>OY992538.1:92086010-92686010 GCA_963921195.1 Pegoplata infirma | reverse complement strand
TGTAAAATTTTTTTTTGTATTTTTTTCCATAAAACGTCTATTAATTGAAATTTTTTCAAATATAAATAATTTGTACTAATTTATGACACTGATTTTTTAATAAAAACTAACGAATATTTTAAAAATATACTTTAGACTTTATGATACTTTAGAATAATCAAAGCTTCGAAGAATTAACCACTTTTAGAATGAATTCACAAATAAAATACATTCGATTTTTATAGTCACTGAATACAATTATCTTTAAATATCAATATGTCTTGGAATGGATTCGATTTTTACCATTAAATCGAATTCTTGTTTATGAGAATTTTAAAAACTGAATGCATTTTTTATTTCATTTATTTATAATTCATGAGACTTTTAAAAATCGAATTTATAAAAACTTACGCATTCAATTTCAAAGTCGAATGAAAAAGAAACCGAATTCATTCTATATTTTAAAATCAAATGTAAATTCATTCGATTCATAGTGATTGGGGAATGCAATCATATAGTTTAATTCAGAACACCAAATCTTTTTAAGGGATGAAATCCTTCGCAGCTCTGACAGTAATACCGTCAGAGTGTTCGAATTTTCTTCTAAATTTGGTTGTTTACGTTAGTGTCGTTCATATTCGCCTATAGAATACAAAAATCATAATCAATCTTGATGATGTATGATCATTATTGTCCAACCGAACGACTTTTTCAGACTGAACCCATACATGAACTTCGTCCAATTTTCTGTTCTGCCGAACCCAACCTTTAAAAAAATTGTTTTTAAGAAGGAGTATGACATATACCTATCCATTAGAGTACCCATATGTGCATAATTGTTTTTTTTATCGCTCCCCGCTCATTTTCGGTTGTGTTGGGAGTAAAAAATAATATCTGTTCAGAAATTGGACCCCTAGGTTGCAAACAGGCCAAGCGGTTTGAACTTTTGACCTCAAAAATGGACTAAAAAACGTTTATAGATTCATTTGTCTGTAACTCTTAAAATTAAAGTTTTTCGCAATTAACTGACATAACAATATTTTTGTAGAATCACTATGCAAAGATTTTTCTTTCATATTGTTTTGACCTAAGTATGTCAGATCGTGGTGTTTTGAGCGGTTAAAGTCAAAATTTGGGTCAGAACTTTTTTTTGAAAAATTCTCGTAAATTTTTGAATTGGGGAAAATTTGAGCTCTTTGCATAATTTAATAGGGAATTGAATGTAGTTGTCAAAAAATTTTTTCTTACAAAAATATATCGACCCTTCCATGAAAAAATGCTAAAGTAATAATCTGAATCACATTTTTTTACTATTCAACCCCAGAAAGGGGATATACTAACTTTATCATTGTGTAACACATCAAAACATCGGTCTAGGATTCCATTAAGCATGTATGGGGTATTCTATGCCAAATTTGACACTTAAAAAAATTATAATATTAGATTTTTTTAATTTTTTTTTTTAATTTTTTGGTAACATTGAAAACATTATCCAAGTAAATTTTGTCATTTTTTGATTACCCGTTCACAAGATATCGAATTTTTAAAAATAATTGGCGTAATTTTATCATAACTTCTTCAATTCTTTTATTTTAATTTTTGTTTTTTATTTAAAATTTTTTAAAGTGTTGTTATTTATATGTAATTTTTATATTTTAAAATTAATATATGATTTTTTAAAATGTTTGCACTCTTTGATTGTTTTTTTTAAATTTTATGTGGTAAAGTTCAATCTATTCTTAAAATTTTTTATGTTATATTTTTTTTAATTTTTTGTGGTAAACTTCAATTTATTTTTTGGTCGAAAAAAATTTTGGGGTGTAAAACTTTATAGAGGTCGGTGTTAATTTTCAAAATTTTAACAAAACAAAATTTGGTAATTTTTGAAAGAGTTTTGAGTAAAAACAGAAAAAGCTTGTGTTTTTTTTTTGAAACTTCGATATTTTTTAACGGATTATCAAAAAAAATCTAAAAATTTATATGGAAGGGGCTTGTCATGGTTACTAAAAATGTAAAAAAAAATTAAAAAAACAAAAATTAATATTTTTTCAAATTGTTCGATTTGGCATTTTTCAAAGTGTCCAATTTGGCATGGAATACCCCATACATGCTAATGGAATCCTAAGCCGATGTTTTGATGCGTTACACACGGAATGACAAATTTAGTAATCCCCCATACTGGGGTTCAGTAGTAAAAAAATGTGATTCAGATTATTACTTTAGCATTTTTTCATGGAAGGGTCGATATATTTTTGTAAGAAAAAATTTTTTGACAACTACATTCAATTCCCTATTAAATTATGCAAAGAGCTCAAATTTTCCCCAATTCAAAAATTTACGAGAATTTTTCAAAAAAAAGTTCTGACCCAAATTTTGACTTTAACCGCTCAAAACACCACGATCTGACATACTTAGGTCAAAACAATATGAAAGAAAAATCTTTGCATAGTGATTCTACAAAAAATTGTAATGATAGTTGATTACGAAAAATTTTTATTTTAAGAGTTACAGGCAGATGAATCTATAAAGTTTTTTTAGTCCATTTTAGAGGTCAAAAGTTCAAACCGCTTGGCCTGTTTGTAACCTAGAAGTCCAATTTCTGGACAGATATTATTTTTTACTCCCAACCCATCCGAAAATGAGCGGGGAGCGATAAAAAACACACTTTTGCACATCCCATACATTTTGTGGGTGCTCTACTATCCATCCACACATAGTTGCATTCATTTACATATACGGAATATTACATTACTTGTGTATGTTCATACATGCTCCCATATATGACATACTGTGAGCGTCAAAAGAAAGTGTACAGGTCTTAAATTGATGTAATTCGTTAACGACAAAGATGACAATAAAACCCCTTATTATTATCAATTGACTATCATTTAAAAACACGCTATAAAGGAAATTTACCAAGCTTTAATTTAAGCTTAATAGAGTCCAGATTCAGCAAATATTAAATGAGATACGGGTCGCGCTGGAAATTGAAAATTTTTGCAGACGTTTTTTAAAAAATTTGTAAAAAATATTTCTAATTTTATGTGTTTTAAGTTCAAACATTAAAAATTTAAAAAATAGTACAATAGTTTAAATTCAGTTATCAACTCATTTTTCCAACGACCCAAACAAAAATCAAAATTTTTTAAATGCAGTAAAAAAATATCCATTTTTTTGACCTCCAACTCTTTTGACCACCAATTTTATGTAAACAAAGAAAAGATTTCATTGTTTACTAATTTAAGTACATCTAAGTGTATAGTAAAGAGATATGAAAATAATTAAAAATTTTCTTTGTTTACAAAAAATTGGTGGTCAAGAGAATTTGAGGTCAAAAAAATTCATATTTTTTTACTGCATTTAAAAAATTTTGATTTTTGTTTGGGTCGTTAAAAAAATAAGTTGAGAACTGAATTTAAACTATTGTACTATTTTTTAAATTTTTAATGTTCGCACTTGAAAAAAATCAACTTAGAAATATTTTTTAAAATTTTTCTAAAAAATGTCTACAGAAAATTTCATTATTATTTGCTTAATCTGGACGCTATCAAGCTTAAATTAAAGCTTGGAAAATTTCCTTTATAGCATGTTTTTAAATGATAGTCGATTGATAATAATAAGGGGATTTATTGTCAACCTTTTCGTTAAGGAATTACATCTATTTTAGACCTGTACACTTTCTTTTGACGCTCACTGTACATTTCCATATATTGTTCATATACTATCATACATGGAATCATGTATGAGCATGTATGAACATTAGTGCGTCCCGAATTCAAATATTTTTAGCTTGCCCCCTCAAACGATGGGGATTTAGGACCCTTTTACGGGAAAAATAACAAAAAAATTTTTGGACAAAAAACCAGTTGGCTACCACCCAGCAAAAACATGGTAATGAGTTGTGAAAAGTAATCATTACCAAGTACATTATTTACAATGAGTACCCATTACCATTAACATTATTTTATGCCCAAAAGTAACTACTTTTCAGTAATATATTATAAAAGTACTTCTAAGTAATAATATATCCTTGCACTTGCAGTTTTTAACCTTTACAATTCAATTACCTTAAAAAGTACTTAAAAACTTAATAAAAATTACTAAATTTTTAAGTTTTAGTAAAAACAAGTTAAATTTTAAATGTTTTAATTAACTAATTATTTTACTTCTTATTGGTAATGGGTTTTTACTCCTTATTTGTAATCCGAGGCAGTAACTACTTATTTATCTCAATACTCTTCACTAGTTATTTTTGTCTCACGCCCTTGTTAAAATAATTAGTGTTTCATTCAATAAGTAACTACTGATTAACATCTGTTTCGGATTACAAAACTCATTACTAGTAATGCCAATTTTTGCTGGGCAGCAACTAAAGATTGCAATCTTAGTGCATTTTGAAAAAACTTTTTTTTTTTTTGTTGTCCAAAAATTTGACGCCAAAAGTTGCGCAATATAGAGAACATTTGAGAAAAAATATTAATAAAATTTCCATGGAGTAATTTTGGTGCAGCGTTGCATCTCAAAGATCAAAAGGTTTACTCAATTTTTACTTTTTCTTTCTTTTAAGCTAAATTAGTCTCAAAATCTGCTTTGACACAGTTTTAACGAATGTGAGCTCTTTTGCGCAGGTTTTGAGACCAATTTAGCTTAAAAAAAAAAATTAAGTCAAACTTTTAATTTTTAAGATGCAACGCTGCACCAAAATTACTCCATGGAAATTTTATTAATATATTTCCAGGAATGTACTCTATATTGCGCAACTTTTGGCATACATTTTTAAAAAACAAAAAAAAAATTTTTTTTTAAAATGCACTAAGACTGCAATCTTTATCCGCTGGTAGCCAACTAGTTTTTTGTTCAAAACTTTTTTTGTTATTTTTCCCGTAAAAGGGTCCTAAAACTCCATCTTTTGACGGGGCAAGCATTTTCAAATTCGAAAAAAAGCCGAATTCGGGAGGCGCTAATGAACATACATGGTCATTTTCACCCGGGGCTCAAAAAAATATTTTATACAAAAAAAAAAAATTACACTCAAAAATATTTGCGATAATATTTTTTGAGTGTAAATTTTTTTAAATGTAGATTTTTGGAGTGAAATTTGTTTTTTAATTAAATTAATGTTTTGTGAGTGTAGAAATATATTTTTTTAATAACAAAAACACAGTTTTTATTATTTTTATGAAGAATATAAAAAATATTCTTTAAAACTCCTTGAAACCACGGAACTTAAATAGTTCTAAAGCCGAGTTGGGACGGGGGGTTTTCCAACGGTTTTCACTATGTAATGTCAAAATGTATTAAACAAATAACATTTACCAATTTTGTAGTTTTAAGATTCGTTTAATAAAATTTTCAGAAATTTAAAAATACTGGTTCAAAGTTTTGTATGATTTTTTTATGAATCTTAATAATTATCGTGAATATTCCAACATTTTTGTACTAGGACCATACTTACCCACAGACAGAAAAGAGGATTTAAAGAAAAATGTTTGTATAAAACTAAAATTAATTAATTTTAAAATTAAATCCAAATATTAGATGTTATTTGAAGAAGATCCTCAATATTTTTTTAAGTCGTTTTTTAAATTTCCGATGTCAATCAATTTTGAGTCCGAATCAAAATTTTTAGAAAACTCTTCGAACAGCTTTAACCTGACAATGTTTTCAGAACAAAATATTAATATATTTAAGTCAATATAACAAAAACTAGAGTAACATCAGAAGTAACAGTGGCGTTACTTCTTATGAACGTGGGTTCATATTACTAGGTTAGCCTGAAGGGCAATAAGTTAGCTCTTACCATCCCTAATAAATACACAACTATTAAACTCTGCAGGGTATACGCAGTTCGTTATAGTAAACAAAACCATTGTTCCATGTTCGTACTTTTGTCCAGTTAAAAAAAGGGGGAAGCATATTCTAATAAAACCAAATTGTTCGCAGTCTATTTTTTTTTTTCTATGCAAAAAACTTTAAATGAACAACAGTTTCAATAGAAGTTTGTTCTTTTTTTTTTGGGGGGAAATTTGTTAGTAAATAAATGTATATTTATTTACGTACAGAATGATTGTACAATGTACATACGGGGTATCTTCATATTTGCTTTTATGAGTTTACAAAAGTTCATTTCATAAACTACTATTTTGTTAGGACACCCTTTTGTTTAAATTTTTTTTTTTTTTTTTGGGAAATTTAAAAATATGTAACTAAAATGCTTGATCTTAAATTTTTTTATACAGTACCAGTTGGCAATGATATTTAGACATTTCTTATAGGACAAATGCCTCAGAATTTGAGACTTTTTCTAAGGGAAAATGTCTCTTTCTCTTCTAATTTTCATTAAGGAAAATTGAACATGAACTAGAAACTTTACAGGAAATATAAAGTTAGAATAATAAATAATTTTTATTAATTTAAAAATTAAAAGTGAATTTTCTAGGAAAAATGTCTCTGAATCTATGACTTTTTCCATCAAAAAAATTCAAAGAATCTGATACATGCCTAAAAATTTATGATTTTTTCTACGGAAAAACTGTCTCAGAAACTGCGACTTTTTCTATAGAAAAAATGTTTCAGAATCTGAGACTTTTTCTATAGGAAAAATAACTCAGAATCTGAAACTTTTTCTATAGGAAAAATTTTTCAGAATCTGGGACTTTTTCTATAGAAAAAGTTTATCAGAAACTGAGACTTTTTCTATTGGAAAAATGCCTCAGAATCTGAAACTTTTTCTGTAGGAAAAATATCTCAGAATCTGAGACTTTTTCCATAGGAAAAATGTCTCGGAATCTGAGAAATGCCTTAGAATCTAAGTCTATGAATCTGAGATTTTCCGTTAGAAAAAATTTCTCACAATCTCCGACTTTTTCTATATTCTATGCTTAGAAGAAAAATTTTCTAAAAAAAAAAATATCTCAAAATCTGAGAATTAACCAAAAGGAAAACTTTCAGAATGTCTGAAACTTTTTTAGTGATTTTATATAGTGTAAAAAAAAATCTTAAAAATTGTAAAAAAAAATTCTTAAGGAGAATATCCCGTACATTCCCACAAACTTTTATGAATGTACAAAAATAAAAGCTAAAAATATATTTAAATGTTGTATAACAAGTTTAATTAATTTAAAAGAGGAATTTGTTTTTTTTTTTTTTTCATTGATGTGGAGTTGAGTTTTATAAGTACTTGACATCTTCTGGGAATCATTAGAGCCCTCAACATATTAGCAAAAGTCTGAAATGTTTTTCTATTTTGCTAACAACACGTATTTGCTTTATATTTGTAGTTTTTACGTTTTATAAAAAGTACTTTTCCACGAGCTTCTGTTGTTTAGAAATTTTAATAAAGTTTTTCATATAAGGTTTGTTAGTTTATTAAAGTTGTTTTAACATGATAATGTTTTTAGGCTGGGGTCTAATTTTAAAAAAGTTGCAGGACGCCACCTCAGTTTGACTATATAAGCTAACGATTCAACAAAAAAGAAAATGAGAATTACATTTTTCATTTTATTACAACCTTAAACTTCGACAATAATTTAAAATTAATAAATAAAATAAAAAAAAATAGTTCTTGTAGCGACACCTAGCGCCGTTACTCTATTAACGCAGTATTGCCATACCAAATATCGCATTTCCAATTAGATTAGTTACCATCTTCGCAAATTTTTTCCAATAAAATATTACCACATCGCAAAACTAGCCAGTATATTTAAAAAAAGCTACAGTGGCCTTGCTGAAGTGAGCCAGACTGGAAAACAGAAGGTGGGTGATCGAATCCGTGATTTGTCAATTTTTTTTTTTTTTTAACATGGTAATGTTTTTAGGCTGGGGTATAACTTTTGACTATATAAGGGTGTCGTACTTAGATGACTTAGCATTAACCAGACCTTCGAAAATTGAATTCAACGCATTATTATAAAAATTTTAAGAAATTAATAATTTGTGTCCAAATCGGTTCTTTGAATTTAATCTTTATTAAAAAAAAAAAAAACAATTAATTTTGTGAATAATTAAATTATAATTAATTAAATTAATTATTTAAAAATTATTATAAATTAAACCCTACATCACTGATGATGCTGATGATTGTAACTACCCCAAATATTGGTTCTAGACCAACCTTCAAGTATGACGATCAACTCAGAATCACTTTATTAGTGGTTTAGTCCATCTGTCCATATAAACGTTGTTATCACGATACAGGTCGAAATTATCAATATATTTGGTAGACATTTTTAATTGAGACTTCTTTTGGATCAACTATGAAATAGGTGGAAAAATCGGTTTTGAAGTTTGACTATATAAGGGTGTCGTACTTAGATGGCTTAGCATTAACCACACCTTCGAAAATTGATTTCACCATTCAACGCATTTTTATAAAAAATTTAATAAATGAATTAATTTGTGTCCAAATCGGTTCTTTGAATTTAATCTTTATTAAAAAAAAAAAAAAAACATTTAATTTTGTGAATAATTAAATTATAATAATTAAATTAATTATTTAAAAATTATTATAAATTAAACCCTACATAACTGATGATTGTAACTACCCGAAATATTGGTTCTATTGGTCCAAGTATGACGATCAACTCAGAATCACTTTATTAGTGGTTTAGACCATCTGTTCACACTGAAAGAATTATTGTTCATTATATCTTTGAAAAAATTTCATAAAACCAAATTCATAGAATCTATGAAACAATTCATTGGCTGAATGAATATTCATTAGTATTCTGAAATATTTCATAGAATTTTTTTCATAGATTTTATTAAATTCATAGAAAAAATTCATAGAATTAATGAATGTCATTCATAGAAGAAAATGCCATCAATATGCCTTTTAATTTTTTTAATAATTAAAATAATGTTACAATAATTAAAATAGTTGAATAAATTTATTAAAAAATAAAAAAAAAATAAAAAAACATTAAAAAAAAATATCATTGCTGCCCTGACCGGGGCTCGAACCCAAGACCTACCGGCTGAAGTGGTAATTGTCGACGCCTTAGCTATCAGCGCCACCAAAGAAGAAAAATCTCGCTAACTAACGCTTAGTTTTATAACGCTTCATTTTTGTAAATAAACAAAATATTTGTTTTCTACAAACACACACACAGCTTTTGGCAGAGCATTGTGACAGAGCATAGACACAAACTATCGGCGCTAGGTGTCACTCGATTAAAGCAGTATTGCCATACCAAACATCGCATTTCCACACTGAAAAAAATAGCTTCGTGAAATTAGTGAAAATTGACATAACCTTAATGAAAAATGACTCACGTTTTCAACCGAAGACAGGTTTCATTTGATTAATGAAACTGGTGTCATTAAAGTTCCTTTCAATGAAAACTTGCATATAAATAATGAAAATATTCGTAGAACTTGTTTGAAACGTTTTATGAAGTTTTTCATAAAATGTATGAAAATATCCATTGATTAAATGTGGAATAGTAGTTGGTAATGAGCGTATGATAATTGCTTTTTACAAGTAGCTAGTTGCTAACTTTATTAAGGTTTTGATATGGGAACTACGATAAATTCATGTTGGTTATAGTTATCAAAATTTCCATAGAAAGCCCCTAATAAAGTTAGGAACAAGTTACCTAAAAACAGCACGTATCATACACCCATTAGTGAAAATTTGCATTAATAACAATTTTGGTAAGTCACATGTAACCATCACTGTAACGGTCACTGAAATTTTATTTAGGTGCATGTCACAGACTCTATTCCGATCGGATTTGAAAAAAAGTTGTTACTCGTAAAACGCAAAACAATTTTTTTTTTCGGAATGAAATCACTTTCAAAAATCAAAGTGGAATTGAATTGCTAAAAGTGGTTTCATTCCGAAAAAAAGTATTTGCTTTGCGTTTTACGAGTGAACCACTTATTCCACTTCCGAACGGAATTGAGTCTGTGACATTACCCTTAATTGCACACTTTTTATGGTTTTCACCTAGTTTTTACACACAACAAAATTTTACTCCAAACTTAAATTGGTCTGAATTGCCATATAAGGTAAACTATAAAAGACAAAAACGCGATGACTTTAAAAACACGTGCTGCCAAAACGTAGCAACAACGTAGCATTGGAACAACACAAATTACCCTACATTTCATCACAAAATTTTAATGACTTAAAAAACCATTTTTCTGTTGCAAATTATATTTTATAAGAAACAGTCAAAAGAAACACTTATACGGAACTTTTCACTTGTAATTTCAATTAGATATAACCAGCATAACACACACACAAGTTTCAATAACAGAGCAAAAAAATATAAAATTATTTTATTTTATTAGAAAAAAGTTAACACACATGTAAAAATTACAATTAGACTAAACACGCGTGGTGTAATAAAACGTTGTAAGTTTTTGTTCTGTTTTCTTTCTCTTATTCGCAACGCAGAGTTGTATTTAGTTATAAAAAATCGTATGATATTTTTTAATGAAATTATGAAATCTAATGAAACAAGTTTCATAAAATTTGTTCATAACATGCATGAAATTTCAATCAGCTTATGAATTCCTTCATTTAAGTAATGAAAACAAAATAATGAATCCGTTTCATTAATATCAGGAAGGTTATTTTTTTCAGTGCAATTAGATTAGTTACCATCATCGCAAATTGTTTTCAGTAAAATATTACCACATGGCAACATTAACCAGTATATTTGAAAATCGAAAAGAGAAACATAACAAAATGTAAATCATTATTTAAATAAGCTACGGTGGCCTAGCTGAAGTGAGCCAGACTGGAAAACAGAAGGTCCGGTGATCGAATCCCTGATCCTTCAACTTTTTTTTTTATTTAGTTTTTTTAGCTTATACATTTCTTTTTGTTAGGGCAAAATTTGTTTGCATTAATTCTTTATACATTCTTTATTTAATTATAATGTTTTTCAGTTTTTTCTAAATTTTTTTAGTTGTTTTTCTTTCTGAATTTTGTAATTTTTTCTGAATATATCTGCATTTTTCTGACTTATTTTTTCCATTTTCTTGATTTGTTCTTTGTTTTCCAATTTCTTTGTGAATATTGAATAAATTTGAGAAATTTCTTAGAGTTTTTTTTTTCTGAATATTTTTTTTAACCCTTACATATTTTTTTGCAAATATGTGAGGGTTATTCGTAAAAAGTTTTTATTAAATAAAACATTATCATGATTTAATATTTTGGGCAAGAGTACAAAACTCTGCGGCATTTTTTATTCGACCTTTCCAATTTAATTATAAAAATAAAATATTTGAGCTCGAGGCCTGGATTGTTATTTAATTAAAATTCTTCTTTATTAATTTCCAATATTTCGCTACTCTTCGAGTAGCATCCTCAGGGAGTATCTTTAATTTAAATATAAAAACAATACAAAGAGTAAGTATAATTTGATATAAAGTGAACGAACAATAATACATTTAAGTGTAATTGACAATTTGCATAAACAAACAACAAACACAATATTAACAACAGTAATACAACAACAATTGATTTTTTCAACACAGTATTTTTATATTAATAAACGCACTCACAATGGATTTTAAATAAAAACACAAAATTCTAAAAAATTAACGTTGCTTATAACTCGTCATCACTACTACTAAACTTAAAAATATTATTGCATTTTTCTATTCCCTTTATTGACTAAATGTATGTAGTTGTTGGAACAAGCACTCTCTATGTCGCTCTTAAAATTAATACGCTGTGTTGTTTTTGTTCTTATGATATTTAGCATCTCCAGTATGTACCTTCGTTTGTAGTTAAGTTCGGTTTGTAAAACTTTGACATCAGTAAAATTAGGGTAGTGTTTATTTTCCAGACAATGTTTTACCAATGCAGTTTTTTGTGTTGGATTATTAAGTTTTAATTTATTGTCAGATTTGTGACCAGCGATTCTGGTCCTCAGTTTATTCTTTGTTGTACCTATGTAAACCATATCACATTTCTCAGTTAAACTTCCACTGCATGGTATTTGGTATATTAAATTAGATTTATCCATCATTTCAATTTTGTCCTTTGTCTTACTAAATATTTTGGAAAGATTGTTGTCAGTTTTATGTGCTATTGTAACATTTTCACCATTAAATAATTTTGATTTTTCAAATCTTTCGGATAAATCAGGTACGTATGTAAGTGACTTATATATTTTTGGTTCCACGGCTACTTTATAATTATTTCCTACTTTTTTTATCGTAATCACGGATAAGTTTGTCGGCAAGTTTTCTCGGAAAATTGTTATTTAGTAATATATTATGGATTTTTCTTTTATTGTTTCTATGGAATTCAGCGTCACTTAGGTTTAGCACTCTTTTTATTAAATTGTTAGCGGTATTTATAATAACTCTTTTAGGGTGTTTCGAAAAATAGTTTATTATTCGACCAGAGGACGTTGGTTTTTGGTACCAGTCCAATTTTAAAACATTGCCTTCCCTAATTACAATAGTATCTAAATATGGTAATTTAAAATTACACTCTTCCTCAACAGTAAATTTAATTCTATGGTGAAAATTATTCAAATTCGTCAATACCTCCTCAATTGCACTTTCCCGAACTATACTAAAAATGTCATCCACATACTTCGTCAAGATTTTGGGTTTTATCGTTAAATTATTCAACACCGTCTCTAAAAGTTTTTCCATCACAATGTCTGCAACTATGGGTGATGCAGGTGAGCCCATCGGAAGACCTTTTTTCTGTGTATAAATTTTGCCGTCATATTTAAAATAACGATTATCCTTGATGCAGAATTTTACAATTCGTAGAAATAAATTCTTTTCCATTTTAGTATACCTGGAGATTTCTTCCCATTTTTCTTCTATAGTTACTAAAGCTAGATCGACAGGGATACTGGGGAACAACGAGACAACATCAAACGAAATTAATCTTTCATCGTCCTGTATAGTCAAGTCTTTAATCCTATTTCTAAATTGCACTGAATCCTTAACATTAAATTTTGAGTTTGCCGTAGTCATTTTCAATATCACAGTAATATATTTGCACAACTCACTTGCTGGAGTGTTAATAGAGGAACATATTGGCCTTAATGGGTGGTCTTCTTTATGGATTTTTGGAAGGCCATATATCCTTGGTGCTGTAGCAACTTCCGTTTTTAATCTTCTCTTCTCGCTTTCCGATATTAAATTTTTACTAAACATTTCCTCTACCAAATCATTATTAATCTTTTGTAGTCCATTAGTTGGATCTTTATTTACCCTTTGGTACGTCATCATGTCCCCAACAATGTGTTTCATTCTTTTTTCATATTCCACTCTCTCCATGGCTACGGTAACGTTACCTTTGTCGGCGTTTAAAATCAAAATGTTATCGTTTGTTTTCAAAAACTTTTTCGCCTTTTCCATTACGTTCAGTGTAAATTTGTCCCTGTTATTAATTTTTAGCTTATTTAAGTGATTGTCAACAATGGATGTGAATCTCGTCCTTGCTATTTCCTGCTCTTCCTTTTCTTGTATGGTCTGAATGAAATCCTCGCCACCTGCTATGAATTTTAACATTGGGAATTCATCCTTAGCTACAGGGAGTGCATGTTTTTTCCCCAGAGAAAAAATCCACTGTACATCCTCAGGTATCTCAGTGTTGGTCAAGTTTCTAAACCAGTTTTTATTAAATTTTATTTCTAATTCCCTTTTTTGTATTTCCTTCAGTTTTTCAAATTTTTCCTTATGTTTAGTTTTTAATTTTTCGTTCATTTTATTTGTCAAAATGTTCTCACTGTTCCACAATACCGTTGCTTCATCTTTTGTTAAAAGATTGTCAATTGATGTTTGAATATTTTCTTTTTCCTTTTCATTGTGCTTTAAAAGTTCATGTTTGTGTGTAACTAATAAGTTAAGTATTTTACTGTGAAAGTTCTGAATGTATTTTGTAAGTGTTTGTCTTGTAGTGGATTTTGTGCATATAGTAGTATCGAAAATGTTGTGTATATTTTTGGTAGAATTCAATATAAAAGATGGTATTATACCTGTATTTCTACACCTTATTTAAAATGTGATCGATGCTTTTAACTTTAAGTGCTTGTCCCTTGTTGTCTTATACTTATTTATCTTTGTCCTGACGTTGTTGTTTTTCTTAAATTTGTTGTAAACCATTTTGATGTTATTACGGCGTGCTCTCCGTTTTAGTATATTAAAGTTGTTTTTTATTCGACCTTTCCAATTTAATTATAAAAATAAAATATTTGAGCTCGAGGCCTGGATTGTTATTTAATTAAAAAAATGAAAAACAAAAGATGAAGCAACGGTATTGTGGAACAGTGAGAACATTTTGACAAATAAAATGAACGAAAAATTAAAAACTAAACATAAGGAAAAATTTGAAAAACTGAAGGAAATACAAAAAAGGGAATTAGAAATAAAATTTAATAAAAACTGGTTTAGAAACTTGACCAACACTGAGATACCTGAGGATGTACAGTGGATTTTTTCTCTGGGGAAAAAACATGCACTCCCTGTAGCTAAGGATGAATTCCCAATGTTAAAATTCATAGCAGGTGGCGAGGATTTCATTCAGACCATACAAGAAAAGGAAGAGCAGGAAATAGCAAGGACGAGATTCACATCCATTGTTGACAATCACTTAAATAAGCTAAAAATTAATAACAGGGACAAATTTACACTGAACGTAATGGAAAAGGCGAAAAAGTTTTTGAAAACAAACGATAACATTTTGATTTTAAACGCCGACAAAGGTAACGTTACCGTAGCCATGGAGAGAGTGGAATATGAAAAAAGAATGAAACACATTGTTGGGGACATGATGACGTACCAAAGGGTAAATAAAGATCCAACTAATGGACTACAAAAGATTAATAATGATTTGGTAGAGGAAATGTTTAGTAAAAATTTAATATCGGAAAGCGAGAAGAGAAGATTAAAAACGGAAGTTGCTACAGCACCAAGGATATATGGCCTTCCAAAAATCCATAAAGAAGACCACCCATTAAGGCCAATATGTTCCTCTATTAACACTCCAGCAAGTGAGTTGTGCAAATATATTACTGTGATATTGAAAATGACTACGGAAAACTCAAAATTTAATGTTAAGGATTCAGTGCAATTTAGAAATAGGATTAAAGACTTGACTATACAGGACGATGAAAGATTAATTTCGTTTGATGTTGTCTCGTTGTTCCCCAGTATCCCTGTCGATCTAGCTTTAGTAACTATAGAAGAAAAATGGGAAGAAATCTCCAGGTATACTAAAATGGAAAAGAATTTATTTCTACGAATTGTAAAATTCTGCATCAAGGATAATCGTTATTTTAAATATGACGGCAAAATTTATACACAGAAAAAAGGTCTTCCGATGGGCTCACCTGCATCACCCATAGTTGCAGACATTGTGATGGAAAAACTTTTAGAGACGGTGTTGAATAATTTAACGATAAAACCCAAAATCTTGACGAAGTATGTGGATGACATTTTTAGTATAGTTCGGGAAAGTGCAATTGAGGAGGTATTGACGAATTTGAATAATTTTCACCATAGAATTAAATTTACTGTTGAGGAAGAGTGTAATTTTAAATTACCATATTTAGATACTATTGTAATTAGGGAAGGCAATGTTTTAAAATTGGACTGGTACCAAAAACCAACGTCCTCTGGTCGAATAATAAACTATTTTTCGAAACACCCTAAAAGAGTTATTATAAATACCGCTAACAATTTAATAAAAAGAGTGCTAAACCTAAGTGACGCTGAATTCCATAGAAACAATAAAAGAAAAATCCATAATATATTACTAAATAACAATTTTCCGAGAAAACTTGCCGACAAACTTATCCGTGATTACGATAAAAAAAGTAGGAAATAATTATAAAGTAGCCGTGGAACCAAAAATATATAAGTCACTTACATACGTACCTGATTTATCCGAAAGATTTGAAAAATCAAAATTATTTAATGGTGAAAATGTTACAATAGCACATAAAACTGACAACAATCTTTCCAAAATATTTAGTAAGACAAAGGACAAAATTGAAATGATGGATAAATCTAATTTAATATACCAAATACCATGCAGTGGAAGTTTAACTGAGAAATGTGATATGGTTTACATAGGTACAACAAAGAATAAACTGAGGACCAGAATCGCTGGTCACAAATCTGACAATAAATTAAAACTTAATAATCCAACACAAAAAACTGCATTGGTAAAACATTGTCTGGAAAATAAACACTACCCTAATTTTACTGATGTCAAAGTTTTACAAACCGAACTTAACTACAAACGAAGGTACATACTGGAGATGCTAAATATCATAAGAACAAAAACAACACAGCGTATTAATTTTAAGAGCGACATAGAGAGTGCTTGTTCCAACAACTACATACATTTAGTCAATAAAGGGAATAGAAAAATGCAATAATATTTTTAAGTTTAGTAGTAGTGATGACGAGTTATAAGCAACGTTAATTTTTTAGAATTTTGTGTTTTTATTTAAAATCCATTGTGAGTGCGTTTATTAATATAAAAATACTGTGTTGAAAAAATCAATTGTTGTTGTATTACTGTTGTTAATATTGTGTTTGTTGTTTGTTTATGCAAATTGTCAATTACACTTAAATGTATTATTGTTCGTTCACTTTATATCAAATTATACTTACTCTTTGTATTGTTTTTATATTTAAATTAAAGATACTCCCTGAGGATGCTACTCGAAGAGTAGCGAAATATTGGAAATTAATAAAGAAGAATTTTAATTAAATAACAATCCAGGCCTCGAGCTCAAATATTTTATTTTTATAGTTTGTTAGTTTAATTAACCCCCAGTTTCTGTAATACGAACGACATTCGTTCGTGACGAATTTGTGTGCATTTTGTTATTGTAACAAAAACAAAATACATGCAAATTCGTCGCAAACGAATGGCGATCGTATTACAGAAACTGGGGGTAAGACATTAATTTTTAGCTATTGTAGCAGAAGCATCATCTTCTACATGACAACATATGATGTAATTTTAACGCAATTGCATCTCATTAAAAAGACATAGATTGATAATGGGATGGTAATTTCGAATTATTTAAGGTGGGCTTGTTGGCGCTGTCAAACTTTTTTGTAAAATAAAATTCTAAGATTCTAAAAAAATATCAGTTTTTCGTATAAAAAAATTTTAGAATAGAAAAATCTCCAATTCTGTTTTTATAAATTGTTGGACTTTATATTCTATAACTAAAGTTTTATTTATTTCGGTTTGAGTCCATATTAATTATTTCTAAGAAATAATAATTTTTGTTGTACAATGAGAAAATCTAATAAAATCTAAGTGGAGATGTCGACAGCTTTCGAAAGAAGCCACCCTTCTTTCGTCAGCACTCTTCGATTGTCACTGTATTTAGCAAAAACTTCCATTACCAAGTAAATAACTTAAGGGCTTATAACGAAAATGAGTAACTAGTTACATCCTAGTTTCATTTTTAATTACTTTAACTTTTTTAAACAAATTAATAACTCTGATTTTTGGCCTATAAATACATTTGTTCGTGAGTATGTGTTTAAACCCAACCCACGTCTTAATAATATTGCTCAACTACCATCACAAGAAGTAACTAATCCAAAAAACTGAATGAAACCCCTGTTAACCAACTAACTATTGTCTATCAGAATGTTCGTGGACTAAATACAAAGATTTCTAATCTATTTGCTAAAAGTTTTGGTTTTGACTACCACGTTATTTTCTTTACAGAAACCTGGTTAAAAAATAATGTTTTTAATACTGAAATACTTTGCAATAAATATCAAATTTATAGACGAGATAGAGGCGGTGATTGTAATAGAGGTGGAGTTATCATTGCTGTATCAAATCGTCTGCCTTCTGAACTATTAATTATTGATTCTCCGCCTGATATTGAATTCATAAGCGTTTTAATAAAACTGAAAAACAAAAATATATTTATAACCTGCTCTTATATTCCTCCAAAATCTATCCAATCTGTTTATGATAAGCATTTGGAAGCCATTGTAAAAATTGCATTACAAGCAAAGGACACAGATTCTATTTTTATTTTTGGTGATTTCAATTTACCTTCAGTGCTGTGGAATTATCTTCCTGATATTCCAAATTTGGTTCCTATAAAAACTGACAGCTGGAATGATGATTTTTTAAATGGCCTTTCTGATCAATGTCTATTTCAAATGAATGGCGTACGAAACGAATATGGTAAACTGCTGGATTTAATATTTGTAAACGATCCAAACGAATGCTCGTTAAGTAGATCATTTCCCATTAGTATCCCGGAAGATAGTTACCACCCAACTATTGAAATTACTTGCTCTGTTGAAATTAGTTCTACTGAAAAACTTAATAATGAAACTGTTTTTTGTTTTAAGAAGTCTAACTATCAAATGTTAAATAATCTTATAAACACTACGAACTGGGAAATGTTGTTAACTCCTCAAAACTTAAGCACTGTTTCAATTGATGCGACTATTGATTTATTTTATAAAAAAATGTATGCCTTTTTGGAAATCTGTGTTCCGAAATACACATACCGTAAGCAGTCTGGACCTACTTGGAGCACAAAGCAGCTATCAAAACTTAAAAATAAAAAAAAATAAACTGTATAAAAAATACAAAGAATCTGCTTCCTTAATTGTCTATGGAAAATATTCTACATGTCGTGCTGAATATATTGTATTAAATATGTCACTTTATAATAATTATATAGAAAAAATGAAATCCAATTTTAAAGAAAATCCTAAGGCATTTTACGATTTCGTAAATTCAAAAAGACGTTCAAGAATTTCCTCCCGTAATGAAGTTCGGCAGTTGTGAATCTGGGGATGATACTATTATATCAAACATGTTTGCTGACTTTTTTGCTACTATTTATTCTGATGCCAAATATAACAACTCAAATGAATACCCATATCCTTTGGTCTCAAATCAATCTATTATTTTACCATCTATCGATCGTTCTGAAGTGTTACGTTATTTAAAAAGTTTAAAATCGTCTTATAGCCATGGACTGGATGGTGTGCCTAGCTGTATATTAATCAACTGTGCTGAGAGTCTGTCTGCTCCCTTATCTGTGTTGTTTAACATTTCTGTTAATAATGGATACTTTCCTAACTTCAGGAGAGAATCTTATATTATTCCATTATTTAAATCCGGTAGAAAATCTGATATATCAAACTACAGAGGAATCGCGAAGCTTAGCACAATTCCAAAGCTGTTTGAAAAATTCATTACTGATTTCATATGTCATCATGTCACGCATATATTGTCTCCCTATCAACATGGTTTTCGGAAGGGCTTCTCAACTGTCACTAATCTTTTAAATTTAACAACTATAATTAATCGAGGATTTGTAAATGGGAAACAAACAGATGTCGTTTACACTGAGGCATTCGATAAGGTTAATCATAATCTGCTCCTGATTAAATTGAAATTATTAGGGTTTTCCCCTAACAGTCTGAACTGGATTTCATCATACCTTTTTAATAGAAAGCAAAGTGTACGATACAAAAACTTTACTTCCAAATACATAGCTGTTAAATCCGGGGTCCCTCAAGGAAGCCACTTAGGGCCAGTTCTTTTTTCTTTATTTATAAACGATCTTCCAAATGTGATAAAATATTCAAAAATATTGTTGTATGCCGATGATGTCAAGATCTTTTCGAGCTATAAAAATCCGTCTGATCATATTTTTCTACAAATGGACTTAGATAATTTCCAAAATTGGTGCAATTTAAACCTAATGGACCTTAACCTAAAAAAATATAAATCTATGTGCTTTTCTAGAAAAAATCCTATAAAAATTAGCTACTTCTTTGATGAACACCAACTGGAACTAGTTGATATTTTTCTGGATTTGGGAATACTATTTGATCCGAAACTTAATTTTATCTCTCATATTCATATGACAGTAAATAAGGCCAGAGGCGTACTTGCTTTCATAAAGCGGTGGGCCAAGGTGTTTAGTGATCCGTACGTTACAAAAATGCTATACACTTCTCTTGTACGACCGATTTTGGAATATGGCTCATTAATTTGGGACCCTCAATATAACAATCACAGTAATCACATTGAATCTGTCCAAAAACAGTTTCTGATTTTTTGTTTGCGAGGTTTATCATGGATTCCAGGAGTTAATCTTCCTTCATATCCGAGTAGACTTGCTATTATAAAACTACCTACGCTCAAAAGCCGTCGAATAATGTTAAACGTATCTTTTCTACTTAATTTAATTAATGGTGAAGTCAATTCGGAATTTTTGATTAATAACATAACATTCAATGTTCCTCAACGTCCAACTCGTTACTTTCGTCCTTTATCACTGCAGTTTCACCGTAGTAACTACGCTAATGCTGACCCATTACGAAGAATATGTAAAGACTTTAATGATTTATATAATTGCGTTGATTTTTCTTTAAATATTGATGTTGTAAAACGTAAAATAATACTATATTTAAATATTTAATTATGTATTTTTGCTGTTATATAATTTTGTAAATAATTTTTGGTTAAAATTTTTTAAGTCTGTAAGGATTTAATCCATAGACTAAATAAATAAATAAATAAATAAATAAATAAATAAATAAATAAATAAATAAATAAATAAATAAATAAATAAATAAATAAATAAATAAATAAATAAATAAATAAATAAATAAATAAATAAATAAATAAATAAAAAAAAAAAAATTAACAAGGCGATGTCATTGGAAGCAAGGTCTTCTCTGTTCGCTTATGAAAAAGCTAACAAGTAAAAGCCCATTCCTAGCTCGCTTTCAAAAGTAACTGCACTGTTTATTTGTTATCGTTATCGAATATTTTTTTCAGCAGTATTTTTTTCATTAATATTTTTTTGTCATCAATATTTTTTTTCATTGATTTTTTTTTTTTTCATCAATTTTATTTTAAATAAAATTAGTTTTTTATGAATATTTTGTGCATTCAATTATTTTTTTTTTTTTGTTTTTATCAAAAATTTTCTTACCAAAATTTTTTTTCATTAAATATTCAAAAATCTTTTTTCATTAAAAACTTTTTTCATCAAAAACTTTTTTTTATCGACAAACACAGACAAATAGATACCCCCCGAGTAAAAAAGAACTGATATAATCATATGTGCTATTATATAATTATTTATATTTATATATGGTTATGCATGAACTTTGATATGGGCATATAAGTTTATATATAGCATTGTATTTTTCCTTATTTTTTAATATAACATACATATTCCTATCTATTTATATACCGATCTATATGAAATTAGATATGACATATAAGGTCGGGAATTTTTAGATATGACAGGTAAAAGATATATGATTTTATTAATAATTATATCCCGAAAAAATTTTTCAAAATTTTCTAAGTCCCGGACAATTAAAAAAATTTCAATTCCTAAAAAATTTTATGAAAATTTTCCAAAGTTCCGGACACAAAATTTTTTTGGCAATTTTTTTTTTGGAGTAAAAAAATCATTGAAAATGTTTTTAGGAAAAATTTTTGTTTTTTTTGAAAAATTTTTAAGTTCCGAAAAAATGTTTTTAAATTTTCTAAGCCACAAACATTTTTTAGAATTTTAAATCACTTATAACTGATTTAAAAAAAAAATTACAAATTTTTAATAATTTGCTAAGTCCCGAAAAAATTCCGAAAAATGCAATAAAAACTCTTCTAATTGATAATATATCCAATCTGATAAAATAATTTCTAATTTCACGTTTGAAATTCCAAAAAATTTTACAAGATTTCATCTAATTATATAAAAATTTATCTAATTTTAACAGATAAGATATGATTTAATACAATTAGATAGACCCATTTTTGGGATCAAACTTAATCAAATTTGATATTATTTTATCAAAAACAATAGAATTTGATATAATCGTATAATATTCGATCCGCCAATTTTCGGATCAAAATTAATATGGATTTACATGAAAGCATATCTGTTGATATAAAATTAAATATTGCGTCATATAACTTTTTTTTACTCGGGCCGAGTAAAAAAGATCATATATATTCATATAAAATTATATAATCATATACAGTTTAATGCGAAAAATGAGTCGATAAAACGATATAAAAACTTATCAAATTTGATCAAATCTCATCAAATTTGATATAATTTTAATATAATTTAATGTACCCTAGTAAAAAAATAAAAAAAGTTCATGACAAATTATATCCCAAATATGGCGGATACAATTACTTTAATAATTATCTACGGGTTTATTTTATGATCTAGCGGGATAACCTTATATACAATGTGATACGTGAATTGGGTCTATATAATTATATCAGTTGGAGAAAACTGATACGATTAAATATAATTTAAAACCATTATAACTGATCATATATTGCTCCTTATAACGTCATATAAGTTGGATAACATTATATATAATCACATGCACATTATATAATGTTATATACAAACATATGTTCTTTATGTAGAGCAATATCTAACCATATATATTTATGTCTTATAGTCTCAATTTATTTTATATTGTATCAGTCCGGATCAAACTGGTAAAACCAGATAGACCCATTTTACGTATCATATTATATATAAGACTATCTGTTCAGATCTTGTAGGATAACCGAAGATAATATTTGAAACAATTGTGTACACCATATTTGGGATCTAATTTGTCACGGCTATATATAACTCTTTTTTACTCGGGTAGTTATATGCGAAAATTGGACCCTTTTTGTATAAAATTGATGCAATCTATCTATCTATATATATAAAAATGGATGTGTGTATGTATGTGGGTATGTATGTATGTTCCCTATGGACTCGAAAACGGCTGGACCGATCTTGATGAACTTTTCAGGGAATATTCAGAATAGAGTGGGGAGTACCAGTGTGCGGTCAGATTTTTATTTTCTGCCTGTGGGCGGAGGGGCGTGGCAAAATCGAATTTTTACATTGCACCACTAATGACACCTATATATAAAAATCGGATGGACCCATTTTGATGAAATTTAAATCAAAGATAGAACTAACTGAGTACTAACTATATGCCAAATTATAGCGTGATCGGACAAATGGGCGTAAAATGACATGCTTTTTTGTCTGTGGGCGGAGGGGCGTGGCAAAATCGAATTTTTACATTGCACCACTAATGACATCTATATATAATAAACAGATGGACCGATTTGATAAAATTTAAGCCAACGATAGCACTAACTAAGTTCTAACTATGTGCCAAATTAGTGCGTGATCGGACAAATAGGCGTAAAATGCCATGACCCTTTGTATTGAATTGAATGTTATTTCTGCATGCTCCGCAATAACGCAAAAACTGTTGATTCGATTTTAATTTAATTTTCAGCACTGATAGTTTTAACCGAGTGCGGAACTATAAGCAATGTTATACTACGATTGGAAAAAGGGTCGTAAAATGCCACGCCCCGTAGTACTATACTGGACGTTGTCTGCCTGTTTCGCAATCACACAGCTGAACCGATTCTCTTGACATTTTCACTATATACAGTGCTGACCAAGTGCATATTTAGGCCATATAAGATCGTTATTGGAAAAAGGCATTAAAATTGCAACGCCCTTTGTACTATACTGACCACGATTGAACAAACAGGCGTAAATTGAAGGATATATCTGCCTGTTTTGAAATCACGCAAAAACGGATAAGCCGAATCTGTCGCTACTGACAGAACTAACCGAGCGGGAACTGTAGGTCATATGTAGAGCGTAATTTTGCAAAAGGATATAAAATGTCACTCCCGTTTTTCATAAATAAAAAGTTATTTCCTCCTCTTTCGCAATCACACAAAAACGGCAACACTGATGTCGATGAAATTTGCTGCAGAGATAGTACTAATTGAGGATGCAGCATGGAACTTTAGACTATAACGATTCGATAAAAATGCGTTAAGTGACACGCCAATTTGTACTATACTTAACGTTATGTCTATCTGATTTAAAATCACGCAAAATCGGCTAAACCGATTTTGTTGAGATTTCTCTATAGATAGTGCTAACCGAGGGTGGAACCAAAGGTTACTAGCTGGACCCGTGCTTTAATTTTGTCCGACACTAAGTATATTTAAATTAAGATGCAATATACAACAGTTTTTTTCGTAGGGCCAACAACGCGGACAGGGTATAGCTAGTAAAATATAAACATTAGACCGACTCACCTTATTTTAAATTTAAATTGTACTCCCCTGAAAATTAACTTTGACATTTTTTATGATGTTTCCCAAAATATTTGAGCTCTAGGGATAATCTAAACCGCGTCAGAAAAGGTTCCAAATTTGGTATTTTTTATGAATAAAAAACTCGGTGAATTTTTTTTTTTCATCATTTTTTTTTTTACAAATTTTTTTTCATCAATTTTTTTTTTTCATCAATTTTTTTCGCCATCAATTTTTTTTTTTTTTTTCATCAAACTTTTTTTTTCATCAAACTTTTTTTTTCATCATTTATTTTTTATCATATTTTTTCATAAAATTTTTTTTTTCATCAAATTTTTTTTTTTCATCATATTTTTTTTTTTTTTCATTACATTTTTTTTATAATTTTTTTTTTTTTCATCAATATATTTTTTTCATCAAATTTTTTATTATCTATTTTTTTCTAAATAACATTTTTTTTCTCACCAAAAACTTTTTTTTTCATAAAATTTTTTTTTTCATCATTTTTTTTTTAATAAAATTTTTTTTTTTTACAATTTTTTTTTTTTCATCAATTTTTTTTCATCAATTTGTTTTTTTTCATGATTTTTTTTTTTTTTTTTCATTAAATTTTTTTTTCATCAAATTTTTTTTTCATCAATTTTTTTTCCCATCAATTTTTTTTATCAAACTTTTTATTTCATAAATTTTTTTTTGCCAAAATTCGCTGGCATTTTTTGGTGTTTAGGTGTGGAACAACTCTTATGTGCACTTTTGTTGCTAAAACACAATTTTGAGCTGTCTCACAAGAATATTCCTTCTTACCTGCTGGATTTATTTAGACAGGATTAAAAAGGTTTATGTGCAAATAGAAAATTATACAAATTCTACACCATTTTAAATATTTGTTAAAGAAATGATTTTTTTTTTTAGTTAAGCTTTTTTTTAGGATAAATAAAATATATTTCAATAGAGGTATCGAGAGTCTTACTCCAGACCCGCCAATATAGAAAAAGAGTACTTCTTTCAAAAATTTGAAAAGTGATTTTTGCTACCAGTGCCAGGGCTGGCAAATTAGATTTTGAATACCACTAATGAATTTTATATTATTTAATATTTTTTTACCCTAATATATATTTTTCGAGTTCTGTAATTTTTTTAAATTATTTTTTCGGACAAAACTTCTTATAAAACTTTCAGTTCAAATTTTGCATGGAATGTGTAAACCTTCTATATAAAATTGTTAACAGTGTAATTGTTTTCCAGTAAAGTTAAGCAAACAAAAGTTTTAATGAAATTATAATTTATTTTTAAAATTCATTTCCATTGAAATTTACATAAAATTTTCAAGACTATGAAAAACGTTTTGGTAAGAGAAATTTAAAAAATAAAACAAATTTGGGATTTGATTTTAATGCTTTTTTTGGGATATGATTAAGAAAGGGACAAAAAAAATATTTATTTTTTATATAGTAATGACCTTGAGCAAAGGTTGTACATTAAGATGAAGTGTTATTTTCAGTTCGAGGTTTATGGACACAGTATTCATACTTTGAGGTAATGTTCTCTACTACACACCAGAAAAACTGACCACTATTTTAGAAAGCAAGAGGTATGGCCAACATTTCTTTATAATTGACACATGCTGATTCCAATGGCGTACTCCCATTTGCAATGTATGGGACAGCTGGAATGATAAATGACATTTTCAAGATTGTAATAACTTGACTAAAAAAGTGTACTTCTTTTGCCCTCATTGTATTATAAAATGAGGGGCTCAAAGCACAAGGGGTTCAAGTGACTTTTTTAAAAAAATTTAGTTAACATATGGAATTAGTAGGTGAAGTTCACAGAAGTTTAGAGCACAAGAGCTCAATGTAAAATTCTTATTCGTTAGCGAGATATGGCGACAATTTTTAGCTCTTGTTACTAAAATACCTGTTTTGCTTGGAGCACAAGGGGTATATGAGCACTTAAACCCCTTGTGCTCCAAGCAATTATTAAAATTAAATTTTTTACGTGGACAAAGTGGTTGAAGTCCTAGAAGATTGTGTATTAATAGTAATAAAATTTAGCAAGAACATCATAGGTCGGTAACCAGCGGTCAAAATTTGAAAAAATTGCGTTTTTCATTTAAAATTCATGTCCAAATTTTTTCACCAAATCCGGCTAAAAAATTAGGAAAAGTTGCCTACTTTATAGGAAATACGTATATAAAAAATACAAAAAAAAATGTTGGTCTACAGATGCTGATTTTTGAACATATAAATTATTTTTTTTATCCAAATTGGTCTCAAAACTTTGAAAATGTAAAGCATTTTATATATTAAAAAAATATAAAAAACATGATTTTAGTTCAAAAATGCTGATCAAAGAATTTGGTCTACAGATGCTAATCACCATTTTTGGACCAAAATCGTGTTTTTATATATATTCCACATAAAATTCTCAACATTTTTCGACTTTTAAGACAAATTTTGTTAAAAAATATTTTTTATGTTTCAAAATCAGAATCTGTGGACCAAAATCGCTATTTTGGAATTTTTTTAATATTTTTCTAATAAAGTACCCCAAACTTCCTTATTTTTGAGCCAGATTTGGTTTAATAATTCGGATACGCATTTTGGTCCAAAAATGTCATTTTTTTAACTTTGACCACTGGTTGCCGACTAAACTAAAGATGACCTTGAAAAATTTTTTCATAAATTTTCCCACAATTAGCTACTCCGTGGCCATCGTTCTGCAGGTATTACGGCATAAAATTCGAAAGTTTAGATTTGACGGGACGCCCTAATGAGGATGAAGATGAGCCCGATGATGTCAAGGAATCTGATTACAACGACTAAAAAATGCAACAAAGAACCACTGAAGATTTTAGTAATAAAATGTGGTTTTCCTTTTACGTATGACTACCGATTTTTTATATATTTAGAAATTTATAAAAAAAAATGCCGCATAGCTTTGTACTCTTGCCCAAAAAATTAAATCATGATAATGTTTTATTTAATAAAAACTTTTTACGAATAACCCTCACATATTTGCAAAAAAAAATATGTAAGGGTTAAAAAAATATTCAGAAAAATAGAACTCCAAGAAATTTCTCAAATTTATCAATATTTACAAAAAAATTTGGAAAACTACACTCAAAATAGTAACTCTGGTAAATTACAGAAAATCTCTGCTAATTTAACAGAGTTCACCGTACTTTTCCAGCTAGCAATATTACTCGGTAATTTTACTAAAAAACTCTGTCAAATTATTTTTACAAAAAAAAACTGTTAATTTACAGACTTTATAGTAAAATATTGGTTAAATATTAGCGCCTTTTGACAGAAAAAAACTCTGTTTTTTTAGTATAGAACTCTGTAAAATGTTTTGGACAAAAAAACTGTTAATTTACAGAGTCTCTAGTAAAATATTGGTTAAATAAAGCACCATTTAGCAAAGAAAAACTCTGTTAATTTACATATATTTGTAAAATGTATTTGGTACAACCAAAATTTTATAGAAAAAACTCTGTAGTTAAATTCAGTTTATTTTGGAATTTTCTTTTTTAAGTTTTCTGTGAAATTAATGTTTAAAATACAGACAAAACTTAGTTTTTGGTTACAAAAAATACAAAGTATTTTGCTAAAATCTGTATTTTTGCAGAAATATCTGTTAATTATCTGTAAAATAAAGATTACAAGGTTAAAAGTAATATAACAGATAAGACTTTGTTTTTTGTCACAAAAAATTCAACGTATTTTCTTTAAATCTGTATTTTGACAGAAAACTCTGTCAAACATCTGTTGAATTGTTATTACAGTCATTTTACAATGTATTTTACAGAGTTATTATTTTGAGTGTAAGAAAAATGCAGATATATTCAGAAAAAAACACAAAATTCAGAAAGAAAACAACTAGAAAATTTAGAAAAATCATAATATATAATATTTTTGTTTTATTTCTAATTAATTAAAAAAGTATATAGAATTAATGCAAACAAATTTTTCCCTAACAAAAAAAATATGTACAAGCTAAAAAACTAAATAAAAATAAATAAAAAATAAGTCGACAGATCACGGATTCGATCAGCGAACCTTCTGTTTTCCAGTCTGGCTAACTTCAGCAAGACCACCGTAGCTTCTTCAAATAATGATTTAAATTTTGATATGTTTCTCTTGCTTGTAGATACATATTCGATTTTCAAATATACTGGTTAGTATTGACATGTGGTAATATTTTATTGGAAAAAATTTGCGATGATGGTAACAAATCTAATTGGAAATGCGATATTTGGTATGGCAATACTGCGTTAATCGAGTGACACCTAGCGCCGCTAGGTGTCTATGTGTTTTTTATTTTATTTATTAATTTTAAATTATTGTCGAAGTTTACGGTTGTAATAAAATGAAAACTATAATTCTTATTTTCTTTTTTGTTTAATCGTTAGCTTATATAGTCAAACTGAGGTGGCGTCCTGCAACTTTTTTAAAATTAGACCCCAGCCTAAAAACATTATCATGTTAAAAAGTTAGAGCACAAGGGGTATAAGTGCGACTTACTTACTTCAAAGGCAATTTTTGGGTTCTTGCATTTGTAAAAGATGGTATTTTTTTTTAACTTGTTAGATAAAAATATATCTCAGAAACTCTATTAACTAAAAAATAATATACTAGATATCATCTAACATTTTTTATTGCAATTTAATTGCGCTTTTCGACCAAAATTCATGTCCGAAAATTTTGACCAAATCCGGCTCAAAAATTAGGAGTTATTGCGTACAACTGCTAAATGCGTAGGAAAAATATTGTGCTCGATTCGGGAGTACTATTTCACCATTCACCAAATTTTTAAAAATTTGGTATTCTTTTGAATTTCAAGATTTTAAATTTTTTTTTCTTGTTAAAATATAGTAATATCTTAAATAATTACAAGGAAAAATTTAAAAATCTTAAAATTCGAAATTTTTAAAAAGTAGGTGAATGGTGAAAGAGTACTCCCAAATCGAGCACATTAAAAAAAAAAAAAATGTTGGTTCACAGATGCTGATTTTTAAGCACAATTTTTTTCTTATCCAAATTTGTCCCAAAAGTTGGAAAATGTAAAGCATATTATCTAAAAAAATATTAAAAAAATTATAACAACACGATTTTGGTCCACAAAAGTTGATCAGAGATTTTCGTCCACAGATGCTTATGAGTATTTTTGGCCCAAAATCGTGTTTTTATTTTTATATTTTTCACATACTCAACATTTTGCTACTTTTAAGAGGAATTTGGTTAAACATATTTTTTATGTTTGAAAATCAGCATCTGTGGACCAAAATTGCTAGATTGGCCAAATGTGGCACTGTGCAGTGGTCAAAGATTGAAAAATTACGTTTTTCGACCAAAATTCATGTCCGAATTTTTTTACCAAATCCGGCTCAAAAATTAGGATTAGGTCCCAAAAGTTGAAAAATGTAAAGCATGTATCTAAAAAATATTAAAAAAAAAAATGGGTTCAAAAATGCTGAGACGAGATGCTAATCAGCATTTTTGGACCGAAATCGTTTTTTGTTTGTTTTTTTAATATTTTTCACATAAAAAACTCAACATTTTCCAACTTTTAAGACCAATTTGGTTAAAAATACTTTTTATGTTTGAAAATCAGCATCTGTGGACCAAAAGCGCTATATTGGAATTTTTAAATATTTTTCCCATAAAGTACTGAAAAATTCCTAATTTTTGAGCCAGATTTGGTTAAATAACTCGGATATAACATTTTGTCGAAAAGTGTCATTTTTTACAAACTTTGACCGCTAGTTGCCGGCTGAATATGACTTAGCAAAAATTTTTCATAAATTTTCCCACAATTAGCTACTCCATGGCCATCGTTCGGCAGGTATTATGATACGAAATTCGAAAGTTTAGATTTCACGGGATGCCCTTATGAAATGAAGATGAGCCCAATGATGTCATGGAATCTGATTATGACGACTAAAAAGTGAAATAAAGAACCATTAAAGATTTTCTTAATAAAATGTGGTTTTCCTTTTATGAATTTACAAATTTATAAAAAAAAGTTAGAGCACAAGGGGAATAAGTGCGACTTACTTACTTCAGACAGGGCTGCCAGACTTGGGGATTTATCCCCAAAGTTGGGGATTTCATGCTAGAAAAAAGGACAATAAATCTCATTTGGGGATTGGGGATTTTTATGGGGATTTCCAAAATCATTTTGGGGATTTTTTGGGGATATTCGAAATTAAATCTATATGTATAATACAACAAGTTAAATTAAATAAAATCAACTATTTTTAAAAATAGTTTTAGTGATAGCCAGTCTTTACTACGAGATTACGAAGCTCATTCAGCAAAACTTGCATTTTTCGGCTGTAAAATGTATATTAAAATTGCCAAAGACCGTTTATTTACGCGTTTGGGGATTTTTGGGGATTTTTTAATTGCTAAATCTACGAAATAAAATTATAAAAGTACCACTAATAATTTTTTTTTTTTGTTAAATTAAGAAATTTTTTTTGTGTAATTAAAAACACGATTTTTTTTATTGTTTGGGGATTTTTGGGGATATTTTGTTATATTTTTGGGGACAACGGAAAAAAGTACCTGGCAACGCTGACTACAGATGCAATTTTTGGGTGCAAAAGGGTGTAAAAGACGGTATTTTTTAACTTGTTAGATTAAAATATCTCAGGATCTCTATTAACTAAAAAATAATATTATAGATAGCATCTAACATTTTTTATTGCAATTTAACTTTAACCTCTTTTTTCTCATTATCAAATATAAGGCACTTGAACCCCTTCCCAGTTGGCAAAATATAGTCACACCTGACATACTGCTGACTTTCCCTTTATAAAATTGCTGACATCTTCATATAATTTTTCAAAATGTCATCAATGACATGTCAGCAGTTGGTCAGCAGTGTCCACCAGTATCGGTGGCCACTAACAATTCGTTTAAACAACCGCTGACCAACTGCTGACATGTCATCGATGACATTTTGAAAAATTGTATGAAGATGTCAGCAATTTTATAAAGGGAGAGTCAGCAGTATGTCAGGTGTGATTTTTTTTGCCGACTGGGTTGTGCTCTAACCCCCTTAAATGTAAAATTTTCTTCATTATTTTTTTTTAATTTTTATTAAACAAGAACAAAATACCCTACACCAGTTTCCCAAGTCCACACATGGAGAGATTTGATATATCTTTAGTTAGACCTTAAATAAGTGTAAAAAATACACACAAAACAAATTTGAGCGAAATGGGTTCATATTTGTTGCCAATATCTAACTTAATATCGTGCAAAATTTGTATATGTTGCATTACAGTGGCATTTTTTCTTCAACTTTTAATATTCCCAAGTGTCCCGTGGCGCCCGGCGGTCAAAGTTTTAGATTTTTAAAAATTTTTTGAAAAAAAAAAAAAAAATAAATAAATAAAACTATATCTTGCGACACACCATACTTATTAATTTTGACGCGCTAAACTCGAATATCAAAGAATATTTAAAATCGGTCAAATGGTTTTCGAGATATTGTTATATGAAATTTGCGAAAAATGGTGGTTTTTTCCTGCGTTCTAGAAATTTTTTAAAACAAATCTCAAAATTTCTTACCCTTGACCCTTTCAAGCTCTTTGACACAACCTTTCATTGACAATAAACTAGAGCCAAATCCCATCATTTTCACCCGAAGCGCCGTTCAAACAAAGTTTTGCTTTTTTACAAAATTTTCACCAAAAACTCTAAACTTTAATCGAAGGGCGGAAAGGGTTATAATGGTCAGATTTGGCTCAAAATCATTTTAAATGAAAGCTACTCTCCAGTTAGCATTAAATAGTTAGCGGAAACAAAATTTAATTTTTTTTTTTTTTAAATATTTTATTGAACGTAGGAAAAAACCGTAATTTTGTGAAATTTTTTGACAAATTTCAAGTGGCGATAACTCAAAAACCGCTCGACCGATTTTAGATATTTGTATTCAGCATGCCAAAATAAATAAAAATAATATTTCGCGAGATATTTTAATTTTATTTTTATTTTTCAAAAATTTTAAAATTTAGTGGAAATGCTTATATTTAATGCCTATATTTAATCAAAAAAAAATTCATATTTGTTTTTCATTAAATTTGTATTTTCATAATTTTTTTTTATAAATTTTTTTTTGTTATCAATTTTTTTTTTTTTTTTTTTTTTTCATAATTTTTTTCATAATTGTTTTTTTTTATAAATTTTTTTTATATAATTTTTCTTTCATCTAATATGTTTTTTTCATCAATTTCTTTTTTTTCATAAATTTTTTTTATCAAATATTTATTTTTTTATCAAATTTTTTATTATTAAAATTAAAAAAAATATTAAATTATTTACTCATTTTTTTTTAGTTTTTGAGTAAATTTTTAAATTGCGTCAATTAAAAAATTACTCAATTTGTTTTAAAATTTAAACAAGTTATTACTCAAATTGTTTTTCTTAATATTATTTTCTGTGTGCTTTCCACACACAGATGGACGGATATATATATAGATAGAGTGTCTTAGAAATAGATCAATAATATATAAACTTAACGGGGGTCCTCGACCGATATTTCGTTTCGTTTTGCATGAAATGGCAGATGAATATAACATTATTATTTTCTAAAAAAACAAGTACACCCAAATCTTCAGCAAACCATTATCATGATTTAATATTTTGGACAAGAGTACAAAATTCGCAGGTAGTTTTTTCATAAACATGTGTTAATTTTGGGGGGGGGGGGGGTATTTATGTGAAGACATAGACCTAAGATATCCATATAAATACGAAATAATCTTTTTTAAAAAGTCGACACAAATTTTTGCTCTAGACTATATTCCTGTTAGTTCGTGAGCCATCGAAATTTTTCTGAGGGTCAACATTGTTTCATAAGAAGAAAACGAAATTTTTAAACACCGATATGGCCGATAAGCCGAGACACCTTAACCTTGAAATCGTCTCTTTAATCTATATTTTAAGTTTCAGTCAAATCGTTTCATAAGGGTTGAGATACTTCCCTTCCCGAGTAAAAATTTTCTGGTCTAATCATATATAATTTGATACAATCTTATATGAGTTAATATGCTTCCGTATAAATTTATATAAAATTTTATCTATCACTTTGATACGGTTGATCCACTTTACATGGTTAGATATTGCTCCATATATGATTAGATTCGTATTTTGGTTTTGCTCATCAAATTATATAAAAATAGATATTATAAGATCACTTTGATCTAATTAGATTTGACCAAATTCAGGATCAAATTGTATCAATTTTTATATTTTTTGATCTAAAGTAATACAATTAGATATTGGTTGTATTCATTTAAACTCGTATTCACCAAGTATACCGTATAAACTTACCAAACTTATTTTTTATAAATGGAGTTTGACATAAATTGTATAAATTTATCAGACTTACATATTATACGAGGTGTTTATACGGTTAGATGAATACCATTATTATTTGATACAACCATTTTACGGATCAAATTAGATCTATTAGTAAAATCAGCATAATATTTTTACTAGGGTTGTGAGATATTTTTTCTTTAGAAAAAGTCTCAGATTCTGATACATTTTTCCTATAGAAATAGTTTTATAACCAGTAACATTTTTTCTAAAGAAAAAGTTTTAGCATCTGAGAAACTTTTTCTTCAAAAGAAGAAGTTTCAGATTTCTATAGAAAAACTCTAAATTCTGAGACACCTTTCATTCCTGTTGTTCTATTTTGTCCGCACACAAAAAAATAAATTTCCAATCGAATTTTTCAGTTTTACCAACTCAAAATTCAGTTGCTTCTACTATATTTGGCTAGGACAACCGAATTTTATGGTTGTAACAATTAAAAACATTTATTAACCAAATTCAGTTGTGACTACCGATATTCAATTGTGACTACATATATTCAAAAGCATCTACCGAAATGTAGTTCTATCATCTGAATTTCAGTTGGATATTATCAAATTTGTTTTCTGTGTGCGATACTTCTCATCCACCTCTTGCTGAGTTTTTAAAACATTTCTTTCTTTTTTTGATACCCATTAGCTAGAAATAGGTTAATATGATTTGATCTGCTTTGCTAATCTACTTTTAAAATCCTCTACAGTATTTGTGCCATTTTCGTATTTTCATATTTAACTAAAATTGAAGCAATCTTAGATACACATCAATTTTCTTTTTCACATTCACCTTTTTCATAGTTTCTTATTTACCTAAAGCTTTAACATTTTCTCATAGATTTTAATCACGAATGTTGGTTTCCTACGTTTTATACGTTTAACGAACTTTAAAGACATTATCCATTTACATTTTTACCCACACCAAATGTCTCTAGCATTGTTTTTTTTTCAACTTTTTGTTGAAACTCTTATTAAAAACGCCAATTTCAGTTTAAAAGAATAGCAAAAAAAAATCAAGAAAAAAAAATAGCATTTGGGCAATTCCAAAAATTTTCGCCCCACTGTTCGGAAACATGCCTTTGGACGCCACTGAGAATTTGGCTCATAGATATCCACGTTTATATGAGATATGTTGCATTTTTGGATTTTCAAAATTTGCTGTAGTTTTCAAATTATCGCGGGTCAAAGTTCGACTTTTTTAGAAAAAGTCAGAAAAATACATGACGTTTAACGTGCTCTAACTTTTTAACTAGTGGTCCGATTATCCCAAGTAATGGCTCATATGAAAGCTTAATTCTTCTTCTTTTACGAAATATTTTCAAAAGACTACGGTTTTTTTTCAGAAGTGTTGCAAAAATTCAAAAGCATTTTTTTTTTGCGAATATTTAAAAAAACACATCTTCGATTTTTTTAAAAAAAAGTTTGGTGATAAACAATACTGTTTTGTACAACATATCCAAAATTCAGAGTGGGATCCCAATGGGATCAAAAAATATTCTGGTTTTAGTACGAAGTTCTTAAATTTTACCTTAGAAAATTAAAATTTTATATTTCTTCAATATAAAAATTTAAATTTTCAAAGAAAATTATACTATTAAAATTTTGAAAAACATTCAAAACATTAAAAATTTAAATTTTCTAAGGGAAAAATATGAGAACGTCGTACTTAAAACAGAATAGTTTTTGATCCCATGGAGATCCCACTCTGAATTTTGAATATGTTATACAAAACATTGTTATTTTTCACCAGAATTTTTTTTTTAAAAATCGAAGATGTGTTTTTTTAAATATTCAAAAAGAAAAAATGTTTTAGCATTTTTGCATCATTTCTGTAAAGAAAAACTGTGTTGTTTTATAGATATTTTCTAAAAGAAGAACCCCAGCTTTCACATGAGCCTAAATTTGTGAAAATCGGGTCATTGGTTAAGAAGTTGCAGCTCTTTAAACGTGATGTATTTTTCTTACTTTTGCTTAAAAAGTCAATCTTTGACCCGCCATAATTCGTTAAATACACCAAATGTAAAAAAACGATATATGGTACATATATCATATTTATGAGGGCTATCTATGTGTCAAGGTTCAAATTAATCTGAGACACCATTTCCAAAAATGACTAAAATTTGAGCTAAATTTTCTGGAATGGCCCATTTCATTTGCCATAGACATTCACTTCGATATTTTTTTTTCGTTTCTTTTATAACTTTTTGTTGTTGTTTTTATTGTATTTTTTACTTACCAAGGACTGATTTATCAATATTGATGTCCTTAGCTCAAGGCAAACACTTGTGTTATGGTTTTTAACCATAACAATTTTTTTCGTTTTATTTTGTACTTTTTTTAGCTTGTTATTTTTTCAGCAACGATTGCTGTTGTTGTTACTGATGTTGTTATTGTTGCTTTTATTTAGGCAAGGCACCTCAAGTGGAAAACATGGTAGGGCATGAACTAAAAACATAGTACGAGTACATACCTACACTTGTTTCAATAAATATTGCTTCAATATTTTTCAATACACGTACATTTTTATGCATTCATGTAAACAGCGTACATAAATGTGTCCCGAATTATAGTTTTCTGGGCAGTTCTCGGAAAACGATAAGTTTTATAGGGAAAAAAATAAAAAAAAACTAATTTTGGGACTCATTTTTTTTATTTCTGTATAAATCCCGTTAAAACTCGACTTTTGGTGTATATTTTATTCGAGTTTGAAAATGCACTGAAATCGGGACATTCTAACATACATTTATGTGTTTACATACAGTCCCATATACAAACGTTTATTAAAATAAGTTTATTTAAAAGGATTCACTATAGGCTAGACTATTTATACCCTACACAACACTGTGGTACAGGGTATAATGAGTTTATGCTGATGTTTGTAACTACTTGAAATATTGGTCCTAGACCCACCTTTAAGTATACCGATCGACTCAGAATAACTTTTTGAGTCGATTTAGTGACGTCCGTCCGTCCGTCTGTCCGTCTGTCCGTCTGTCCGTCTGTCCGTCTGTCCGTCTGTCCGTCTGTCCGTCTGTCCGTCTGTCCGTCTGTCCGTCTGTCCGTCTGTCCGTCTGTCCGTCTGTCCGTCTGTCCGTCTGTCCGTCTGTCCGTCTGTCCGTCTGTCCGTCTGTCCGTCTGTCCGTCTGTCCGTCTGTCCGTCTGTCCGTCTGTTCGTCTGTCCGTCTGTCCGTCTGTCCGTCTGTCCGTCTGTCCGTCTGTCCGTCTGTCCGTCTGTCCGTCTGTCCGTCTGTCCGTCTGTCCGTCTGTCCGTCTGTCCGTCTGTCCGTCTGTCCGTCTGTCCGTCTGTCCGTCTGTCCGTCTGTCCGTCTGTCCGTCTGTCTGTCTGTCCGTCTGTCCGTCTGTCCGTCTGTCCGTCTGTCCGTCTGTCCGTCTGTCCGTCTGTCCGTCTGTCCGTCTGTCCGTCTGTCCGTCTGTCCGTCTGTCCGTCTGTCCGTCTGTCCGTCTGTCCGTCCGTCCGTCTGTCCATGTAAACGGTGTAAGCACGATACATAGGTCCACATTTAGACCTATCCCCCATACAACGGTCCTCTTTTAATCCATATCGGTCCATTAAATCCATTAAATCGGTCCATATTTAGACCTATCCCCCATACAATGCTCCCCTTTAGTTTTCACTCAAATGACTCTACTAACCGTATTATAATAGGTATCATTTCAAAATTTGGCAGGTAAACGTGTTTTGTCTTCGCAAATCACCATTCCGAATTTTTAAGTAATCGGATCCGTTCTTCTTGTAGCCCCCATACAAACCACCTTCCCGATTTTCACATAAATCTCTCAAATTTCATGAAAATAGAAAATATTTAATTAAAATTTTGTTTTTGTGTGTTAAACGCGTACTTTAATAACCTTCTCAAATCTGATTATCATCGGACCAGTTTTGGATTTAATTTCGCCCGATATTCACTTAAAGCGGTTTAATGTTAACAAATAGAAGCCTACATATTTCACTCAAATTTGTTTTGTGAATATTTTTTACACTTATTAAAGATTTGACAATATATAGATATAATCTGTATTGTCAAATCTGACCTATTTTCCGGGACCCATTTTCCGGGAAACTCTGGTGTATTATATGGTCGGTCTTGACCGACTATAATTTTCTTACTTGTTCTATATGAAAAATATCTCAGAGTCTCGAAAAATGTTAAAAGGCATTAAAGTCGTAATTTTTTCTAGTCACTGGTACTTTCTACGGAAAAGTTTTCAGAATCTAATAATTATGGCTCTGTAAGAACGTGTAAAAGAAATAAATTATAATTTGAGTGTTTTTCTGAGGAAATACTTATTGACTATTTTTTTTTTTTATTTTGGAAAATTTTCAGAACCCGTTCTGAAATTTTTAATTTTTTAAAAAATTTAATTTATCAAAAATTCGGCTACATTTTTTTTTATTTTTTTTTTAGTTAAGATTAGAGTTTTTCACGGGAATTCCCGGGACGGGAATTCCCGGGAATTCCCGTAAATTTTCAATCCCGAAATCCCGGGAAATAGAGCGGGAATTCCCGGGAATTTTAATTTCTTTGAAATTGTTGATTTTTCGACTTCTATTGATTATTTTGTATGTGATTTTTTAGAGATTTTATTAAAATTCTCGATAATTGATGGCAGAAACATACGCAGGGACCAGGAGGGCTTAAAAAGTATTCCGAGAGACCCCTTCTAACTAACAAATGTCATAAAATCTAAGACTTACGAAATGAAAAAAAGTCTCACAATATCTAAATCTTCGATAGGATATAATTATCAGAACCTGATACTTTTTTTCAGAAGCCCAAAAATTTTCTTTTTGTTTCTATAGAAAATATTTGTCTCTGAACACGATTCTTTTTAAATCGATAATTTGATATAAAATTTGTGTGAGGAATGACTCTGAAATTAACAGGTTTTTCTTTTAGAAACCGGAATTTTTAAACTTTTTAATAATTTTTTGAGGTAAATTTTCTTATAATTTCATTTCTCTGAAACAGTTACATTCAGTTTCAGAGACATAATTGAGAAATTCCTCTGAATCAGGTTCATTAGAGGTATTCAGAGTCTTTCGTCTTTCTGCCAGCCCTGGCAATGTATCAAAAGACTACTTCTTTTAAAAAATACATGTAATTTGAAAGGTAATTTTAAAAAGTGCTGTTTTACCACCAGTGCCAGGGCTGGCAAGTAAGACTCTGAACACCACTATTGTGTTTTAGAGGCAAAGCTTTGAGAACCAATTGTAAAAATGGACTTAATGATTAATTTTTATTATTAAAACAGATAAAGCGATGTGAAAGAACATATTCCCTTAAAATACTTTTTAAAAGACTTCGACATATTTGGGCCGTTTTTTTTTTTTGTAAAAACTGTGTAACAAAAATTGTTATTTTTTTCTCGAAACTTATTTTTTTGTTTGTTTTAGAGGTACTAAATAAGATTTTTATGGTGTTAACAACCATTATAAATAGTGTAATCGCATTCATAAGGTTTTTATACATTTTTTTGACAAAAAATTTGGTTTTTAGTTTTTGCGGGAATTCCCGGGATCCCGGGAAATTAAAAAACGAATCCCGCTTTCCCGGGAAATGAAAAAGTCCGGGAAAAGAAAAACTCTAGTTAAGATGTTTATCTATTCACACAAAAAAAAATCAGGTGGGCATTTTTTGGATTTTATTTAGGTAAATTTTTTAATAGAAATTCTTTAATTCTTTTGTATTTAATTGTGTCAACACCGCACACTGGGCCGAGATGGAAGTTTTTTTGGCCAAAACTAAAAAAAAAAACAAAATTATTAAATTAAAAAAAGTGAATGCACTATTGTATTAAGTATGACTTGCTGGACCTTGTCTGTAATTTTTGTAAAAATCGGTACACTCATTCTCTTGGAATGATCCATCAAAGATAAAATATGTATGTTAAAATCTCCATATACCGTAATCAAAAAAGCTAACAAATTTATACATTATTAAGGTGGGACCTTGTTTTTTTTTTTTTTTGAATTAATTTATTTGACAAAGGGAAGTACAATATGTAAATGGGTATGAACAGCACTTTTTTCTATTTTTTTTGATGATTTTTGGATATTTTTATGTAAATTTTGAAAAATTGTTCCATTTGAAATAGTTTTTCTAAAATGTTCCGCGACATAATCCAAAAGTTAGGATGCCAAAATGTTCGTTGGTTTACTAGCTTTCAGACTGACCTGCCCGCTTTTGCCCGTTTTTTCATCTGCGTATAAAATATCAATAGAAAGGGAGATGAACAGATCTAAAGTTGTTAAAATGAGCCTTTTTAATTGAATTAAATTAATTTTATGAATTAACAATTTTCAAGATTTTCCTAAAGTGCATAGTGTTTTTCTATATTAATACGGGATAAAATGAAACCCGGTTACCCAAAAACCCGAATACACAAAAACCGGTTACGATAAAAACACGGTTACACGAAAAATAGGGTTTTCACAAAATGTCTTTTATATTTTTTTTAAATTTTTGGTATTTCAATTCCATTTGTGTAAACGGGCAAGTTTTTTGTAAAGTAGGGATAAAAAGAATAATTCTGGGCCAGACAGTTTTTTGAAAGGGCGTGAAACTTTCAATAACGATGAGTTTTTAAAAGGGGGTTTTCAAAAACTAATTATTTTTTCTAATATTTTTATAAATTTTATTTCAATTCCATTTTTTAAAACGGGCACAAGCGGGCAACTATTGTGGAAAGTGTGGATAGGAAGGACAATTCTGGAACAGACAGTTTTTGAAAGGGCGCGGAACTTTTGATAACGATGAGTTTAAAAAGGGGGTTTTCATAAAAATTATCTTTATTTGTTTCAAATTTTGAATATTTCAATTCCATTTGCATAAACGGGCACAAGCGGGAAACTTTTTTGTAAAGTAGGGATAAAAAGGATGATTTTGGCCCAGACAGTTTTTTGAAAGGACGTGGAACTTTTGACAACGATGGTTTTAAAAACGGGGTTTACAAAAAAAAAAAACAAATTTTTTATAAATTCTTATTTCAGTTAAATTTTTTAAAACGGGCACAAGTGGGCAAATTTTTTGGAAAGTGTGAATAAAAAGGATAATTCTGGCCCAGACAGTTTTTTAAAAGGGCGTGGAACTTTTGATCACAATGAGTTTTAAAAAGGGGGTTTTCACACACTTTTTTTATTTTTTTTTTTTAATTTTTGGTATTTTAATTCCATTTGTGTAAACGGCATACATGGGACTATTTAAATAAATGGACTAATTAATTGACGATTTCATTGGCATTATATTGAAACTAACGCCAATGAAATTTTTAGCATTGGCATTGTTTTAATCAATGACAATGCCCGTTAAGGAATTAGTAGCATTAGTAATGCCAATTATGAAAAATTTCATTGGCATTAATAAATGCCTTAATGAAAACAAAGCATTAGCAATATTAAAAGTCGTATTTCCGTCAGCGAGTTGTGAAATTTTTTTTTGGTTAAAACTTAAAATGGCTATATCTCGAAAACTAAGCCAGATAGAGCAAAATGTTTTTTTTGGTTCTTAGAATCTTCATAGTTTCGCCGGTTTTCTTCACATGTGTGGACCCTAATAGGTCCCAATTTTGAATCTAAAAAATTGGCACTCCCGAAATTTTACGAATTCACATACCTTTAGCATTATTTTGCTTATTTTTCCAGGTACTGCAATAGGCTTAATAGGGTCTTGAGAATTTTAGAGACTGAATAACTAAAAAAGTATTGCTCTGAGGGTTTTCTAGTATTGGCAGACGAGTTCTAGAAACCAAGAGCTACAAAAATGCTTTTGGATTTTTTTTTGTGCCAGGGTCAGTCTTAGTGAAATCAATCAAAAATAGCTAAAAATTTTCGTGACCCCCTCCGATTTTGATGAAATTTGGTTTAGTTGTAACACTAAGTGATAAACTAACGCACACTTATTTTCAGCCCTCTAAGTAAAAAGTGGGCGAAAACACGGAGGGTCAAAATTTCCCCCAAAATCTCCCAGTCGCGACAGTTTGCACCGTAAAAACTTAATATCGTTGGTTCTATTATAGCTAGAAAGCCCATTTTTGGTTTGTTTTGAAGCTCATAATATGCTCTACAAGACCTACCATAACCAAAAAATTTCCGAAAAAAATAAGGGTTACCTCCCTTATTTTAAGGTCGAGATATACGGAGGAGAAAATAGGGAGGATGGTATCCCCCGATTTTTTTTTTACTTGACAATCTTATAGAGAAAGTCCCAAAGAATATATTCTAAAATTTTTAAGTTGGGACAACAATGGGATCGCTCAGAATCAAAATTTTTCACAATTTTCCCCATAATCTCCAAATCGCAACACTCTTTAACCTTAAAAATTTAATATCATAAGTGCTTTTGTAGCTACAGAGCCATTTTTTTTTTGTTTTAAAGCTTATAATACGCTCTACAAGACATACCAAAACCAAAAAATTTTCCAAAAAAAGGAATTGGTGCCCCCCTTATTTGAAGGTCGTGGCAAAGGGTGGAGGAAATGGGGGGAAAGTATCCCCCGATTTTTTTTTTACTTGGGATTCTCAAAGTGCAAGTCCTAATGAACATTGTCTACAATTTTTATGTTGGGACAACAATGGGATCGACCAAAATCAAAATTTTCCCCCAAAAAGTGCAAGTCCTAATGAACATATCCTAAAATTTTTATGTTGGGACAACAATCAGATCGACCAAAATCAAAATTTTTCACAATTTCCCCCAAAATCTCCAAATCGCGACACTCTTGCCCATTACAAATTTAATATCGTGGACTGTATTGTAGCTACAGAGTCCATTTTTGGTTTGTTTTGAAGCTCTTAATGTGCCCTACAATATTACTATTACAAAAAAAAAATAAAAAAATTAGGGGTGCCTCTTGTATTATAAGATCGTGGCAAGGGGTGGGGGAAATCGGGGGATAGTATCCCCCAATTTTTTTTTACCTTGTTTTTTTTTTTAAAAGAGTAAGTTCTAGAGAGCATATCCTGAAATTTTTATCTTGGGACTCCAATGGAAGGCGCAAGAATGTCGCGATTTGATGATTTTGGGGGAAAATTTTGATTTTGGTCGATCCCATTGTTGTCCCAACATAAAAATTGTAGACAATGTTCATTAGGACTTGCACTTTGAGAATCCTAAGTAAAAAAAAAATCGGGGGATACTTTCCCCCCATTTCCTCCACCCTTTGCCACGACCTTCAAATAAGGGGGTCACCAATTCCTTTTTTTGGAAAATTTTTTGGTTTTGGTATGTCTTGTAGAGCGTACTATAAGCTTTAAAACAAACAAAAATGGACTCTGTAGCTACAATATGATATTATATGATATGAAATTTTTAAGGTTCAAGAGTATTGCGATTTGGAGATTTTAGGGGAAATTGTGAAAAATTTTGATTTTGAGTGATCCCATTGTTGTCCCAACTTAAAAATTTTAGAATATATTCTGCAGGACTTTCTCTATAAGATTATCAAGTAAAAAAAAAATCGGGGGATACCATCCTCCCCATTTTCTCCTCCCTTTATCACGACCTTAAAATAAGGGAGGTAACCCTTATTTTTTTCGAAAATGTTTTGGTTATGGTAGGTCTTATAGAGCATATTATGAGCTTCAAAACAAACCAAAAATGGGCTTTCTAGCTATAATAGAACCAACGATATTAAGTTTTTACGGTGTAAAGTGTCGCGACTGGGACATTTTGGGGGAAATTTTGACCCTCCGTATTTTCGGCCCCTGTTGACTTAGAGGGCTGAAAATTTGCATTTGTTAGTTTTTTACGTAGTGTAAGAACTGAACCAAATTTCATCAATATCGGAGGGGGTCAAGAATATTCATGATTGATTTCACTAATACTGACCCGCCACCAATATTAACCGAGATATAAGCATTTTTAAATTTTCCGGAATCCCAAATTTTTTGGATTCAAATTTAGGACCCATTGGGGTCCACACATGTGAAGAGGACCCGCGAAAGTATGTAGATTCTAAGAACCAAAAATGCCCTCCATTTTGCTCTATCTGGCTTAGTTTTCGAAATATCGCCATTTTAAGTTTTTAAAAAATATATATATTTATTGTAAAAAAAGCTTCTTTTATCAATTGTAAATAGTTTTTTAGGCATTTGTGCCGTTTCATTGGCATTAGTACAAACAATGCCAATGCCAAAAAATTTCATTGGCAATAAATGCAAATGCTTTTTTTTGGCATTGGCATTAGTTCCAAATAATGCCATGAAAATTCAATGCCAATTAAAAATTCCCATGTATGGTAAACGGGCACAAGCGGGTAAGTTTTTTGTAAAGTGGGGTTAAAAAGGCTAATTCTGGCTCAGACAGTTTTTTGAAAGGGCGTGGAACTTTTGATGACATAAGTTTAAAAAAGGGTTTTAAAAAAAAAAAAAAATTTTTTCCAATTTTTTATAAACTCTTATTTCAATTCAATTTTTGAAAACGGGCACAAGCGGGAAAGTTTTTTTGGAAAGAGGGGATAAAAATAATAATTCTGGCCCAGACAGTTTTTTGAAAGAGCGTGGAACTTTTGATGAGTTTAAAAAGGGAGTTTTCAAAAAAAACGATTTTTTTCCAATTTTTTATAAACTCTTATTAGAATTAAATTTTTGAAAACGGGCACAAGCGGGCAACTTTTTTGGAAAGTGCTTATAAAAAGAGTAATTCTGGCCCAGACAGTTATTTGAAAGGGCGTGGAACTTTTTATGACGATGAGTTTAAAACGGGGGTTTTCAAAAAAAATCTAATTTTTTATAAGCTCTTATTTCAATTCAATTTTTGAAAACGGGCACAAGCGGGTAACTTTTTTGGAAAGTGCTGATACAAAGGATAATTCTGGCCCAGACAGTTTTTTGAAAGGCCGTGGAACTTTCTATAACGATAAGTTTTTAAAAGGGGGTTTTCAAAAAAGAAATAATTTTTTTGCATTTCTTTATAAATTTTATTTAAATTCCATTTTTGAAAACGGTATATTAACGTGAGTTAAATGAAAATCACTCACGCTAACGCGTGAATCATGTTATTTTAAAACTCTTTTTTTCAATTCAATTTTTGAAAACTTAAATCACGTGATTTAAATGAAAATCACTCACGCTCACGCGTAAATCACGTTGTTTTTTTGTCCAACCTGAAATAGTTTCCTTGTAGATCCGATTCCAAAAAGTTTCAAGGCACTTATTTATTACCCTAATATAGTAACGTGATTGAAATGAAAATCACTCTATAATCACGTGATTTAAATGAAAATCACTCACGCTCACTAGTGAATCACGTTGTTTTTTGAGTCACGCAAATCACGGGACCAGAGACCATCTCCAATTCAAATACATGAACAAAAGACAAGTGTCTCTTCATTTGTTTCATCTATAACATCAGTAAATTTTATTAAAAATGAAGTGTCCACCCTGAAACAGTTTCCTTGTAGGTCCGATTCCAAAATGTTTCAAGTCACTTATTTATTACCCTAATATAAGCTTATATTCTGAATTTCAAAAAAATCGGTTAACATTTACGACCTGTAGAGACTTTTGGCCAAAACACCTACCAGCTCGGCCCAGTGTGCACCGGTAAGAGTAACGAGAATTCTTTGGTTTCGCAAATAGTCATTACTCATACGCGGTGTTGCCATAATAAAATACAAAAGAATTACAGAATTTTTATGAAATCCAATATTCAAATGCGATTTTCTCCAAAAATAAGAAAAACGCCCTCCTGAATTTCTAATCTAAACATTTTTAAAAAGAAAATGTGGAGGAATTTTTGATATACCGACTTTTTTTAAAAAACTCAAAGCAGGTTCAGGAAATTTTCAAAATAAAAATTTGTAATCGATAGCCCATGAAAAAATATACAAGAATGTAAGTTTTTGAAATTGTGCTGCAATCCGTTTTATAAATTTGTGATAAATATTTCATTAAGGCAACTCCATACAAATTTGACCATTTTTATAATATTTAGCCACGCCTTCTTAGCCCAGTTATTGAAAAATGGAAAAACCAAGAAATTCAGAAATTCATGGGACTCATGTTTGTAGTTTGGTGTGGAATGCCTCATATGTGAAATAGTCTTACAGTGCTACCAAGCTGAATTTAATTTTTTACTTGTTTTTGTTTTTTTTTTGGTTTGTCTGTACTTTTAGTTGTGGCATGTTGAATCTTAAGTGTAGGCGTTTACTATTGGCGCCAAAGGTGGATTAAAGAATGAAAATTTGTATTAAATAAAAGCCAATGTTTATTTACTACATTTTCGATTTTGGCTTTGAAATGAAAACAGAAAAAGGCACCATTGTTAAATATGAGGCATTCCACACCAAATGTCCCGCTACAGAAAAACATGTGTCCCGTAAATTTCTGAATAGGTTGTTTGGATAGCCCTATATGTAACTAAGAAAATTGCGTTTTTGGTTTTTCAAATTTTCGAAAACTGGGCTTAGGAGGCGTGGTCAAATATTGGAAATATGGTAAAATTTGTGGCGAGTTGCCTTGATTAAATATTTATCACATTAAAACGGAATGCACCACAATGTCAAAAATTTACGTTCTTATATAGTTTTGTATGGGCTATCGATTAAATTTTTTTTTTTTGGAAAATTTTCAGAACCCGTTCTGAAATTTTCCATTTTTTAAAAAAGTCAATTTATCAAAAATCCGGCCACTTTTTTTTTTTCTTTTTTATTTATTTTTTTAAAAGTTTAGATGTTTGTCCATCCACACAAAAAAAATCAGAAACACGTTCATCTTTTTTTTCGAGAAAATCGCATTTGAACTTTAAATTTCATAACAATTTTGTTATTTGCTTGTATTTCTTTGTTTTAAAGTTGCGAATGAGTAATATTAATTACATAAATATTCGTCATACGCTCTGTTGACACAAGAAAATACAAGCAAATTACTAAATTGTTATGAAATTTAAAGTTCAAATGCGATTTTCTCGAAAAAAAAGATGAACGTGTTTCTGATTTTTTTGTGTGGATGGACAAACATCTAAACTTTTAAAAAAATAAATAAAAAAGAAAAAAAAAGTGGCCGGATTTTTGAAAAATTGACTTTTTTAAAAAATGGAAAATTTCAGAACGGGTTCTGAAAATTTTCCAAAAAAAAAAATTTTTAATCGATAGCCCATACAAAACTATATAAGACTGTAAATTTTTGAGATTGTGGTGCATTCCGTTTTAATGTGATAAATATTTAATCAAGGCAACTCGCCACAAATTTGACCATTTTTCCAATATTTGACCACGCCTTCTAAGCCCAGTTTTCGAAAAATTGAAAAACCAAAAACGCAATTTTCTAAGTTCCATATAGGGCTATCCATACCACCTATTCAGAAGTTTACGGTACACATGTTTTTTTTCGCTGGACATTTGGTGTGGAATGCCTCATATGTAGTATCAATGCTGGGTGTGTGCATGTTAGTTTTTTTTTTTTTTTGAAATGAACATATGATGATGGCATAACATTATTCTGTCTGTTATTCTATTGAGAGAAGTGAAGGTTTTTTTTTAATGTTTTTTAAAAAGACCATATTAAATTGAAGTTTTTATCAATATTCGTTTTACTTTTTGTAAACATGTATATTGATTTGATGGTAAAACGTACAAATACTACCAAGAGCATAATGCCAAAGTTAAATATGTTGGAAAACATTTTACACGTGAGCATAAGTTATGATTGATATAAAAATAAATTTCATGAATTGTGGAATACTGTATTCAATGGATGGATATTAAAATATGAGACATTTCGTTTTATAACGAAATATTTAAAAAAAATGTTGGTATATGTTACACAGTGCAACACATAAAGAACAAAAATTGCTAACATATAAAAAAACTTCACCTTCCAGATCAAAATCGCAAAAAACTTAAAAAAAATTCGATTTTTTTACCTTTTTTCCCGTGTTCAGGTCAATAGGTAGCAAACCGTTCAAAATTCAAGGAAACAATCAACTACAAAAATTTACCTAAGATCTCAATAAACAAATTTCTAGAACATATAAACTTTCTGGGAATTATTCTTAACACTGTTTAGGTAGCGCGCAAATGTGAAAAATTTGTCGAAAATTTTTTAATTTAATTTTTTTTACCTTTTTTCTCCTGTTCAGGTCCATAGGTAGCAAACCGTTCAAAATTCATGGAAACAATCGACTACAAAACTTTACTTAAGATCTCAATAAACAAATTTCTACAACATATAAACTTCCTGGGAATAATTCTTAACACCGTTTAGGTAGCGCTTAGGTTCAGCTCATAAAAAAACTAAAATCGAATAAAAAATAAGCATTTTACGCATTTATGCCTTACACTATTGCACTATGGTTCTAAATCAATTTTTTTTTTGGCATAAATTCCAAAAATGAAGCAAAGTCGCTAGTTTCCAATCTGGAATGGTTTTTTTTTTATCTCTTAACGCAATCAAAGAATGATTTTCAAAAAAAGAAAAAATTAAAAAAAAAAAAAATTGTTTTCGGAAATTTTTTTTTAATTTTTTTTTTTTTTTTTGTGAAAAAAAAAATTATGAACAATAATATATTTTTAGTAGTCAGTTAGCTCGGCCGAAGGCCAAAAAATTATAGTTAAAAAAAATTTAAAGATGTGTCACGCAAAAAACCGAAAATTTTGCCGAAATTTGTGCTATACTAAAATGGCAATTGTGAGAGTTTGCCGAAAAATGCTGGCTAGATCTTAATTTTAGTATTAAATATACCATCTAGAAAACACTTTTACATTTAAAGACTCATGCAAGTTCGTGCCCAAACACAACTTTTTGTCCACGAAAGATATAGGCTATTTTGGCCTCAAAATCCTTAAAAGCAACCCCCAAAAATAACGCCAAAGATGCATGGAATTAAAAATTGGAGTTTTTAATAAGAACTGCTTTCCTTGGGCTTCAATTTTCCTTTTTAGCCTTTTAAAAATTTTATTTTTTTCCCATTTGCTGTTAGTATAATTGTAATATGGTTTTGATCCCTATTCAATAATACGCCTTAAAACTATCAACTTTGAAACCCTGGCAGACTGACAGTATTGCCATCAAATTTTTTTCATTATACTTTCTTAATGGCTTGGATTGTTGCCATTGAGAAACTGTATAAGCTTTTGGAAATTTGTTAAATTCTTTTTTTTTTTTTAATTTCTGCCAAAAAATATGCATTTGGAACCATAGTGCATTGCATGGTTTTTAAATAAAAAAAAAAAACAGCCCGACAAAAATGAAAAAAAAGTCGTTAAACACTAACTGGATAATACACGTTTGAAACTAGAACCAAAATGTAGTAAAATTGCATTTACAGTTTTTTATTTCGTGATCCTGTTTCCCTTTAAAAGGACTTCAAAATTTTTAAGGATTAAATTTTATAAATATTCTTTTCATTATTTGTACATATCCTAGGATGCAACTAGTGATAGCAAATGAAGGAGGAGGATCTCCCCAAATTTTTCTATTTTATTATGTTACATATCAGGAAAAAGGAGGTAAATACGTCCTTTCTAAACTTTGTCCTTTAATATCAAATACAAATTTTCAACAAAATATTTTTATAAAGTTGTTAAAGGACTTTAATCACATCCTTTTTACTGATATGGTGAAATAAAAAAAATTAAAAATTTGGGGAGATCCTCCTCTTTCATTTACAAATATTTCAGAAATATTTTACAAAATGTATCGTTATTAAACTTCTGAAGTCCTTTTAATTGGAAATAGGATCACGAAATGAAAAAATGTAAATGCAGATGTACTTTATTTGCTCTGTAGTTTCAGACGTATATAATCCAGTTCATGTTTAATATTGGCAGTCGGAGTAATAGATAGTAAATTACAGATATGGTACTCTAGCTTTTTTTATTTGGCGTGGCACAGTGGTTCGAAAATCGAAATTACCTGTCAAAGGGTAAAACTAATTATCCAAACTCATTAAAATGTTTGTCCTATACGTATTTTGGGTCGCTGAATTCACGTGTGCTCTCAAATTTTTGAAATTTGTAACGGTTTACGAAAGATTGGGGTACAAATTTTATTTTTTTTTTTTATATAATTTTGCATAGAAGATGTGTAATTTGATCGTGGTCTTCGAGATGTATCTTGAAAAAATTAAAGTAAACCAACAGTAGAGCAAAACAACCAAAGGGCTTTGAAAACTTAGCTCGTCGGCAACTTGTTAAAATTACTGCTTCCCTGAATAAAGCGCCAATTTACCTCTTATTCAACCCAATGTGCATCGGTTCGAAGCGTACCCAAACATTTTTTTGTCTTAGAAAATTATATGTTTGGTGAATGTATCGTTGACCTGTGGTGTATTTCAACCAAAAAACCAAAAAACACCAATATATGGCAAATGTAAAGCTTTATAGAGGACATGAACACCTTTACTTTACTGTTGATACTTTTTTTAAAGAACTTGGGCAATTTTTTTTATTCTAACCTAATTTTTTTTTTTTTTTTTCAGTGTAGATTTTTGTTTACATATTTGGACCGATTTTATTTTTTTTTTTGTAGTTTAACTTTTGGATTTGAAGCAGAACTAAAGGAAAATTTTAATAGTTTGCATTTAGTGGACGCGAATCTTTGCAAAATTGCAAAAATAAAAAATCGAAATTTTTGATTTTTTTTGGAAAACGAATTTTTCTATAATAATTTAGCAAATATAGAAAAAATTGTCCTCCATTGTACAATACTAAGTGTTAAACATAAATTCTGTAAAGTTTTTGAGAAATCGATAACACAGGGCAACATTTTTTTTTGCCCGGGTTCTGATAGCTAATTTTGGGTAATTGGGGTACGCTGATTTCAAATCTGGCTATCGTTTTTTCTTGGGTCGGCTCTAGTTTTCGAGATATGGCCTAAGAAATCTTTGAAAATAGGCTATTTTTGGCGTCTTTGTGAGTCCATATATACCAACATTTGTCTTACATCCAAAAAGTGAATGAAGATTTTGAGTATGTTGTATATGCTGATTCCAAAAATGCTCTTACTTTTGTTTAGTCATCTTTAGTTAGTGGAGATATCGCTAAAATAAAATTAACAAAATTAAAGAGGGCATTAATTTAACCCTCTTTAATTTTGTCTGAATATTTATGCCCTTTTTAATAACTCGAAAACTGAAGCTGTCAGAAAAAAGCTGTTACCAGTTTTGGAATCCTCGCATCCAATATAGTTAAGTTCCAAAATTAGTTTTGGAAATTATAGCCAAGCAAAGTTAGTAAAAATCACACTTTTTCGACTCTTTAACAGCGATTTGCTCGCGAACGCGATCAACATTTATATTTTTTTCTGTGTGTATTTAATAAGATGATTAAGTAACATTTATTTATTTTTATGTTTTTGCTTAAAATATTTTTAACTTAAAAAATTTTGACTTTGAAAACTATGCAATGGTCTGGGGCATGTGTGCGCAAGAATGCCACAAAATTTGAATCCGAATGCCCCCAAATTTTGGCTCACTCATTTTAAGTAAATAAATAACGGTTAATGACCCTACCAGGTATAAACAAGTAAGAGTGCTATATTCGGCTGTGCTGAATCTTTTATACCCTCCAACATGCTAAAAAAAATTAGCAGGAGCGTTTTTTTTTTGGGGGGAAGAAAGGGGGGTTTGCGGGGCTCATGGGGGATACCTTCTCCCTCGCGATAAATTTTTATAAATTTATTTGTTATGCTTTTTGCGCTAAGAATACAAGAATTTTATAATTATTGAAATCAGTGTTGGCTACCGTTACCCTTTCAATGCCGTTACCGATTAAAACCCTTTAATATTGGCTACCGTTACCGTTACCAATACCGAAATAAAAATTTTTAAAAACCGTTACCGATAAAAAACCGTTACCTTTATTCGGATTTTTACCGGTATTAAATCGGTTTTGTTTCGGTTGTATTAATAATACTTATTTTCATTTTTTGTGGATTAAAAACAGTAATATGTGCATGATTCACCTGAGTGCATGATTCACCTGATTCACACATGATCACGCGTGAGTGTGACTGAATTCAATTTTACAATGATTGTGAGTGAGTGTGAAGAAGTGTAAGATTTTTGCGCGAGTGTGCGTGAGTCGATTTTTTTGCGTGAGTTTTTTGCGTGACTTGTTTTCTTTTCATGTTTCTTTTCGTACCAAAAAGCAACAAAACTTTAAAATTTGGCTAAACTTAAGATTTCGTCCCACAAAGAGCAAAAAAATGTTAAATTTCGTCTGAACTTTAAATTTTGCTTAAAATTTTTAAGATTTTTGAAATTTTAGTTTTGAACTATTTTTGTTCCGTGAGTGTGAGTCAATGTGAGTGAAGCTTGTGTGAGTGCACGTAAGTGTCAGAGGTGTTAAATTTACTCACGTGATTGTGAGTGAGTGTGAGTAGAAAAAATGTGCTCGTGAGTGATTGTGCGTGATTCAAAAATTTCTGTCGCGAGCGTGAGTGAGTGTGAGTCAAACATCACCTCTAGTCTACAGTATATATTAATACAGTCTTGCACCTCATAAAAATTATATATTATTGATCAGTGATCGATTGTAAGTGATGTTCGTCTGTCCTTCTGTAGAAGACACGATACATGCTGGTGCGTCTTATGGTCATAGGCTAGTTAAGTTCCTAAATGGGTAAAATCGGACCAGATGAAAAAAAAATCCCCAGAAAAACATATTTTATTTACTTTTTTTTTGCTTATTTGTTTAGAAAATGAAACATTTTTATGCCGTGTGAAGTTCATTGTCCAATATAAGAAAATGCGATTTTTTCCGGCCCGCCCCTTAAGGGGGCTTGTCTATAAAAAATAAAATTAAATATTGATAAATTTTTTATTATTTAAGAGTAAATATAAATAAAATGAATTTCTTGACATCTATGACGAGGGGAAAGGTGTCCCTCCGATTCCGCCCGCCCTACCCCTTAAAGAACATCCCCTGAAACATTCTTGCCAAGTTTATTTATTCCTGTCGATTTTGTTTTTAACAACAGGACAAACAGTCTTGATGTTCACGCTGTTTATTTAAAATCAGCAAAAATCAAAAATTTTTCTGCTGTATTGACGGTTTTTTTCTGCAGATTCTACCTGGATTATCCAGACAGAAATTTAGCAAACCGCATCGCTATAAACAGAAGATTTCTCAAATGACTTAAAATCCAGATTTCTCATATGGCTCAAAATGCAGATTTTTTTGCTTATTGGACAAAGGAGTCGCTAGTAGAGACTCTCTTCGAGCATGAGTTCGAATTTGTTGAATTACAATATTGTGTATATGTTTTAATTTAATTCTGAGCTACTTCATAGTATTTAATACTAGTAAAAATATAATTATTTATAGACAATGTACTGAACATAACAGTTTTTTAATTTTTTAAATATTTTTTTTTATTTTTTACGTGTTTTTAACAAATTTATGACTTCTTAACATTTTTTTCATAATACCGGTACGTACCGGTATAGAAGTTTCGGTAACGGTTCACCGTTACCGAAATAATCGAAAATACCGTTACCTTTACCGTTACCGATATAAAAAGTATGTAATACCAATACCGTTACCGATACCGTTATTCGTTTCGGTTGCCAACCCTAATTGAAATTAATTCTTTTTATCCACGCCCACAAAAGGGGGCGGTACAAAAAAATGGCACAACCTTAACCTCTGGGTCCAAGCGCACTACTTTGAACTTCTTCATATATAAAAATGTTTCATTTACTGAATATTCCTCGGAAAAAATGCAAAAAAAAAAATTATTTAAAAAATTTACATTGCAGTATTCAAACGGTCAAAAAATAAAAAAATAAATTTTGAATATAGTTTATGCGGTATGGAATTTGGCACATTTTTAAACGCGAAGAACACGAAAACGAAACAAGCTACAGCATTTTCGATGACAGATTTGGATTTTATAGGTCCATATTATGTAAAATTCAATCTGGAATTCAAAATCTGAAATCTGAAAATTCAAAATCTGAAAAGGTTTTAATGGCTGATACATAAACTTAAATTTTGAAGAGTGTTTTTTTTTTATTTTTTTGCAATTTAAACGCGATTTTTGCAAAAAGTGCTCGATCGAAGATTTTGGTTTTTGTTGCTAAATTATTTTTAGACGTCCTAAATACTAATTCAAAAAAAAAAAATAATTATAATATTCGCACTTTTAGATTAAAACTGTTAACGACCACCCGTACGTACAACATTATTTTTAAAATTTTTTAATTTTTGTTTAATGTTTTTTATTTTTTTGAAATGTGTGTTTTGGTTTTCTTTTCTTTTCCAAAATTACGTGGTTCTGACGATTGATTCCCCTTTGGACTGTTCTTGCTTCATATCGGTATATGAAACTATGTTTTCTTGTAGGGTTTATTCAGCAACTTTGTAGAAAATGTTAAAGCAAATATTTTTTTAGAACAAATTACCCCTCTAACTACTCCAAATAACGTTTTTTTTTTTTAACATGATAATGTTTTTAGGCTGGGGTTTAATTTTAAAAAAGTTGCAGGACGCCACCTCAGCTTGACTATATAAGTTAACGATTAAACAAAAAAGAAAATGAGAATTACAGTTTTCATTTTATTACAACCTAAAACTTCGACAATAATTTAAAATTAATAAATAAAATAAAAAATACATAGTTCTTGTAGCGACACCTAGCGCCGCTACTCGATTAACGCAGTATTGCCATACCAAATATCGCATTTCCAATTAGATTAGTTACCATCAGCGCAATTTTTTTTTCAATAAAATATTACCACATCGCAAAACTAACCAGTATATTTGAAAATCGAATATCTACAAGCAAGAGAAAGATTATATTAAAATTTAGATTAATATTTAAAACGCCGTCGGTAGGCTAGCTGAAGTGTGTCAGACTACCACGCAGAGGGTATTGGGATCAAATCCCTGTTCAACTCAACTTTTTTTTATTATTTTTTTTTTAGCTTACATATTGTTATTTGATACAACAATTCTTTTTTTTAATAATTTAATTATTTAAAAAAAGTTAAAAAAAAAATTAAAAATGCCGCGGAGTTTTGTACTCTTGCCCAAAATATTAAATCATGATAATGTTTTATCTTAATATATAAAAACGTTTGTGCCGGGTACGTGTTACAAAATCTCAAGAACCGCTGGACCGATTGACACCAAACTTGGACAATATATAAGTTTAGTCAGGAGCCAGGTTTCTCTTAAGATTAATAACGATAGGTGGCGCTGTTGTCGTAATATTTCAATTTTTTTTATTTATGGTACGATTTGGCTCAAATTCACAAAATATATTTATTAAACAAAAATAAGTATCCTGATAAAATTTGGACCCGGTAGATGGCGCTGGGGAGAAATTATTTACAAAATTCTTTTGTTTTTGTATTTATGGTACAATTTTGCTAAACTTACAAAATACATTTCTAAAACAGAAATGCATTTCCTGATAAAAATTTTGAACCGGAAGATGGCTCTGGGGCTCAAGTTATTACAAACTTCTTAATTTTAGTCTAATTTCCGGAATTTAAGATGGTATGTATTTTTCTTCATCATATTATTGTGAATGTATAAATGAACCCGATATGTGGCGTCAAGGTGATGCTATTTAGATGTTCATATTTTTGGAGACATTTTACTCAAACTCAAAATGTATTTTTTCTCATGACAATTTCTTTTATGGGCATTCAAAAATAAAAAATTGTCAATATATTAAAAATTTTCTTAAAACTATTTGTAAAATAATTTAAGTTTCAGAAAGCGTTTCACTTCATCTTGATTATGTTGCACTGCTACTTATCGTACTTAAGATTGATTTATAAAAAAATAAATAATTGGAGACAAAATCAAAATATTTCAGGGCAAAACAACGTTTCCGGGTCAGCTAGTATAATAAAAAGGACAATATATTTCCAAAATATGATATTTTTTTCAGAAAAAATTAACTCCAAGAAATTTCTAAAATACACTAGCAGGATTTATTCAATATTCAGAAAAAAAAAAATTTAAAACTAAGAACAAATCAAGAAAATACAAAAAAATAGTCAGAAAAATGCAGATAAATTCAGAAAAAATCACAAAATATAAAACAAAAACAACTGGAAAATTTAGAGAAACCTGAATATATAACATTTTAACTTATTTATAAGATTTTAATTATTTGTTTATTATTTTAATAAGCTTTTATTTATTTCTTTTTTATTCAAATCAAATAGTCTTTTAATTTTTAATTATACTTAACAATGACCAATACTTAAAACATACCGTTTTCTAACTTTTTTTATAATATAATAAAAAAAGTATAAAGGTTTAAAAAAAATTGGTCTTAACAAAAAAAAATTTAAACGAGCTAAAAAAAAAACAAAATTTAAAAAAATAAGTTGACTGATAACAGGGACGATCCCCTGACCCTCTGTTTTCGAGTCTGACACACTTCAGCTAGGCTACCATACGATATTTAAACTCCAACATAAACGGTGTTATGTTCTTGCTTGTGGTTATTCGACAATATTATAGATTCATACTACAAAATAGAGATGGGCGCGTGAGTGCCACCGACTTACGCACGAAATAATAACGCTTACAACGACTCACGAAAATAAAATAATCAAAATTTTATTTAACTTCATTTCAAATTCTTGCACAAAAGGTGTTTAATTTCCTAAAATTTATAATAAAAACTTATTTTAATTACAATTTTGTATTAATTCAATATGATGACGATTTTATTACTAGTTTTCTGTTTTAGACAGCACAAAACAATCATGCAAACTTACGAAACCAAAATTACCCACGCAATCTCACGCACGAAAATATTTTTTCTAATCAAGCGTAAATTTCACTCATGATCACGCGTAATCACGTGTCACGCTCGCATCTCTACTACAAACAACTAATACTTAAAAAACATCCGATACTGACAGCCAGGCGGCGCTTGTCGTAACTAGGGTTGCCATCCGTCCTCTTTTCCCCGGACACCGTCCTCTTTTTAAGGGCGTCCGGGGCGGTCCTACTTCTTTTTTAGAAAGTGTCCGGGGTTGTCCTACTTTTTGCACTTTTCCACATTAGTTTTTTTTTTCTAATTCTTAATATGCCATTTACATATACCTCGAAATCTAGAAAAAATGGGATTTTAATGAAAATCCAAGTAAATCCCATTACTTTTTTGGATTTCAAATGTCAAATCCCATACAAAAAAAAACTTGGATTTTGGGAAAATCGTAAAATCGCAATTCAAAATCCCAAAAAATGTCTACTACTTAATTGTACAACTATGGTTTTTCCGAAAATGATCATACCTAATGCTTTTTGCAACGCTGCACACGATTTTTTTATCAGCTGTTGTTGTTTTTTATAATGTAAAAAAACAATTAAAATTTATTTTTTAAAAACTATTAAAAGATTAATAAAAACAATGTTTAACAATGTTTCATTTAAAATTTACCATTGCAAATGGTAAACGCACAATTTAGTTGACCAATTTGGTCTTCCTAACAAAGAAAATCACTCAATGGTGGCTCCATTGGCAAAAATGTTAATTTTCTTGCATTTAAAGAAGCAGCTCTACATAAAAACATATTTTTTGATATTGTGGTCCCAACATATACTAATGGGATTGAAAATATTGGCTCCGGCAAAGAAAAATCATTGTTTTTAGAAATATTTATAAAATTGGGTAATTTTCCCACTAACAACCCTGTACACAAATCAAAAGAAAATACAGAGTTAGTACAAACAAAATCCCGCTAAATGTCAAAAAAGCATATGTAAACGGTATAGATTTTAATTGGATTTAAAATCCAATTTTATATGGATTTCGGGGTATATGTAAATAGCATATAACGTTTGAATTATTGGCATCGCTGTATTTTCGCTTAAGGCCGTTTGTCACGATAAGACTCACAATCAGTAAAATGATCTGTCAATACGGAAGAAATTTTGACAGTCGTATAATACTCTTCATTTTTAGAAATATTTCTAAAAGCTGAGACTTTTCATTTTATCAGGGTTGTATTTTTTTTTTATTTATTGCCAAAAACATAAAAACAAAAATCTAAAGATAGAAAGTTAAGGCTATTAATTTATAAGTCTATTATTTTAATGATTTTTTTAAAAATACGCGACAAATTATCTTTTTCAGCATTTATTTGTCTAAACAGCTGTTTTCATATTATTTGTAATGTGATGGTTGCAAAGAGCAATGTATCAAAAATATTTTTTGGTTTGATTTTTTGACAGTCAGACCAAATTTCATTTTATTTTGGTTTAACAAAATCATACGACTCAGTATAATCGTGACAAACGGCCTTTACCAGCAGTAATTTCAACTTTTTGAGAGCAACACGAGCACAAAAATAAAAAAAAAACTCTTTATGTAGTGCGAAAATAGCTACGTTGACATCACTTCTTATCAGTTGCCGTGTGTCTTAAAGTTTGCTCCCCGAAAAAACATTTGTGTATCAAAAATTTCCATTTTAAAATTTTCTAAATGATTTTAAGCAATTTCGTTTTGAATTTACAAAAATAGTTTTTTAGAAATTTCCAATTGTATTTCAAAAGTTTCCATTTGTAGTTTTCTAAATGCTTTTTAAAAATTCCATTTCACAAATTTCCAATTTTATTTCAAAAATTTCCATTTCAAAATTTTCAGAATGCTTTTCGGAAAATTCTAAAAAAAGTATATTTCAAAAATTTCGATTTGTATATCAAAATTTTACAAATGCTTTTCAGAAAATTTTGAAATACAAATAAAATTTTTTGAAAAGCATTTGCATAATTTTTAAATGGAAATTTTTGTAATACAATTATAATATCTGAATTTATTTAAATTAAAAAGTAATTTTCTTAAAATTATTTAGAAAATTTTGAAATGAAAATGGAAATTTTTGAAAAACAAAACTCTGATATACAATAGAAAATTTTTGAAATATAACTGGAATTTATTGAGTTTTAAAGTGATATTTCTTAAATATAATTGAATAGACATTTCCAAAATATTGAAATATAATTGGAAACAAATTTTTTTAGTGGAAAAAAAATTATTTTCTTAATAAAAATTATTTGTTTTTGCATATTGTATTGCTTTGTTGACTTGTTTTAAATTAATTTAATATAAAAAAAAATGTCCTCTTTTTTGGATCAAATGTCCTCCTTTTTTGAGGTTGACGTCCTCTTTTTCTCAAAATGCAAATGGCAACCCTAGTCGTAACAGACCTTTGAAGAATAAATTCTATTTGAAAATTAGTTGACATTATTTTTTTTATTTAATCAATTAATTCATTGTTGAATGAATTTTGAATTATTTTAAAAAATATATATGTATATTACTAATATTGTCAATAATTCGATTATAATTATTGAATTAATTTATTTCCAATTAATTCTTTATAAATCATTTCATTTTAAATAAATTCTTAATAATTAAAGGAATAAATAAAAGCTTATTAAAATAATAAAAAAAAATTATTAAAATCTAATAAATCAGTTAAAATGTTATATATTCAGGTTTGCATTTTGCATTTTTTTGACTAAATTTTTGTATTGTCTTGATTTGTTCTTAGTTTTTAAATTTTTTTTTTTCTGAATATTGAATAAATCCTGCAAGTGTATTTAAGAAATTTCTTGGAGTTATTTTTTTCTTAAAAAATATCGTTTTTGGAATTTATTCGTAACAACTTTTTATTAAATAAAACATTATCATGATTTAATATTTTGGGCAAGAGTACAAAACTCTGCGGCATTTTTTGGCTGTATTCTATAACAAATTGTAAAAATTTTTTTAAAAATTTTGATTATTTCGCACGAGATCTTGACCGTTGACAACCCCTAGTAAAATTTGATGCAGAAAATATTTGTATAACAATCTAGCCCTTTAAACACATGCCTTAGTCGTGATATAATATGAGGAAATTTGAAAAAGGGCCAAAATGACTCCTAAGAATGGGAGATAGAGCGGTAATATGTATGTATATTAGAGTTAATTTTGGAAATTTGATCTGCGGATATCATCATTTTTTTTGAAGGATTTAGGGGAACTAAAAAGAATGGCGGTATTTTTTTGGAAAAATAATCGCTCCTTGGGGTGGTTCAACGCATCTGAAAACGCGAATTTTGAGCTGATTTTTCTGCAGAGCAAAAACGGCTGAAAATATCACAAATCTGATTTCACCAGTCGATTCTACAGCAAAAAATAATACAACGGTCGTTTTTCAAACTCTTAAAATAAGTTCCAAAAACCCACCACAGAGGGCGAAAATATAAGGTTTTTCCAGTTTCTTTTTAAATTAATTTTTTAAATATGCACAATTAAAGGGAATTTTCAGCTTAACAAAATGGTACCAAATTTACCGTTCTATCACAACCCGTTAAAAAGTTATAAGCTCTGAAAAATGGAGAAAAACACGTTTTTAGAGAACTTTGATCTCAATATTCTCGAAAAAATGACGTGATAGAAAAATTTGAAAACTAGATTCAGAATCAGCATCGAAATGTTAATCGAAAACAAGTTTTATGATCCCAGAATATCATCCAAAAACATCACAAAAAAATGCTCTCAATAATGCACAAAAACGTGTTTTTTGTGAACTTTGACCTCAATTATCTCAAAAACCTGACATTACGGAACATTTTGAAAAACCGATTTGCAATCAGCATTGAGAGGAAAATCGAAAACGAGTGTCCAGACCGCTGATCCATTCAAAAAAATTTCGAATTTCGGTCAGTGTTTTATAATTTCGCCATTAGAAAAACAACTTTGAAGCCTTACAACTTTTTAATGGGTTGTGATAGAAAGGTGCTTTTGTACCAATTTTCTTAGCAAAAACTGCCTTTTGATCGTGCATGATTAAAAAAATAATTAAATTTATTTTTTTTAAAAATCGATTTTTCCGCCCCCTGCTGTGGGTTATTGGAACTTTTTTTAAGAGTTCAAAAAACTGCTTTGTATTAATTTTTGCTGTAGAATCGACTGGTGAAATCAGATTTGCAATATATTCAGCCGTTTTTTCTCTGCAGAAAAATCAGCTCAAATCCGCGTTTTCAGATGCTTTGAACCACCCCAAGGAGTGAAAATTTTTCCAAAAAAATACCGGCATTCTTTTTAGCTCCCCTAAATCCTTTAAAAAAATGATGATATCCGATAAACAGATGAAGTGACATAGTCACCAAACGAACTCTAATGTACAGTGCCGGTCAAAAAAATAGCACCAATGACAAAATCTCTATTCATTCAATTAAAACAAAATATTATGTGCGTATTCGTTTAAAGCAAATATGCAAAACTCTTATACTAAGTATATACCCCTTAAATGTTTTTACTTTTTCCAAAAATTGTGGACGGTTCTTTTTTAATGTTCGATATTTTAAAAAAAACTCTGAATCAGTGCAGTCAATAAAATAGCACCGAATGACAAAATTTCTTTAAAAAAATTAATATTGTTTAAATTATTTAAATAAAAGTGTTAAATATTAAAGAAAGATTGTTTTTATTTATAAAAAAAAATTTAATTCATTACAAAATTTGACATTTATTTTCAAAAAATATGACTTGGAAGGTATTACACTCCTCAAAAACGTGCTTTTGTAAAAAATATGATTTCTGAACATAAACCATATTCTGAAATAGGAAAATTGGTTGGATGCTCTTATAAAATGATTGGAAATTCAAAAAAATTAACTTTAGAGCTTGAAAAACTTAGTCACAAGCGATGTTTGTCACCATTAGTGGTTAGGTGTTTGTAATGACAATGGAAGAAAGCCCCATCTACGGCAGCTCCAGAGCTAAAAAAGGACAGCAAATGGCGAAAATGGTTGTCAAAGATTAGAAAACAACAACATTAACGCTTGTAGATTCGCAAAAGTGCGCCTACTCTCACTTAAGCATGCTGCAAGTCGTTTGAAGTTTGCTAACAGTAACTCAGAATGAACAGCTTAAAAGCGGATCAATGTTCTATGGACAACTGAAGCCATTGTTGTTTTATTTTGAGACATAGGATCACATACCTACGTTAGAAGACCCTTAAACGCGGAATTCAATCCAAAATTCGAAATAAAAATAACTTAAAATGGTGCTTATGGTGGGGGTATATTTTCCTACTGATGAGTGGGGTTCATATTAGAGATGGGCGCTGCTCACGTGATTTGCGTGATTCACGTGAATCACGCATGAATCACGTGATTCGTGAGTAAATTTTTTTCTACTCACGTGAGCGTGCGTGAGCGTGAGTACCAAAAAAAAGTTCGTGCGTGATCGTGCGTGAGTAAAATTCTTGCGTGAATTTTTCGTGATTTTAATTGTTTCCCAGATTTTTTTGTTTGGTTACGTTTTCTTGATTTTTTCATGGTCTTTTAAAAAAATTATAAATTTAATAAGTTTTGTAAATGGGTACGTTCAGCAGAGAAAGCTCCCAGGCAGAAAAATACATACGGGCCAGATCTGGCAAAGTACCTAATAAGGTAGTATTAATACTGGCAAATTACCTTTTTTTTTGGGTTTTTAGTACTTGCTAAGATGCTAAATGATAACACCATTTAGTAGTGGCAAAGTACTTTTAAAAGCGCTTTGCCTGTACTTTAAAAAGTACTATCCGAGAATTTTTAAAATAGCTTTTCAACTAAAACAATCCATTACAAAATTAAAAATGTATTTAATAAAATATTTTTTTACTTAATAATTTGTACATTAGAATTTTTTTTTTTTAATTTTTCTATTTTAAATACATTATACTAGTAGTATATTAATTACACAGCATGACAAAAGTGACCACTATTATAGAAAATAAGAGGTATGACCAACATTTCCATCTATTTGAGACATGCTGAGTCGAATGGCGTACTCCGTTTTTCGATGCATGGTACAGTTTTCTTGACTTGTAGCAATGTTTCTTATGCAAATTTGGTTTAAAGCTTTTCATTATTTTATTTCTCGCGAAATAAACCTCTAAATTGGTATTTGAAAAAAAAAAAAACTGGCTTTTTAATGGATCATACAGGCATCCCTAACACTACGAATAGTGAACAAAAAACTTCTATGTTATATAGACCATCATGTTAAAAATCGCGAAAAACTTTTTTTATGGCAGAATCATTTTACAAGATGACTTAAGGGTCCATCTTTAACTAGATAATGTGGTAACCTTAAACAAATAACTGACGAAAAATTTGTCCAAAAAAATTATTTTTGGTCAGTAAATTCTGTAAGGTTCCCACATTATTTACTTAAAGATGGACCCTTAATTTACCTCGAAAAATTGTGCTGCCATATACAACATGATGATAAAATTCAACATGATGGTAAAAGACAAATTTAGGGGCTGATTTCGCAAAAACGTAAAAAAATTAAGAAATTCTCGAATTTATTGCTACATCCTCTAATAGAAGTTCCAAATACTCTCTAGGAATATAAAAAAAAGCTCGGAATCGAGAGTTATATTTTCTTTCGTAAACATTAATGGTTATAAAATAAAACCACTTCATTAGATAACGTATGTTTACTCGACAATAAAAATGTAATTAAAGTTAAGCTGTCTAAATACAAATGTGATGATATTTTTTTTGGAAAGGCAATATTTTCATTGAATGTAGCGATTTTTTTTAAATTTCCACTACCATCAAGAGAAATAGGACTTTACAATGTTAAACAAAATTTGATAAAAATAACATTGAAATCAGTATCCACATAGTAGAATCAAGATGTATTCATGCTAAATTTGATAATGACACCATTGTCATAACTTTATAACATAATTAAGTGTTTTCAAAAAAAATATTAAAATTAAATTATTAAAAAAAAAATATTTCAACTAAATAAACCGCCTTTAGTTTGGTAAAAAAGTACTAGTAAAGTACTTAATTCGGTGAAACCAAGTACTTTACTAAAAAGAGCTTGCTATACAAAAAATAAATAGCTTTGCCAGTACTTTTGTTTTGGTACGGTTGGCAATTTCTGGCTGGGCTGCTACCCAGCTGCTCCTCAACATTCTGCTGAACGGTTTAATTTTTGACATTTCAGTCAACATGTTGAGTGAGCGCTTCTCATCACTTGTAGCGTTAAAAAATTGTGCTACATTTGATCACAAACTGATAACCAAGCTGTTTTATTGAAATTATTTCTTTTTTTTTTATGTTATTTAAGGAAATAAACAAAAATATCATAAAAAAGTAATTTCCACAGATAAAATAAATGAAAATATAAAAAAACAATAATTTATTCTAATATTTTTAAATATTCATAAAAAATTGCGTTCAGCAGAATCAACTAATCAAAACATGCTACATCCTAACTGTTGAGTAGCAGGTTTCTCTGCTGAACACACTCAATGGCTCACTGAGAAATTTGCACCGTGCTTCCATCAGGAAATGTCTTCAAATTCTGACATATATTTGGTATTTCTTGAGGACATGTTCTAACATTGTCACCAATGAATGTTTGTTTTAAGATTGTAAAAAAATCCTCATCTATAAGGAAATGTCTTCACAATAGCAGTATATCAAACTAAACTTTTACATCTACCTGGGCAGTACCGTTTTAACCATAAGGGGCCCGAAAAGGCAATAAATTCGGTTATACGAAAATAAAGATTTTTTTTAATATCTTTTAAAAGAAAATTTCTTATTTTCTTACAGAAAAAAATCTCAGAATCTAACAGACTTTTCGTATACACTGAGACTTTTTCTATAGGAGAAATTTGTAATTTATCAAAAGTCTCAAATCCATAGAAATATTTGCTACATAAAAAGTTTCAGAATGTGAACTATTTTTCGTACAGAAAAAGTTTCAGATTCTGTGATTTTAAAAGTCTAATGTTCAGAGAAGTTTTTCCAAAATAAAAAGACTCAGATTCTAAGACACTTTTCGTTTTGAAAAACTCTCAGATTCAGAGACGTTTTTCGTATAAAAATATTCTCAGATTCTGAGACATTTTTCGTACAGGAATTTTTTTTTCACGATTATCATGGTTTTAATAACCCGAGTAAAAAAGTTTTTATATAGTTGTATATAATTTTATAAACATCATATATGATTATATAGAATTATGTAGAATTTGATGCGAAAAATGAGTCGATAAAACCATATAAAATTTTATCAATGTTACTTATGTTTTGATAAATTTTTTATATAATTTTATGCGAAATTTGGACCCCTATTTTTATATAACAACAGCAAATTTATATAATCAGGTGTAATTATATACAACTATATCAAATTATATAAAACAATATATAATTTTATAAAGTTATATAAAATTATATCAAGTTTTATATAAATCATAATTTTTTTTTTTTTAATTATATAAAATTATATATAATTTTATGTAACTTCATATAGTTTTATACAGTTTTATACAATTTTATATATTTTTATATAATTACATCTGATTATATAATTTTGCTATTCCCGAGTAAAAAAGATTATATATGTTTATATTTAATTATATAAAGACATCATATATATTCACATAGAATTTGATGCGAAAAATGAGTCGATAAAACCATATAAAGTTGAATTAAATTTGATATAATTTGATGTGATTTTAATATAATTTTATATGATTTGATGCGAAAATTGGCCCCTTTTTTAGAAAAATTTATGCAATTATATATAGAGTTGTCAAAACCGGTTTCCGAATTATTCGAAAAACCGGTTTTTTCGCTTTTTCCCGGTTTTTCCAAGCCGGTTTTTGAAAACCGGTTGTTTTCTAGATATTCGAAAAACCGGTTTTTTTGTGTCGAATTATTCGACATTTTCGAATATATAATACTTCATTTTTTGTCATCATTTGTTACAAATTTTGTAAAATACAACTCTGTATTTGAAATTATTTATTTATTTATTTATTTATTTATTTGAAATTTTGTGTCTTAATTCAGTAATAAATAAGAAGATTAAAAGCAGAGTTATACAGCTTTACCACAAGAAAATAAAATATATTTAAAATGAGCTTTTAATTTTATTTCCATGCAAATTGTTTTTGTTTTTAAAATCGACTTTAAAAAAATGTATTGAAAATTTAAAATTTAAAATCAAACTTTTGTTAAAATAGACTTTTTGTTTTCTTGTGGTAAGGGCCATAGAGTAAGAATGCAGATTGCTTTTTGTCTCTCTTTGCTTTACGTTTAAACTTTAGGATTTTTCCAATTATTTTTGGTGATGCCAGATCTACAAAACTGTCGATTCCCTACTCTATAATACCGAATCCGCATTCATTTTTTTTAAACATGTTTAACCACTTAAACATGTTTAAATTTAAACTTTTTAATGTACATAAACATGTTTAAGTGCTTAAACATGTTTAAAAAAATGAATGCGAATTTGGTATTACTCTGGTTAAAAGACGCGGTTGTGAAGAAACACTAACAAGAAAAATGTTGTGTTTTAAATGTATTTTTTAAATGTTTTTAAGTCCTTATTGTACTGATTAAAAGTACATAGTTCCATTTTATAGTGACAGACCCTATAATTTCTATTACTATAAATTAAAAGCATGTTATTAACTTACATAAAAAATATGTATATTTTGTTGTTTTAAGCTTTGAATTTGATTTATTTAATAAGAATGAATTGTGTACAACTATTTTTTATCTTTTTTTTTGTTAAAAACAAATTAAAACCTATTTATTTAATGTTTTTAACAATTTTTATTAAAAAACCGAAAAAACCGGTTATTCGAACCGGTTTTCAAATAAAAAACCCGAAAACCGGTTTTTAAAAAACGGCGGTTTTTTTAACTATTCGAATACCGGTTTTTGAAATATGCCGAATAGTTGACAACTCTAATTATATATAATTAAATAAAAAAAAATCCAAAAAAAAAAAATTTTTTAATAAAAAAAATCCCAAAAAAAAATTTATATTAAATTATATATAAAGAACTTAGATTTTTTTTATTAATTTTGCATTATATATAATAACATATAAAATTTAAAAAAAAAATGTTTAAGGTTTAGTTTTGGAACTTCAAAAAAAAAAAAAATTTCTGGACTTAGAAAAATTTTCAAAAGTTATATCAAATTAAATATAAAGGACTTAGATTTTCTTTTTTAATTTTACTCATATAAGATTACATATGATTCAGAAAAAAGTTGCATAAAGTTTTATATAAAATGTCTTCAAATATTTTGTTATATTAAATTATATAAAACAAACATACAAATTTTTATATTTCATATGTAATTATATAAACTCACTCTAATCATATGTTATTATGTATAACTTAACATTTTCTTTTATATAATTTTATATAAGAAAAAGATACGAAGTGTAAATATATATAATCTTATATGATAGCAAAACAATTTACGTATAAATTTATGAAATAATATATGTTTATATAAAAATAAGTAAAATTATATATAATCTTTTTTACTCGGGTTATTATAAAAAAATAGGGGTCCAAATTTCGCATAAAATTATATAAAAAATTTATCAAAATATAAGAAACATTGATCAAATTTTATGTAGTTTTATCGACTCATTTTTCGCATCAAATTCTATATAATTCTATTTAATCATATATGATGTTTATAAAATTATATACAACTATATAGGAACTTTTTTACTCGGGAAGTTAAGAAATATTACCTCACTGCCCAAAATATTTTTTTTAGTTTCTTTTTCTTAAAACAGGCAATCACATGAATTTAATTTGTACCAAAAGAATGTTTTTTTTTTCGTGCGACTTTTTACTTTCCAGCGGAGCCCCAAGTTCTTATGTGCCCAGCGTCATACTTTAAGACGGCCCAGAATATGGGAACTTTTTAATTTCTGAGAAAAACATCGCAAAGTCGAAAAGTTATTTCTTAATATGATAAAGATAATTTATAAAGAAAATGGATGGAAGTAAAAACTAATGGAAATATGAAGATTTTTTGCATTTTCGTATGACCTATATCAGACATTTCCACAAAGACGACTTAGGGGAAATGTCAACACCCCCTGACAACTGCTGATTATGATAGAGGAAATTTTTAATTTTTTTAGGAAACTGTCCTCAACTCGGTAATTGGAGATGTCATGGGGATGTCAGGTGTGACTCTGACATGTCAGCAAGTCGTCACCACGGATGGCTCAAGGACTTTCCCAACTGGGTAATGCATAAAAAATATGACAAAATTTTTTTTTTGCATATTTTAATTCGTGAGTATTTCGTGATCGTGACTACGTCGTGAGCGTGACTAAATTTGTTTTCTACTCACGTGAGCGTGCGTGAGCGTGAGCAGAAAAAAAATGTTCGTGCGTGATCGTGCGTGATTTCAATTTTTTTTTTCGTGAGCGTGCGTGATCGTGATTGAAAAGTCACTCACGATCCCATCTCTAGTTCATATATTGGACCATGGCTCACATATTGGACTAGATCAACCGTGGATATACACTTAATGTTTATATCCTCCAGAAAGTAATGTTATCATAAGTTTCTGAGCAAATGCCACTAATTTAGGTCTTTTAGCACGTCAATTACCCAAAGCATGATGGGAAATTGGCGAAAAATTGGGTCTGGACAATAAAGTAAACGTGATGGAATGGCCTGGTGAGTCCCCAGATCTAGACCAAATCGATAGTTAATGGACAGCTATATAGAAGGGAGTGTCTCTAATACAACCAACTTGTAATGAAGCTCTTTGGGTGGCTGTTCAGCAAATCTTGAACTCAATTTCGAATTAAAGATTCCAAAATCTCGCAAATTCGGTACAAAAACGTTGTAAAGAGGCAATTGTCAACAATGAGCACTCGACAATTTTTTTTTTTTAATATTTAAAAATATCAAAACAATACTAAATTCATAATCCATTTGTTTTTCAAATTTAAGAATTAAATTTTAATACAAAAAGCCCTGTGGTGCTATTTTTTTGACTGAGTCTTTTTTAAGTTTTTTTAAAAACTCTGAAAATTTTTAATAAAATAAAAAACCGAATTAGCCTTTTCTTATGTAATATTGTTTCACACTCTTGTAAGTATCTTATGACACGTTGTCAGTGGCATAAGTTGAAATTGTTAAAAAAAAACAAGTAAAAAAGTTAAATTCGGCCGTGCCGAATTTTAAATACCCTCCATCTGTATCCCAGTATTTATAAATTAATACGATTTTCTAATGCACGTTCTTTAAAAATTTAATATCAATGGCACAGATTAATACAGACTCGACAATTATAACAAGTGTCAAAAAAGTAGTCTTTAACCATATGGTTATTTTTTTAAAATTATTCTACTAATTAGGTTAGAGAGAGAAAACCAATATAACACGCCATACGAAAAAAAAGGTAGAACGGCTTTTATTGTTTTACTCACTTCTAACTAGTAGAAAGTGTTGCCATGCTTTAAACCAGCTAAAAACCGATCTGTATCTTCTAAAATCGCTAAGTTTTTACCCATTTTTGTTTTACAACTCTACACAGAAAAAAATATCGTAAAATCAAGAGTAACAAAACAAATTGTTACCAACGAAATACTAGTTCAACAACGTTTTTAATTGTATCAACAATGTGTATTGTTAATGTGACAAAAATCCGGGTTTATTTCCAATTAAACGCATGAATTAAAATCATTGTTAAAGATTCCACAAAATTCACATTACTAACACAAACAATTTATAAACTCATTTAATCAAGCACAAATATATGCGACGATAGCACGGTGGTAGTGTGCTAAACTCGAATCATGAAGGTTTCGGGTTCGCTGCCAGTTGGCGGAACAGTTTTTTATTTTTGTTTTTTTTTATTTGAGATTATTATTTATTTTTTAAAAAAACGCAAAAAGTGCATATTGAAATCACAGACACCTTATGTACGCGTTTAGTCAACTTTATTTATACATGAGGAATAGCACGGTGGTAGTGTGCTAGCTTCGAATCATGAAGGTTGCGGGTTCGCCGCCAGTTGGCGGACCTTTTTTTTTTTTTTTTTAATTTCCAATTTTAGTTTTTTTTTTTATCATTCTAATTGTAGACTGTTTTAAATATGACGTTTAGTCAAATACAAATATGTATAAGGATAGCACAGTGGTAGTGTGCTAGACGCGTAGCACGAAGGTTGCGGGTTCGATGCCAGATGGCGGTAGACATTTTTTTTTTTTTTTATTTTATTTTTTTCTATTTTTAGATTATTTTTTATTCTATTTTTAGATTTAAGATTATTTTTTATTCTATTTTTAGATTTTACAAATTTTTCAATTAATTTCATTGTTAATGTAACAATGAATGATGTTGATTTTTTTTTTCAAAAGTTACAAATGCCATTGTTGTATTGACAAAATCCAATGTAGGCTCAGTTTCAATTAAATGTTTAATTGTATTAACAATGAAATTAATTGTATTGACAAATTTTTTTTTCTGTGTACTGTCTAGTCTGTGTCTATGGTGTTTAGAAAATATTTTTTTTGTCCATTACCAGGGCTGGAAAATCTGTAAACACCGTTTCTGTTAAAATAGCGTGTTTTTTTTTAAATTTATATGAATATTAGACTGCCCAGAAAAAAACAAAGTTGTTATTTTCTTGGGGGATACCTGCGAATTTTGTTCCTTTTTGTGCAAAAAAATTTCGGTTTTTTTTTGGGATTTTTAAAATAATATCTAGAGGTCGCGATCTCGCGTTTTATAACGATTTATTTTTTTGAGTTTTTTATTATTTTAAATTGTTAAATATGATTAATATGATAAAATATTAATAATTTCAGACAAAAAAAAAATAAATTAAAAATTAAATATCGCTCATTCCATGAGATGTCTCCCAGCATCTAATCAAATGTTCTTTAATTTATTTGAAATTTCGCACACAGGTACACTATGGAGCAATTAAAATAAATTCGTTTTTAGTTTCGCGAAAATCCACGAATTCGCGAACGCGAATATATTCGCGAATTCACGGATTTTCTCGGAACTAACAACTGATTTATTTTAATAGCTTCATAGTGTTCATGTGTGCAAAATTTCAAATAAATTAAGGAACATTTGATTAGATGCTGGGAGACATCTCATGGAATGAGCGATATTTAATTTTTAATTTAATTTTTTTTTTGTCTGAAATTATTAATATTTTATCATATTAATCATATTTAACAATTTAAAATAATAAAAAACTAAAAAAAATAAATCGTTATAAAACGCGAGATCGCGACCTCTAGATATTATTTTAAAAATCCCAAAAAAAAACCGAAATTTTTTTGCACAAAAAGGAACAAAATTTGCAGGTATCCCCCAAGAAAATAAAAACTTCGCTTTTTTTCTGGGCAGTCTAATGAATATGTATATCAAAATTGCTACACTCAAAAAATTATAACGGTAGATTCCACTACAAAATACAGTTAAAACAACTACATTTGTTGTTGTTTAGACGTCTACGTTGTTGCTTTTAACTATTAATTAAAACGTCTCCCTATTGTCACCCGCGGATCTTTATGGAATTGGTTTTATTTTGTAGATCAAAAAAAATAAAGGGACACATATTTTTTTTAGCGGCCCAAATTCATATTTAGGGGGTAAAAAGGAGGGGGAAGACAAGGCAATTTTTAAGTTTTTAATTCAATTCCATTTTTATGAGGACAATTGCGGAAAAACGCTTTCCGCTCCAATTTGTTAACATTCATCAAAACAAAAAAAAAAAAAACGAAACGAAATGTTAACTTCCATTAATTTCTCAATTTAATTTAGCATCGTTTGGAATAGTTTTGTAAAATATTACACATTTTCGATGAAATATTGATAAAATTAGCTTATTAAGGTACCTACAGACGACGCAATATTATGCACAATATTTTTGACGTTTTCCCACAATTGGCATACATAAAATACTGAAATCGATTTGATTTGTAAAAATATATTTATAAAATTTATTCTTAATAAATAAAAATTAATTTAAAAAAAAAAATTAATTAACTTATTTTATTTCAAATTTTTAAATTAAAAAAATCAAGTAACTCAAAATAAAAACTTATTAATGGTAAAATTAAAAAAAGCCACGAATGAAAAAAAAAAAAAATTATACTCTCGGCCAAACCGGGAGACGAACCTGGTGCCTCCAAATTAATATCCGACGACACTACCATTAGACCACCGGCAGCATTAAGAAAGCATGTCAAATTCGCAGTTTTGTTTGATTATAACACAGCAATGCTTAAAATAACTTACCCAGTGGTAGGTATACCCAGGGGTAAGTATACCCAGTGGTAGGTATACCCAGTGGTAGGTTTAAAAATATATTCCTAGTTTTTTATAGGGATCATACTATACTATAAGCTAACAAAATTAACCGTTACTAACAGTGTTGCCAGAAATCGTCAATAGGCAAAAATCGTCTGTCCGTTTGTAAGAATTGGACGCAAAATATAAATATATTGAATGTGTTTGATATTGATCTTATCCAAGAAATTATCAAAAAAAAAAAACAATCAAAACACAAATAAAGAGTGGATGGTATAAAAAAAATGTAGAAAATAAATTTTTTTTCAAAAATTATTTCATTAGCAATTTAACGACTATCTTAAAAGAGATAAACAAAACCGGGCAAATTACAACAAACCCTCTACTGTTGTGTATAAAAGAAGTTTTGTTGAATATACCATATTTTTTCCACCAAAATTCAATTTCGCTTTTAAAGAAAAACAAAACGACATTTAATTAATAACACTGTGCTACAAATGACCAAAAATAAAATATGCAGGGGTTCTCATATAAAAATTCGGGTTGGTTGGAGTCCATAGAGTACTGATATACTCATAGTTTTTCTGGATCACTTCGTTAAGTACGTTTTTTATTGGCAAATGTGTTGAAAAACGCCAATTCTTAAATTACAACCTTAAAAAATTATTACTTTGTTAGTTTACAACCGATTTTCGATTTTATGGATTTTTTTGAAAGGTATAAGTCTTACCTTTTAAACAAAACAAAAATATTAAAAATCGATCAAGAATTGGCTGAGCTATGAACGTTTAAGTTAAAAAAAATCCAATTTTTTTTTAAATTTGTCATGTTCTTTATACTCTAAGATGAAAGTGCATCATTAAATAATTTTTTTTTTATTTTTTTATAAAAGTATGGTAAAGTAGCTTTCCAAAACACCAAAAAACATAACAATCGGTTAAAAAATGAATGAGTTATGCTAAGTTTTGTAATAGGACATTTTTAATTTTTTTCAGAAATGCTTGTAATTCAGGTATTATTCATAAATCTTATTGCTAGTAGTAATTTTATGTGCCTATGCATATATGTAAACAAGAGATGGTAACATAATTAGATTTGTGCGTGATTGACCCATGATCACAAGTGAGCGTGATTGAAAATCAATTTTACTCACGTGGTTGTGAGTGAGTGGAGTAAAAAAAATGGGCGTGTCAGTTGCTTCTAAATCCCATTTATAATTTGTTGGTTTTGTTTGAAAAATATGAGTGTTACTTCTTAAAAACAAAAATATTGAGAATAGATTGAAAATAGGCTCGTTTAAGTAAAAAATCTTTTTTGAAAAGTAATACCTGCAACATTTTTATGACAGAAAAAGTTGTACGTTCGCAAACATTTTTGAAACGAAATTGGTAAAATTGTAGGATCATTTGATGAAAATTTTACCTATTTATAAATAAACGTATGAGGCATTCCACACCAAATATCCAGCAAAAAAAAAAACATGTGTACCGTAAATTTCTGAACAGGTTGTATGAATAGCCCTATATGGAGCTAAGAAAATTGCGATTTTGGTTTTAAAATTTTTCAAAAACTTGACTTAGGAGGTCAAATATTGGAAAAATGGTCAAATTTGTGTTGAGTTACCTCGTTTAAATATTTATTAAATTAAAACGGAATGCACCACAATCTCAAACTTCGATTAAATTTTTTTTTTAATTTCATAACAATTTTGTAATTTGCTTGTATTTTCTTGTTTCAACGTAGCGAATGACTATTAAATATTTGCATTAGTCATACGCTACGTTGATCCAAGCAAATTACCAAATTGTCATGAAATTCAAAATTCAAATGCGATTTCTCGAAAATAACGAAAAAAACACATTAAGTATTTTTTTTTGTGTGGATAGACAAATTAGAGATGGGAACATGAGCAGATAAGAGCGTGAATGTGACTGAATTCAATTTTACTCACGTGATTGTGAGTGAGTGTGAGAAAGATTATTGCGTGAAAGAGTGAGCGTGAGTTGATTTATTGCGTGATTTATTTTCTCTTCATATTTCCTTTCATTCCAAAAAAAGCAACAAAAAAATTTAAAATTTTGCTTAACTTCAGATTTCGTCCCGAAAAAATCAAAACAAATGTAAAATTTTAGATTTTGCTAAAAATTTTGAAAGATTTTTGAAATTATTTTTAGTATAAATAAGAATATCGTGAATGTGAGTCAACGTTAGCGTGAGTGACTCTTGCATCGGCGTACGTGAGTGTGAGTTGTATTAAATTTACACACGTGATTGTGAGTGAGTGTTAGAAGAAAAATTATGCTCGTGATTGAGTGAAAGTTAAAATTCACTCACGTGACCATCTCTTAGACAAACATCTAATCTTTAAAAAAAAAAAAAAAAAAACAAATGTGGCCGGATTTTTTATAAATTGACTTTTTAAAAAATGAAAAATTTCAGAACGGGTTCTGAATTTTTTTTTTTATTTCACTCACACTTTTTTATTCCACTGACACTCACTCACAACGTCGTGACTAAAATTGATTTTCAATCACGCTCACTTGTGATCATGTGTCAATCACGCACAAATCTAATTATGTTACCATCTCTTGTTTACATATATGCATAGGCACATAAAATTACTACTAGCAATAAGATTTATGAATAATACCTGAATTACACGCATTTCTGAAAAAAATTAAAAATGTCATATCACAAAACTTAGCATAACTCATTCATTTTTTAACCGATTGTTATGTTTTTTGGTGTTTTGGAAAGCTACTTTACTATACTTTTATACAAAAATAAAACAAAAATTGTTTAATGATGCACTTTCAACTTAGATTATAAAGAACATGACAAGTTTTTCAAAAAATTTGATTTTTTTTAACTTAAACGATCGTAGCTCAGCCAATTCTTGATCGATTTTTAATATTTTTGTTTTGTTTAAAAGGTAAGACTTAAACCTTTCAAAAAAATCCATAAAATCGAAAATTGGTTGTAAACTAACAAAGTAATAATTTTTTAAATTTGTAATTTAAGAATTGGCGTTTTTCAACACATTTGCCAATAAAAAACGTACTTAACGAAGTGATCCAGAAAAACTATGAGTATATCAGTACTCTATGGACTCCAACCAACCCGAATTTTCATATGAGAACCCCTGCATATTTTTGGTGTAGCACAGTGTAATTAATTACAGCACATTTATATATTTGCAAAAACTGAGAAAAATCAATGACTCGATAAATATAATGAAGGGTATAGATTTAGGTGATTTAAATAAAATTATAATAATAAACAATATTAACAAAAAAAAAAAAAAATCTTGAGTCCTAACATAATTCGAACCCGGGACTCCATGTATGAAAAGCCAACACTCTAGCCATCATACCACAGACTGATTAAAAGTTTTACAATTTTGCGGGTATGTTAAAAGAACGAGAACCAAAACAGATAAATTAGTGTTGCCAGAAATCGTCAATGAAATCGTCTGTCCGTTTGTAAGAATTGGACGCAAAATATAAATATATTGAATGTGTTTGATATTGAACTTATCCAAGAAATTATAAAAAAAAGAACAATCAAAACACAAATAAAGAGTGGATGCCCGAGTAAAAAAGATCATATATAATTATATATAGCTTTATATATACATATATTATTTTGTAAAACTATATGTATTTTTTGTTGCATCATATGTGATTTTATATATTTGCACTTCTAATTTGTTTCTTATATAAAATTATATAACAGAAAATATTGACTTTTATATAATAACATATGATTTAAAGTTCGTTTATATAATTACATATGAACTTTAAAATTATGTCTTCTTTTTTATATAATTTGATAAAACAAAATATTTGAAGAAATTTTATATAAAACTTTATGCAACTGTTTTTAAATTATATGTTATCTTATATGAGTAAAATTTAAAAAAAAAATCTAAGTCCTTTACATATAATTTAATATAACTTTTGAAAATTTTTCTAAGTCCAAAAAAAAAAAAAAAAATTTTTCTAAGTCCCAAAATTCTAGGACTGATGCAAAATTGAAAAAAACAATACAAAAAATTTTCTAAGTCCAGATGTTTTTTTTTTTTTTAAAATTTTCAGTCCTAAAAATATTTTTGAACATTTTTAAGTCCTGGAAACAATTTTTTTTTGTCAATTTTTTGCGTTTTGGGGGAAAACATTTTTTTCTTATATATAAATATATTTAATTATATATAATTGCATCAATTTTATACAAAAAAGGGTCCAATTTTCGCATATAACTATATAAAATTATATTAAAATTATATCAAATTTGATCAGATTTGATCAAATTTGATAAGTTTTTATATCGTTTTATCGACTCATTTTTCGCATTAAACTATATATGATTATATATGATGGCTTTATATAATTTTATATGAATATATATAATCTTTTTTACTCGGGTGGTATAAAAAAAAAATGTAGAAAATAAAATTTTTTTTCCAAAAATTATTTCATTTACCCAATGACAAAGAATACAAATGATTGTTAGGCCGAATATAAATTATTAAGGGGATTTTAATAAATTGTAATTTTATAAACAATATTGAAGCTAAAAAATAAATAAAAAAAAAAAAAAAAAACTTCATCCCGACCATGACTCAAACCTGCGACCATATGAATGATAAGCCAACAGTGCAGCCATCATACCACAGACTGCTTCTGAATGTCTTAGCAATTTAACGACTATGTTTAAAGAGATAAAAAAAACCGAGCAAATTACAACAAACCCACTACTGCTGTGTATAAAATAAGTTTTGTTGAATATACCATATTTTTTCCACCAAAATTCAATTTCCAAAAAAAAAAAAAAAAATTTTTCTAAGTCCCAAAATTCTAGGACTGATGCAAAATTGAAAAAAACAATACAAAAAATTTTCTAAGTCCAGATGTTTTTTTTTTTTTTTAAATTTTCAGTCCTAAAAATATTTTTGAACATTTTTAAGTCCTGGAAACAATTTTTTTTTGTCAATTTTTTGCGTTTTGGGGGAAAACATTTTTTTCTTATATATAAATATATTTAATTATATATAATTGCATCAATTTTATACAAAAAAGGGTCCAATTTTCGCATATAACTATATAAAATTATATTAAAATTATATCAAATTTGATCAGATTTGATCAAATTTGATAAGTTTTTATATCGTTTTATCGACTCATTTTTCGCATTAAACTATATATGATTATATATGATGGCTTTATATAATTTTATATGAATATATATAATCTTTTTTACTCGGGTGGTATAAAAAAAAAATGTAGAAAATAAAATTTTTTTTCCAAAAATTATTTCATTTACCCAATGACAAAGAATACAAATGATTGTTAGGCCGAATATAAATTATTAAGGGGATTTTAATAAATTGTAATTTTATAAACAATATTGAAGCTAAAAAATAAATAAAAAAAAAAAAAAAAAACTTCATCCCGACCATGACTCAAACCTGCGACCATATGAATGATAAGCCAACAGTGCAGCCATCATACCACAGACTGCTTCTGAATGTCTTAGCAATTTAACGACTATGTTTAAAGAGATAAAAAAAACCGAGCAAATTACAACAAACCCACTACTGCTGTGTATAAAATAAGTTTTGTTGAATATACCATATTTTTTCCACCAAAATTCAATTTCGCTTTTAAAGAAAAACAAAACGACATTTAATTAATAATTAATTACAGCACATTTATATATTTGCAAAAACTGAGAAAAATCAATGACTCGATAAATATAATGAAGGGTATAGATTTAGGTGATTTAAATAAAATTGTAATAATAAACAATATTAATAAACAATATTAACAAACAAAAAAAAAAAAATATATTTTGAGTCCTAACATGACTCGAACCCGGGAGTCCATGTATGAAAAGCCAACACTCTAGCCATCATACCACAGACTGATTAAAAGTTTTACAATTTAGCGGGTATGTTAAAAGAACGAGAACCAAAACAGATAAATTAAAAAAAAGCATTTAAGTAAACTGGAGTTATAACTCTTAAAAAATAAAATATTAATAACATTTTTCAAATGTATTTAAATATGTTTATTAAAGGCCAAGATAAATCATCTTCTAAATGTGCCAATTTTGCTCCAAATTTGCTCATATTTTCTATATAGGCCACAAAGACCATATTTACACTCCATGTTAAAATTTGTTTACATACGTTAATCAGAATTTGAGTTATAGTATTTTACATGCTAGGTTTGTATGGGGGGTGTTACACCCCTTTTTTCTATTCCGCCCAAATTTTACATAGAGATCAGACATGCTAAAATATCATTCTATACCAAATTTCATTCGAATCTGTTAAACAGAAGCCGATTTATAGCATTTTGCATGCTAAGCTAATGTGGGAGGTGCCACTCCCCTTTGTCCAATTCTTCTAAAATTTTACACAGACATTGTACATGGTATAATATTATTCTGTACCAAATTTTATTTTAATCTGTAAAGTAGAAGCTGTGTAAACGCATTTTGTATTTTCAAAATTTAAGAGGTGTCATTAAACTTTCACTCATAACTTTTGATCGGCTGGGCCGATTTCGCTCAAATGCAATACCAAACTTCTCGGGAGAACTTCCAACAAATATGTTAAGTTTCAGTAATCTCTGTGTAATATTTTGTCCGCTACAGCATTTTCAACAGACAGACGGACAGACGGACAGACGGACAGACGGACATCGCTAGAATGTCTTAAAATCGATCGGGCATCATGAATATATATACTTTATGGGGTCCCAGACCGATATTTCGATGAGTTACAAACGGAATGACAAACTTATATATACCCTCTATCACTAAGTGGAGGGTATAAAAACGAAACGTTAACTTCCATAAATTTCTCAATTTAGGGGCCTATTCACAAAAAAAGTCATAACTCAATCATAACTAAATTTTTTCCATGTGGTTGTTGTAAACAATCATAAAAAAATTCAAATTTCGTTTGAAAATTTCAAAAAAATAAAGACCTGCTACCCACATCGTCTCAAAATTGACAAATAATTTTAAATTTTGAGACTATTTATGATTTTGTTTACAACAAACACAGGAAATATGAAGTTTGAAAATAATAAAATTAGTCATAACCAGTCATAACTGTGAATAGGCCTGTTAATTTAGCATCGTTTGGAATAGTTTTGTAAAATATTACACATTTTCGATGAAATATTGATAAATTAGCTTATTAAGGTACCTATAGACGACGCAATATTATGTACAATATTGAATTATATTGATGGTGTATGGGTAATATTGACGATTGTACAATGGTCAATCTTACCCACATACCATCAATATAATTGCATATTGTACATAATATTGCGTCGTCCGTAGGTACCTTAAGATTGACCATTGTACAATCGTCAATATTACCCACCATCAATATAATTTAATATTGTACATAATATTGCACAATATTTTTGACGTTTTCCCACAATTGGCATACATAAAAATACTGAAATCGATTTGATTTGTAAAAATAATATTTATAAAATTTATTCTTAATGAATAAAATTTAATTAAAAAAAAATTAATTAACTTATTTTATTTAAAATTTTTAAATTAAAAAAATTAAGTAACTCAAAATAAAAACTTATTTATGGTAAAATTAAAAAAAGCCACAAATAAAAAAAAAAAAAAAAACAAAGATACTCTCAGCCAAACCGGGACATGAACCTGGTGCCCCCAAATTAATATCCGACGACACTACCATTAGACCATTGGCAGCATTAAAAATGTATGTCAAATTCGCAACTGTTAGATGTTTTGTTTGATTATAACACAGCAATGCTTAAAATAACTTATATACCCAGTGGCAGGTTTAATAACTTATATACCCAGTGGCAGGTTTAAAAATATATTCCTAGTTTTTTATAGGGATCATACTATACTTAAAGCTAACAAAATTAACCGTTACTAACAGTGTTGCCAGAAATCGTCAATAGGCAGAAATCGTCTGTCCGTTTGTAAGAATTGGATGCAAAATATAAATATATTGAATGTGTTTGATATTTATCCTATACAAGAAATTATAAAAAAAAAAAAATAAAAACACAAATAAAGAGTGGATGGTATAAAAAAAATGTAGAAAGTACAATTTTTTTTCCAAAAATTATTTCATTTACCCAATGACAAAGAATACAAAATATTGTTAGGCCGAATATAAATTATTAAGGTGATTTTAATAAATTGTAATTTTATAAACAATATTAAAGCTAAAAATAAGTAAAAAAAAAAAAAAAAAAAATTTCATCCCGACCATGACTCAAACCTGCGACCATATGATTGATAAGCCAACAGTGCAGCCATCATACCACAGACTGTTTCTGTATGTCTTAGCAAATTAACGACTATCTTAAAAAAGATAAACAAAACGGAGCAAATGACAACAAACCCTCTACTGCTGTGTATAAAAGAAGTTTGGTTTAATATACCATAATTTTTCCAACAAAATTCAATTTCGCTTTTAAAGACAAAAAAAAAAACAAAACGACATTTAATTTATAATTAATAACAGCACATTAATATATTTGCAAAAACTGAGAAAAATCAATGACTTAATAAATATAATGAAGGGTATAGATTTAGGTGATTTAAATAAAATGATAAACAATATTAACAAAAAAAAAAAAAATATCTTGAGTCCTAACATGACTCCAACCCGGGACTCCATGTATGAAAAGCCAACACTCTAGCCATCATACCACAGACTGATTAAAAGTTCTACAATTTAGCGGGTATGTTAAAAGAACGAGAACCAAAACAGATAAATTAAAAAAAAAGCATTTAAGTAAACTGGACTAATAACTCTTAAAACATAAAATATTAACAACATTTTTCAAATGTATTTAAATATGTTTATTAAAGGCCAAGATAAATCCTCTTCTAAATGTTCCAATTTTGCTCCAAATTTGTTCATATTTTCTATATAGGCCACAAAGACCATATTTACACTCCATGTTAAAATTTGTTTACATACGTTAATCAGAATTTGAGTTATAGTATTTTACATGCTAGGTTTGTATGGGGGGTGTCACACCCCTTTATTCTATTCCGCCCAAATTTTACATAGAGATCAGACATGCTAAAATATCATTCTATACCAAATTTTATTCGAATCTGTTAAACAGAAGCCGAGTTATAGCATTTTGCATGCTAGGCTAATGTGGGAGGTGCCACACCCCTTTGTCCAATTCTTCTAAAATTTTACAAAGACATTTTACATGGTATAATATTATTCTGTACCAAATTTTATTTGAATCTGTAAAGTAGAAGCTGTGTAAACGCATTTTGTATTTTCAAAATTTTAGAGGTGTCGTTAAACTTTCACTCGTAACTTTTGATCGGCTGAACCGATATCGCTCAAATGCAATACCAAACTTCTCGGGAGAACTTCCAATAAATATGTTAAGTTTCAGTCATCTCTGTGCAATATTTTGTCCGCTACAGCATTTTCCACAGACAGACAGACAGACGGACAGACGGACAGACGGACAGACGGACAGACGGACATCGCTAGAATGTCTTAAAATCGATCGGGCATCATGAATATATATACTTTATGGGGTCCCAGACCGATATTTCGATGAGTTACAAACGGAATGACAAACTTATATATACCCTCTATCACTGAGTGGAGGGTATAAAAACCAACGAAGAAAATTTTGTTTTATCCTGGTGCTATTTTTTTGACCGCAGCTGTATATATCGTCGAACTATATTCAATAAATGCCAACTCGAAAAAGCTTACTGTTCAGGAGAGCTAAAAAACTAGTTATTTCGCTAATTATTGTAAAAATTAACAATGCCCAGCAAAAACTTGGTAATGACACGTCATTACCATTCGAATTACTTAGTAACGACAGAAAATTACCTTTAGCATTATTTTAAAATGTAAAATAAGGACTTTTTAATAATGACTTACCGAAGTCATTATAATAAAATAAAAAAAATTCAGAACTAGATTTACACTTTTTGACTCACTGTACATTATTTTATTAAAAATAAAATAAATTTAAATATTTTTTTATTTTTAAAATTTTTTTTAAAATAATTTTTTCATTACCTATAAGTACATACGTAATTAGTTATTAATACTGTTTTAATAATCATTACATTTGGCACATTTGCTTGTAAATGTAATGGGAAAGGTAATTCGAATCAGAAGTAGTTATAACTTTTGAATTTCCCATTACACATTTCATTACTTGGTAATGCAAGTTTTTGCTGGGTGTACCTTCCATAACATGGTTTAAATATTCTAAATAATTTTTGCCTATGCAAAAATTTTCATATTTTGGACTTGTTTGTGTATTTTTCAGAGATGGCATTTATTACTATATCAAAAAACAAATATTTTTTTAGAGTTGGCATATTTTGTCGGAATATAAAAATACATTTTTTTTGGAAAAATTTTTAAAATTTTTTTTTTTTTGTTATCCTTAGTACGGTAATTGCAAAAACTGAACAAAAAATTAAAAATCTTTGCATATTTTTAAAAGTTACTAGCTCTGAAAGCCTTTTAATCTCAGGGTGGTCAATTTTGGCAATCTGTAACTCACGCTGTATTGCAATAGGGTCACTCCAAACTAGCTATTTTGAAAGCTTATATCATTGACTTTATTTGCCCCATTCATAATGTTTCAATCTGATAAATAGTTTGAAAGTTACATAAATATAAGCAATGTTTTTTTTTTGCAAACACTATTTACCGATATTTTCAAAATGGCAATATCTCGAGAACCAGTCATTAGATATCAAAATCTTTACAAGATTCGTGTTTAGCATGGCAAATGCAATAAGATATGTGGTCTAATTTTTTTTTTTTTTTAATTTTTTGAAAAAATGTTGGAAATTTACAATGGGAGTTGGCATTTATTTCCACCAAAAAAATATGTACTTTGAGTTAGCAGAATAACAAAAATGGATGTAAAACGACAACAAATTATTTTTTTGCTCTGAAATTTTTATGACAGATAGGTATTACATAGGGGAGCTATTTGCCATCGGAAACTCATTTCCGTCAAATTTGAGTTGGCATATTTTGAATATAGGTTCAAGATATATATTTTTGTATGTATATATATTTTTTGACATATTTCACATGACTTCGGGGGGAAAAAAATTAACAGTATATGGCTATTTACAATTTTACATTTTTAAGCATTTTGCACTTTACACACAAAATTTTGGCTTTTGACAACCCCTAGTGAAATTTGTTGCAGAAAATTTGTGTAGACTATTTTAATCCTTTAAACGCACGTGTTATTGGTGTTCTATAAGGATATTTTAAAAAAGCACCAAAATTACCCATAAAAATGGGATATAGAGGGTTAATATATTTTAAGAAAAGAACCATCATTAAATTTCACTGAAGATATTCTTAAACATTATATGCTTCAGAATAAGATTTAAAACTTTTTTTTGGACTTATTCCAAATGCCTTTGAAAAAAAAATCATAACTTCAGTGGGCCATAAAAAAAGAACTCAAGTAAAGTTTTCAAAACCATTCTACACTCGAATACCCCAAATTTGTTTTACAGTGTTTCAAATAGCGATATCTCCAAAACCGTTAGACCGATTTTAAAATTTTTTGATCGCAAGACATATTTGTTTTTAAATTTTCAAAAATCCAAAATTTTACCGGCGGGGGCCACGAGTTAATTTAACTCCGATTGGCCTCAAATTTTTTCCATATAAGTTTTAGCCCTAGGAGAAAAAAATTAGCCGCTCGCGCCCGGACGTTTAACATCAGCCAAAAACTACTGCTATTAATTTTTTCATACAAAAAAAAAAAAAAAACACATTCTAATGGCCATACAATTTCCCTTGTTAGCTTACTTAATTAATTAAAATTGCGTTTACATTTTTCATTTAGTTTTCAAATTGTATTTACAAATATGTAGTCGCACCTCCTTATTTAAAAATAAAGCAAAAATATTTATTTATTGACATTTAAATAATTATAGTAATTATTTTAAATCAATAATGTATTAATTTAACATCCCGAGTAAAAAAAAAAGTTTTTAAGATCTAATTTGATCTCAAAATTGGCTGTATCAAGTTGGATCAGATATTGATCTTATTGTATTATTTTAGATACACAAATATTAAAAGTGATACAATTAGATCCGAATTTTGGTCACATCCAATTAAATCCAGTTGATCTTATTTTATATAAATTAATATAGATTTATATAATTACATAAAGTCAGATATATTTATGTATAACCTCAGATAAGAAAATGGAGCCGCAATATATCTTAGATAAAATTAGATTTGAATATATAAAAAGTTATATATAATTTAATATGATTGTATCAAATTATATATATATATATATATGTGTACAGCGCATAGTTTGGGGACAGAAAAAATTATGGATTTTTTTGACAAAATATGATAAATTATGACCAATTCTTCCAATTTCAACCGATAATTCAGCTAAAATCTGAACAGATCGGTCAGAAAATCGCATTTTTGTACCTAGCGCATACTTTAAGGACCTCATATATCTTGCGTATTTTTTGGGGACCTGTCCTCAAAATATATACTACGTAAAAGAAAAAAAATGTTGCCATATTTTTCACCTATTTTCTACGCGTTGCAAAAAACCATTCTTCTACGCGATTTATTGTGCACCACTGGCTTTGACATTTTTGTATATTTACGTATGTTGATAGTTTCAGGACTGTCCCCAAACTATCAAAATGTTGTTGAAAAAATACGGTTGGGGTAAAAAAATGTACCGAAAAAATGCGGTGCGCATATTTATAAACATTTAATACTTACACTTAAATTACAGCTAAAAATGGTTTTTAATAAAATGTTTTTTATTGGCAATTTCTTAATGCTATTTTAGTGTATTGACCCTGTTCTCACGACGAGCTAAAAACCGTTTATAGCAACATTTTCTGTCGATATACTGTAATAGAATAAAGAAAGTGCTAAAAATATTGCTACTAAAAACGGGTTTTAGCTGTACGTGAGAACAGGGTATTAAAACGAAAAATAATGCTAAAATCGGTTTTTATACCCTGTTCTTACGTACAGCTAAAAACCGTTTTTAGCAACATTTTCTGCCAATATACTGTAAAGGACTCTACAGACGACGCAATATTTGGTAAGATTGACGATATATTGACACGATATATCTTCAATATTATCTATAGACTGTCAATATACCGTCAATCTAGCCATTCAATCGTACCTTAATAGAATAAATAAAGTGCCAAAAATATTGTTGCTAAAAACGGTTTTTAGCTGTACGTGAGAACAGGGTAGTAAGTAAATATTTTAAGCAAAAGAATTATGCTATTACAGTATATTTACTGATTATTCGTTTTAATGTTGCTAAATCCAGGGGGTAATTATGTAATGTGATAGTCGTCAATTCGTATTATTTGTTTATTATACCCTGTTCTCACGTACAGCTAAAACCCGTTTTTAGCAACAATATTTTTAGCACTTTCTTTATTCTATTACAGTATATTGACAAAAAATGTTGCTAAAAACGGTTTTTAGCTGAACGTAAGAATTGGGTATTATTATACCCTGTTCTCACGTAGAGCTAAAACCCGTTTTTACCAACAATATTTTTAGCACTATGTTGCTAAAAATGTTAGCAACCATTTTTATTCTATTACAGTATATTGACAAAAAATGTTGCTAAAAACGGTTTTTAGCTGTACGTGAAAACAGGGTATTATAATCTGTTCTCACGTACAGCTAAAGCCCGTTTTTAACAGCAATATTTTTAACACTTTCTTTATTCTAGTACAGTATATTGACAGAAAATGTTGCTAAAAACGGTTTTTAGCTGTACGTGAGAACATATACCCTATTCACACATACAACTAAAAACCGTTTTTAGCAACAATATTTTTAGCACTTTCTTTATTCTATTACAGTATATTGACAGATGTTGCTAAAAATATTTGCTAAAAATGGTTTTTAGCTGTACGTGAGAACAGGGTATAAGAGGTTATTCAACTATTTTAAATACTTGAATATATTAAAACTGTTCTCACATACAGCTAAAAACCGTTTTTTGCAAATATTTTTAGCAACATCTGTCAATATACAGTAATACCCTATTCACACGTACAGCTAAAAACCGTTTTTAGCAACAATATTTTTAGCACTTTCTTTATTCTATTACAGTATATCGACAGATGTTGCTAAAAATAATTGCAAAAAACGGTTTTTAGCTGTACGTGTGAATAGGGTATAATACCCTACTCACACGTACAGCTAAAACCCGTTTTTAGCATTTTATTGGGTTGTGCACATCAAATTAAGCACTTTTACTATACTATGATTACTCAGCCCATTTTTTTAGTTTTTCATACGTAGAGTATATTTTAAGCACAATTCCCAAAAATATATGAGACAAATATGATGTCCTCAAAGTATGCAATATAAATACCGAAATATCTACAGGGTTGTATTTCTGCCAAATATTTAGTTGTAGTAGTGCTGCCAGATTTTGTTAAATAAAAAAAACGTTATTTATAACTTATTAATCTGATTTTTCTTCTGGGTTCTTTAAACAATTTTCTGTTACAATTGAAAAGTTTTTGATAGTTTTTTTTTGTTGAAAGCAAACTCTGAAAATGATTGCAGTTACGACATGATAGTTGTTTACGTAGTGAGTATTTGTTGCTGTTTTCAACTAAAATTACAGTTGTTTTTGTCAAAAATTTCGAAACATATTTTTTTTGCAGTTCTTAAAATATTTTATTACTTTTTTATACCCTCCAACTACAGTATGGGGGTATACTCACTTTGTCATTCCGTGTGTAACGCATCGAAATATCGGTGTAGGACCCCATAAAGTATATATATTATTGATCATTGATCGATTCTAAGACATTCTAGCGATGTCCGTCTGTCCGTCCGTCCGTCCGTCCGTCTGTCTGTCTGTCCGTCCGTCCGTCTGTGGAAGACACGATACAGTCCAAAATAAAAGTGGTATACTCCTGGAATTTGTCACATATATGTCTTATGTTCATAGGCTGGTTAAGTTCGGAGATGGGCAAAATCGGACCAGGGGGAAAAAAGTTCCCCTTTGAAGAACTAAACAAACCTCTGAAAAATACCATATTTTTACATGATTTCTTGTGTTTTTCTTTAACAAATCCAACATTTTAATGCTACAAGAAGTTCAAGGTCCTGCATTTGGACCCACAGAATTAGAAAAATTCGTTTTACGGTCCGCCCCTCCCCCCCTTTTATGGGCGCCGAATAAATTTTTTTTTATATAATGATAAATTTGTATTTCTTTAGTGCAAAAAGCATAAGATTTATTTTTTTTAGCACTTATTCGAGAGGAATTGTGCCCCCAATTACCACTACCGACCCCCCCCCAAAAAAAAGACGCCCCTGCAATTTTTATACCCTCCAACCACAGTATGGGGGTATACTCACTTTGTCATTCCGTGTGTAACGCATCGAAATATCAATCTAGGACCCCATAAAGTATATATATTATTGATCAGTGATCGATTCTAAGACATTCTAGCGATGTCCGTCCGTCCGTCTGTCCGTCTGTCCGTCTGTCCGTCTGTCCGTCTGTCCGTCTGTAGAAGACACGATACAGTCCAAAATAAAAGAGCTAGACTTCCGAAGTTTGGCACGAATATGTCTTATGTTCCTAGGCAGGTTAAGTTCGGAAATGGGCAAAATCGGACCAAGGGGAAAAAAGTTCCCCCTTAGAGAACTAAACCAACCCAAGAAAAATCGCATTTTTTGCAGGGCTTTTTGTACTTTTGCTAAGCAAATGCAACATTCTTATCTCAGAAGAAGTTCAAAATCACAAGGGAAGGTGCCCCCTAACGTCTACCACTAACCCCCCCCCCCCCCCTAAAAAAAAAAAAAAATACGCCCCTGGATTTTTTTATATTGTTTTTTTTTTTTTACATTTTGGAGGGTATAAAAGATTCGGCTCAGCCGAATGTAACACTCTCACTTGTTTTTTATTTATTTGCATGGTGGAGGGTATAAAAGATTCGGCACAGCCGAATTTAACACTCTTACTTGTTTTTAAATAAAATATACAAAAATTTACGAAATTTTGTTGAAATTATCTACCAGTAAAAACATCTTCACCATTTACAGATGTAATTCATCAAAAATCTATTGAAATTCGAGGGTTCTACTTGTTATTCGAAGATTGCATTTGTAATTTGCAAATTCCATTTGTACTTCGAAGATTCGATGTTTCCAATTTTAATTTCAAGATTCCAAATGTAATTCGTAAAAGATCAATTGTAATTCGTAAAAGATCAATTGTAATTCAAAATAGATCAAGTGTTATTGGAAAAGATCAATTTAATTCGAAGATTCCAATTTTAATTCGAAAAAAGATCAACTGTAATTCAAAATAGATTATATCTAATCCCAAAAATATGAATTGCAATTCGAAATTGATCGTTCGTAACTCAAAAAATTTCTATTGTAATTCGAAAATGTCAATTGTAATTCGAAAAATATAAATTTTAATTCGAGATTCCAATTGTTGTTCGAACAGATCCATTGTAATTCAAAAACGGTTAACTGTAATTCGAAAAATATCAAATGAAGTTCAAATTAGATCAATTGTAATTCAAAAAAGATCAATTGTAATCTGAAAAAGATCGATTGTTATTCGAAAAAGATCAACTGTAATTTGAAAAATACATTTGTAATTCGTAAAAGATCAATTGAAATTCGAAAATATCAATTTTAATTCGAAGATTCCAATTGTTATTCGAAAGATTCCAATTGTAATTCAAAAAATATCAATGGAAATTCAGGACATATTTTTCGAATAACAATTGGGATCTTTCGAATAACAACTCGAAAAAAATCATTTGTAATTCGAAAAAGATCAATTGTAATTCAAAATAGATCAATAATGGGAAAAAGATCAATTGAATTCGAAGATTCCAATTGTAATTCGAAAAAACGTCAACTGTAATTTGTAAAAGATCAATTGTAGTTCGTAAAAAATCATTTGCAATTCGAAAAAGATCAATTGTATTTAAAAAATTCCATTTTTTATTTAAATCACAATTGATCTTTTTCGAATTACTATCTTTTTTGAATTACAATTGATCTTAGTGCCGGAATACCGGTATTTCCGGTACTACGGTACTGACCGTAGGCACTAATTGATCTTTTTTCAATTACAATTGATTTTTTCGAAATACAATTTATCTTTTTCGAATAACATTTGGAATCTTCAAATAACAACTAATCCTTTCCGAATTAAAAGTGATTTTTTGCGAATTACAATTGATCTTTTTCGAATTCCAATTGATCTTTTTCGAATTACAATTGCTCTTTTATGAGTTACAATTACAATCACCTGAAGTTTTGGAAGGAGCTCGCGTGCCTACAAAACGTGAACTTCTCTAAGTAGCCATGGCAGTTTTTGATCCCTTTGGTCTTATCGCTGGCTTTTTGCTTTATTCTAAAATTTTGGTACAGAAAACATGGGATAGTAAGATGTCTTGGGATGATCCTATTCCAGAAGATCTACAGCAGAGGTGGAAAGTATGGTGGAATCAATTCAAAGAGGTTCGTAAGTTTAAAATACCTCGATGTTTATCGCCAAATTTAGCATCAAGTTTCAATATCCAACTGCATTTTTTTTTGTTGATGCAAGTAATGAGGCTTTTGCAGCTGCCTGTTACCTAAGAATTGCTAATGATGATGGTATAGATGTGTCATTTATAATCGGTAAAGTCCGTTGTGCACCTAAAAAGCTTTTGAGTATACCTTCGTGGTCCAAAATCTTGAGATAAAAATATCATGAATCAACTTCTGGTCGGATTCTCAAACCGTTTTACGTTGGATCAACTCCAAAGAACATCGTTTTAAAGCTTTTGTAAGCCATAGAATTGCTGAAATACTGAGTAATTCAAATCCAGAACAGTGGAATTGGGTACCCACGAATCTTAACTCAGCCGACGCACCCTGATCAGTACATCCACCCAAATTTAATCCAGAAAGCAAATGGTTATTGGGTCCCGCCTTTTTGCAAGATGATGAAAATAATTGGCCAAACAGTTCGATAGTTATGCCAAACGGTAGCTTGGAAGAAGAACTCAAACCACATTCAATTTTAAGAGAAAGCGGATCTGATCTATTTGATTACCAACGGTTCTCATCGTATGTAAAGCTTAAGAGAACTGCTGTCTGGGTTATCCGATTCGTAAACCGCCAACGTAATATACCACATCAGCTTACTGTTGCCGAATTAGAGGTCGCCGAAAAATTGATTTGCCGCAAGATTCAAGAAGAATGTTTCCAAAATGAGATTGATTGCCTTAAAAACTTTCAAGCTGTTCCAAAAGGGAGTCCAATACACTCGTTGTTACCGTATATTCACGATGATGGTCTTTTAAGAGTTAATGGTCGCCTTGGTGAGGCCATTTACCTTCCTTTTGATGCCAGGAGACCAGTCATACTTCCTAAAAATCATCGGGTATCCGAGCTTATTGTACAGTATTACCATGAGAAGAATCATCATCAAAATATATTACTTACTATAAATTAAGTTCGTCAGAAGTATTGGATACCACATTTGAAGTCGTTGTTAAAATCCGTTATATGTAAGTGTGTTGTTTGTAAATTTGATTCAGCCAGACCACAACAACCCCTTATTGGTCAGTTACCAGTAGACCGTGTGACACCATCAAAACATTGAGTGGATATTTAACTGTCCAGAAAATCCGAGTTCAGGAGGTTATTGGGAACGATTAATAAGAATAATTAAGAGACTTTTGCAGAAGACATTAAAAGAGACCGCACCAAGAGTAGAAACATTTCGATGTGTATTAATTGAGGCTGAAAATATCATCAACTCAAGATCACTTACAGATGTTCCGTTATCACCAAAAGATGAACCATTGACTCCGAATCACTTTCTGATGGGATGTCTCAACTCTACACAGACTTTTTACAATTGCATTTCGTAAAATACAAGTGTAATTCGGAAAATATCAAATGTAATTCGTATGAGATCTTTTGTTATTCAAAGGAATCAATTATAATTCGAAGATTCCAATTTTAATTCGTAAAAGACCAATTGTAATTCGAAAAAAAATCAATTATAGTTCGAAAAATATAAATTGTAATTTGAAAAGATCTATTGTAATTCCAAGATTCCAATTCTAATTCGTAAAAGATCCATTGTAATACGAATATGATTAATTGTAATTCGAAAATATCACTTGTTATTCGAAAAAGATCAATTATAATTCGAAAAAGATCGATTGTAATTTATAAAAGATCAATTGTTATTCGTATAAGATCAATTGTAATTTGGAAATATCATTTTTTTCAAATTACAATTGATATTTTTCGAGTTTCTATATTTTTCGAAGTACTATCTTTTTCGAATTACAATTTATTTTTTCTAACAATTGGAATCTTCGAATAACAACTGATCTTTTCCGAATTACAATTAATTTTTTTTCGAATTACAATTGATCTTTTTTAAATTATTATAAATCTCTTTTGATTTACAATTTATCTTTTTCGAATGAAATTCGAAGATTCAACTTTTAATTCGAAAATTCCAATTGTAATATGAAAATGATCAATTGTAGTTCGAAAAAGATAATTTGCCATTCAAAAAAATTAATTGTAATTCGAAGATTCCAATTGTAATTCGAAATAGATCAATTGTAATTCGAAAAAGATAAATTTTAATTCGAAAAAGATCAATTGTAATTCGAACAAGATCAATTGTAATTCGAACAAGATTAAATGTATTTCGAAAAATACACATAATTTGAAAATGATCAATTGTAATTCGAAAAAGATAATTTGCTATTCAAAAAAATTTATTGTAATTTGAAGATTCCAATTGTAATTCGAAATAGATCAATTGTAATTCGAAAAAGATCAATTGTTATTCGAAAAATATCAATTGTTACTCTTAAAAGAGCAATTGTAATTCGAAAAATATCAATTGTAATTCGAAAAAGATAAATTTTAATTCGTAAAAGATCAATTGTAATTCGAACAAGATCAATTGTAATTCGAACAAGATTAAATGTATTTCGAAAAATACACATAATTTGAAAATGATCAATTGTAATTCGAAAAAGATAATTTGCTATTCAAAAAAATTCATTGTAATTCGAAGATTCCAATTGTAATTCGAAATAGATCAATTGTAATTCGAAAAAGATCAATTGTTATTCGAAAAATATCAATTGTTACTCTTAAAAGAGCAATTGTAATTCGAAAAAGATCAATTGTAATTCGAAAAAGATAAATTTTAATTCGAAAAAGAACAATTGTAATTCGAACAAGATCAATTGTAATTCGAACCAGATTAAATGTATTTCGAAAAATACATTTGATTTATTGTAATTCAAAGATTCCAAATTATAATTAGTAAAATATCAATTTTGATTCGAAAAAGATTAATTGCAATTCGTAAAAGATCAAATGTAATTCGTAAAACATCAATTGTAATTCGTAAAAGATCAATTGTAATTCGTAAAACTTTAATAACAATTCGGAAAAATCAATTTTAATTCAAAGGTTCCCATTGTTATTCGAATAGATCCATTGTAAATCAAAAAACATTAACTATTATTCGAAAAATATCTATTGTGATTCGAAAAATGTCAATTGTAATTCGAAAAATAAATTGTAATTTCAAAAATATTCATTGTATTTCAAAATAGATCAATCGTTATTCGTTAAAGATCAATTGTAATTCGAAAAGATTATTTGTAACTCGAAAAAGATCAATTGTAATTCAAAATAGATCAATTGTTATTCGAAAAAGGCTAACTTTAATTCGAAATAGATTTATTGTAATCCAAAAAAGATCAATTGAATTCGGAGATTCCAATTGTACTTCAAAGAAGATCAATGATTTTTTTCGAATTACAATTGGAAGCTTCGAATTGCAATTGATCCTTTTCAAATTCCAATTGATCTTTTTCGAGTTACAATTGATCTATATAAAATTTCAATTCATCTTTTTCGAATTACAATAGATTTTTTCGGATTACGATTGATTTTTTTCGAATTACAATTGATCTATATTTGTTTTTTAAATAAAATAAGCAACACTCAGGCAATGCTGCCTATCAATTACTTATGTAACCGTGATGCTTCTTTCGAAAAGGGGATAGGAGAGAGATAAAAAAATTGAAAGATAAAAGGGCTTCAGTATGGAAACACACGTGTTGATAATTTTGTGTACAGTTGTTAATTCGTCTTTTACGAAATTCAAAAGACATTTTTTAATATCAATTGGAATTATCGAATTTTAAATGGAATATTGGAATAAAAAATGCTCTTTTTGTCATTCAATTGATCTTTTAAGAATTATATTTGGCATTTTACACTGGATTTTTTTGAATACAAATTAATTTTTTTACTAATTTTAATTAATCTTTTGCGAATTTTAATTGATCTTACACAGAAAATAATATCGTGATTTTTTTTTTAATTAAAAATGGATTTGATATTAAATTTAACTTCAATTAAACATTTTAATTGATTCAATTAATGTTTTAATTGAATTCTTAACTTTACTGAAAATAAAAATTAAATAAACAAACGAAACCGGTTTTGTATGCATTAGTGTTAGTAGCAAATGAAAAAATAAAATGCAAAAAACAAAAAAAAAACTTTTGAACTCTTGTTTTGTATATTTTGGTGGTAGCAGCCAATGAATACATAAAAGCAACAAACAAATTTAGTTTTATTGTTTTCTTTAAGGCGAGCGGTCGTTGCGGATAAATTATTTTGATAATAAAATGTGTACAGTTGTGTTTTGCACATTGAAATATAATACAATTTTTTTTTGATTCAACTTTACTAAGGTGACAAAAATGCATGCAATAACAAGATTTAAAAATAAAAATGTAATTTTAAATAGTTATTGATATTTTAAAATACTACTATAATGTTTCTATGCAAAACTATACCAAGTGTTTATATTTAATAAAGAAAATAAATTTCATAATAATGTAAAACAAAAACATTCTATGTTTATTTATTTTAGGGCATTTTTTGAAGTTCAACTTTTAAAATTAAATTGAGTTTTGGTCTTTTTTCAATTAAAAATTTTATGTGAATCAATAAATCTATATTATTGATTTTTAATTTTATATTAATTTTTTTTTAATTTATTTAATTACAATTTTAATTGGTTTTCCATTTTATTTTCAATTAAAACTTTAATTGATTCAATTAACAATTTAATTAAGTTTTAAAACTATTTTCAAACAAAATGAGTAATTAATATGCGCATTTTCGTGATACGTCCGAAATCAATTAATTTTTTAATTGAATCAACGAATTTCGTAATTGAAATTCATTTTTATTTTTTTCTGTGTACACGAATTACAAAATATTTTTTTTAGAATTTCAATTAATCTTTTTTTACTAATTTGAATTATCCTTTTACAAATTTTAATTGATTTTTTTGCGAGTTTTAATTAATCTTTTATAAATTATAATATACCTCATTCGAATTTAAATTGATATTTTTCGAATTTTAATTGATCTTTTACGAATTTTAATTAATTTTTATTATTTTAAATTGATATTTTTAAGAATAACTAACACACCAACATTTAACAAAATCTGGCAGCACTACTACAAATAAATTATTGTCAAAATACAACTCTGTAGATATTTAATACTATATATTGAATACTTTGGGGACATCATATACTTTGGGGACATCATATATATTTTAGCGATTTGTCCCCAAAATATACACTGCGTATATAAAACAAAAAATTGTGCTGAGTCATTGAGTAAATATACATTAGAGACAAAACAAATTTGCTGAGTTAAAGAGTAAATATACATAAGAGACCCCAAACATGTGCGATCGGTGTATTTTATTCTTGGATAAACATTTTTTGAAGACATGGTATTAGCTGTAAGTGAGCACAGGGTATAAAACTCTGTTAAAAACCATTTTTAACATAATTTTTCGTTTTAGTATGCCAATATACTGTAATAGCATAAAGAAATTGCTAAAAATATTTTCTAAAAAACCGTGTTAGCTGTAATACCCTATTCACATGTACAGCTAAAATCTGTTTTTAGCAACAATATTTTTAGCATTTTCTTTATTCTATTACAGTATATTGACAGATGTTGCTAAAAATGTTTGCTAAAAATGGTTTTTCGCTGTAGGTGAGAACAGGGTATAACACGTACTGCTAAAACCCGTTTTTAGCAACATTTTCTGTCATTTTCCTGTAACAGAATAAAGAAAATGCTAAAAATATTGTTGCTAAACCCCGTTTTTAGCAACATTTTCTGTCAATATACTGTAATTGAATAAAGAAAGAGCTGAAAATATTGTTGCTAAAATCCGTTCTTAGCAACAATATGTTTATCACTTTCTTTATACCCTATTCACATGTGCATCTAAAACCCGTTTTTAGCACCAAAATTTTAAGCACTTTCTTTATTCTATTACAGTATATTGAGAAAAGTGCTAAAAATAATGTTGCTAAAAACGGTTTTTAGCTGTACGTTAGAACAGGGTATTAGGGGTTATTCATAGCTTTTTAGCTGTTCGTGTGAATAGGGTATAATCCCTGTTCTCTCGTTAAGCTAAAAACCGTTTTTAGCAACTTTATTTTTAGCACTTTCTTTATTCTATTACAGTATATTAATAGAAAATGTTGCTAAAAAAACGGTTTTTAGCTGTACGTGAGAACGCGGTGTCAATATTTATGTAAAAAGAATTGGTAATAAAATTAAATTGTAGAATGTAGTTTGGTATTAATTTTTTATCGCAAAAACAGAAAATATATCACGCAAACTGAAAATATTTTTTGAATTCACCGTATATTTTGGGGACATTAGGCACTAATATATATCACGCAAACTGAGTATATTTTTTTTAGTTCACCGTATATTTTGGGGACATTAAGCACTGTAGTATATACATGTCGAGCAATTTTGACGGCGTCAAAGGCAAATATCTGAGAAAAATATGGCAACGCTAAGTTAAATATATATAAATAAATTGAGAAATTTATAATGTGTCCTCAAACTATCATGTCCTCAAAGTATACGCAAGATACATGAATAGTTTGAGGACTGTCCTCAAACTATCCAAATGTCCTCAAAAAATACGGTGGCTCGAAAAAATGTCCTCAAATTATGCGCTGTACACATATATATATATATATATATATATATATATAATTAGTCCATTTTCAACTGTGATACTAGCATTAAGAAAAGTTTAACCTGTGATATTTTTTATTTTTTTTAGTAATTATACATTTATATTTTTGTTTAATTTTTGTGTGTAATTGTACTGTGTGTATTGTTTCAAACCAAATTTAAATTAAAAAAATTAAAATGTGAAAACAAATTTAAGATTTTATATTCAATAAAAATATTCCCTGAAGAGGTAGGAAAACACCCTACGAAACGTCGGAGAAAAAATATGAAATAAATCTTTTATTTGCATATAGGATAGAACTTGACCTTGAAAGCCTGATTGGAAATTCCAAAAACACTAATATCAAAGAGAAAAAGGTCGATAAAAATTAAAATAATTATATATCATTATATCAAAACTTTTTTACTAGGGATTTCATAAAAATTTTGTTGCAAACACTAAAAAAATAATTGTTTATATTTTAAGTTTTTCAACATTTAACAACAATTACAAAATGGTTTTTAATTAATTTAATATGTTTCGCTTCGGAAAGGCTCCTGTAGATTAGTTGGTAGCGTGCTAGCCTTTGAACATGGGGGTTGTGTGTTCAATTCCCACTAAAACCTTTAGTTTGTTTCGCTACAACGAAACGACGGTTATTGTTACCAGTTCTCGGTTAAGTTGGAATTATAAAAAAATATTAATTACAACACATTTTTAATAATTTCATTATAAAAAAAATACTTCATCATGGAATTAAAAATTTGGATTATGTTATCGATTCATTTAAAAAAATCAATTGATTAAATTACAATTTCAAGTAATTGCGCTAACAAAATATTTTGAGTGTAGTATTTTATGGATTTTAAAATATATTTTTATATCTGTCTGTCTGTCGTTTTTTGTTATTGTTTGCTGTCTGTCTAGTTTGTCATTTAAAATGGTCTTAAGGGTAAGCATATCCACATACTTACACAGAATTCAAACTCATACACACACAAAAACACAGACAAACAAACAGATACACTCCATACAAAGAAGTGAAGTGAATTGAAATGATTTTACAAATTATAGTCAAACATGCAAAGCAATTTTGTGATTCAAAAAATGCAATACTTCTATAATATTACTATAAATAGTAGCATATTAGAGGGGAGTGAAAAACAAGTATAAAAGTTAAATTCGACTTGGCCGAATCTATGAATACCCTCCACAATGCTCTTTTTTAAGGATAGCAAATTTTTTAATGTAAAAAAAATTAAAAATTTTGATAGAAATATTTTATTTTGAGTAAAAAACTTTTTTTTTTTGCAATTTTTGTAAAAAAAAAAATAATTTACTAATTTTTTTTTTTTGAGTGTAAAATTTTTTTCGAGTGTATTTTTTTTAATGTAAAAATATTTTTAAGTGAAAAAAATAATATGCAAAGTAATTTTGTGGCTTATAATTGTTTTTAAAGCTTGTTTTTTTAAAACTCGGGTTTATCAATATGTGAATTTTAGGTGAAACCAATCTGAAATTCAGGGTTTTGCTTATAACTTTTGAACCACTGCACTATAGGAAATTTTACCCTTTTTTTGGACAAAATTATTTACAGCCAAACGGCTGGACCGATTTGAATGATTTTTTAACATGATAATGTTTTTAGGCTGGGGTCTAATTTTAAAAAAGTTGCAGGACGCCACCTCAGTTTGACTATATAAGCTAACGATTACACAAAAAAGAAAATGAGAATTACAGTTTTCATTTTATTACAACCTTAAACTTCGACAATAATTTTAAATTAATAAATAAAATAAAAAAACACAGTTTTGGTAGCGACACCTAGCGCCGCTACTCGATAAGCGCAGTATTGCCATACCAAATATCGCATTTCCAATTAGATTAGTTACCATCATCGCAAATTTTTTCCAATAAAATATTACCACATCGCAAAACTAACCAGTATATTTGAAAATATAATATCTACAAGCAAGAGAAGCATAACAAGCGCCGCCTGGCTGTCAGTATCGGAAATTTTACAAGTATTCGTTTTTTTTAGTAGAGATGCGAGCGTGTCACGTGATTACCCGTGATCATGAGTGAAATTTACGCTTGATTAGAAAAAAATGTTCGTGCGTGAGTAATTTTGGCTTCGTCAGTTTGCGTGATTGTTGTGCGCTGTCGAAAACAGAAAACTAGTGGGAAAATCGTAATTTTATTGAATTTAAAGGGTAACTAATACAAAATTGTGATTAACTGGCCTATTCACAGTTATGACTCGTTATGACTAATTTTATTATTTACAAACTTCATGTTCCCTGTGTTTGTTGTAAACACAATCATAAAAAGTCTCAAAATTTAAAATTATTTGTCAACTTTGAGACAATGTGGGTAGCAGGTCTTCATTTTTTTGAAATTTTCAAACAAAATTTGATTTATTTTATGATTGTTTATAAAAACCACAGGGAAAAAATTGAGTTATGATTGAGTTTGACTTTTTTTGTGAATAGGCACCCAGCAAAAAATAAACGAAGTGGTTCAAAAAGAATTAGTGGTTTCACTACATACAAAGTAGCGATAGGTGCCGAACTTCGTATTCCGTAGGAAGTACTTTTAAAATCACTTCCAAAAATGCTACAAAATAACAAAAAAAACATCTTTCACTAGTTCTTTACTTAGTGATTTTGAAGCACCTCTTTCATATATTCTTAGGAATTAAATCAAATTAAATCAAATCACCACAACATATGAACTTCTTTTTCAACTGAAACACTTAGAATGGGGGTGATACACGAAGTATGCAATTTTTTCTTCGCCCATCTTCGAATAGATTTATGTAGGTTTTGCAAAAATGGTGACAAAATTTGGTAATGGCATTTCATTTCTCTTTATTTAGAGCTTAAAAATCGAAAAGACGAAAATCGATTATTGATAAATTGTTCAAATTTCATACAAGAAATTTGACGTTTAAATATCATTCTATATCTTCCCAGCAAAAAAAAATCGAAGTGGTGCAAAAAGAATAAGTGATTCACTACATACATAGTAGCTATATGTGCCGATCTTTATATTCCATATGAAGTACTTTTATAAGCACTTCCAAAACTGCTAAAAAAATGCCAATAATAACAACTTTCACCAGTTCTTTCCTCAATGATTTATAAGTACCATTTTCATATGTGTTTACAAATGCAATTGAAAAGTACAAATTTGTGGCACTTATGTTAAGTATTGGATTTGTTTTGTTGAACATTTTTTTTTATAATTTTCTCTGATTTAATAAAAAGTTAAATTTTATAAATGAATTAACTTGATATGCCGCAAAAGCGAATTTGTTATGTAAATTATGATATAAAAAAATACAGTTTCCAGATTTTTGTTAAAATTACCAAATGACTCAAGAAGTGCTAAAAAGATAACAAAAAAACTGTTAGCCCTTAAAAAAGACACGGATTAAATATAACCAAAAAAGAGCTAAGTTGGTATTGCCGTTTAAAGGTATAAAAACTCTTCTAAAAATATACGATATCTGATTTAAAATGAGAGAATTACTTTTTTTTATCTCTTCATTTTATTTATTGGATGTTTTTTTTTTTAACTACATGTATAAAAACATTTTTTTTTTATAATTTTTGGAGTTGTTTTGTAAATTATGTACAAAAAAACAATAAAAAGTTTCCAGATTATGGTAAAAATCAAATGACTTAAAAAGTGCTTAAAGGGCTAAAAAAGATAACCAAAAAAAGGTGGTAGCCTTTAAAAAAAGGGCTGAATTATAGCCACAAAATGACTAAGTTGGTATCGCTGTTGAAAGGTATAAAAACTCTTCTAAACATTAGGGTATTCAATTAATCGAGGTTTTGGTTTAATCGGCTAATCGGGCAAATAATTAATCGAACTTAAAAAATTATGTTAGTAATATCAACTGAAAATGTCAGTTAAAATAACTACTTTGTAAGTTGTTTTGGGGTCAACTACTTTTTCAGTTAAATCAACTAACAATGTTAGTTATTTTAACTGACAAAAAAACAACTGACTTATGTAGTAAAAACTACTTACATTTGTAGTCAAAACAACTTAAATGTAGTAAAATAAAAAAATCAATATATAATTTTTTTTTTCAAAACATTTTTCAGAAAAAAAAATTGAAGACCAAATTTTTTCCAAGTTTTTTTTTTAAAAAAAAGTTGTGAAAAATAAAAATAACAAAAATTTTTTTTTTTTTGGAAAAAAAACTTTTCAGAGATAAAATAAATAAAATTAACTACTTTAAATTACTGTTACTACATCACAGTACTTTTTTATTAGTTAAAAAAACGATTTAAAATAACTAACAGAAATAGTTGTTTGATATTTTTCATACAAAAACAACTGACTTTGTAGTTGAAAACAACTAACTACTGTAAAATATACAAATAACTAACATGTAGTAACTTACATAATTTTCTGAGTGCGGGGTTGAGATTTAATCGGTTAGTAATCGGATAAATTTGAATTATTCGGTTAACCGAATAATAAAAATTTTAATTGAATATAAAACTAAGAACTCTATATACTTTTAAGAATTTTATTAATTTTATTTAAAATAAATCTTTATCCGATATGGCGAAGCTCTATAATGTTAGCCCAAATAAAGATTTTTTGTATGGCACCCTGAAAATTTACCCTAAAATTGATACCCAAATTGATGTCGGGCTTAGATGCACCTCTAATAGAGTTTCAATTCGGTACTATTATATATCAACAAGACAAATTGGTTGGTTTTCAAATTTGTTTTCTTTTATTTTTTAGGGCCGAAATTGCAATAATTTTATCGGTCGATATCTCCGTAATGAAAAAAGATATCTTAAGGATTGCAAAAGTAATTTGAAGAATAAGTGAAGTATTTTTAGATGTGCTGAACTAATTATACATCATAAAATAATTCTCGGTTTTATAAGGTCCCGAACATTGCGAATATCTGAGTTTATGCAGTACTGTCAATCGAAAATCTAAATATCTCAAAATAAGATAAATCACTTCTAAGGCCAGATTCGGATTAAGCGCATGAAAAACTATTAGAAAAATATATACATCCACATTTAATTAATAATTCCTATTAGCTAAACTAAATTATTAAAAACATCGATTTAATCTTAACAATTTTAAGTCTAAATATTACATAAGGCCTTTTTTGTTGGCAAACTTAAATTGTTAACATGCATCAAAACGAAAAAAACGAAACGTTAACTTCCATAAATTTCTTAATTTAATTTAGCGTCGTTTGGAATAGTTTTGTAAAATATTACACATTTTCGATGAAATATTGATAAAATTAGTTAATTAAATGCAATTTAGCTTGAAAGCAACACAAAAACACTTATCTTTTTTATTAATACCAAAGAGAGTCATTAACAATAAGAGAATCATTCACAATGAATGCAAGTTAATTTTTAACTTCTAAAATTTTAAGCGTTAATACTAATGTGAACTTTGTATGGTAGAACACTGATAATTATGCCAACAAAATACGCCTATAATAAATATTATACATTGTTAAACATATCGTTTTGGTTTTAATTATTATTAGTGTAAATACTAAAAAAAAACTCTTAAAATCAATCCCAAAAAGTCATGAAATATGTACTTATCAAGAAGTGATGAAAAAATCACTTCTAAATCACCATATAAAAATTACATAATCATATCCAAAATGCCAGGAAATATATACTTCTAAAGAAGTGATGAAAAAAGCACTTCCAAAAGGTCAAGTTATATTAACATCCCGATCACTACTTCAGAAGTTGTGATAAAGATGGTAATATATATGTACATACTAAACACTAGTGATATTGTGTGTCACGCCCATATAAAATTCATCAGTGTTTCAGCTGAAGAAGAAGTACATCTGGTTCATAAGTTGTGGTGAATTTTGTAGTGAATGGTAAGCTCTTTTTTTGCTGGGCACCTAAAATAGGCTTTTGTGATTAATTTTAGGAAATTAAATACCTTTTGTGCAAGAATTTGAAATAAAGCCAAATAAAATTTTGTATATTTTATTTTCGTGAGTCTTTGTAAGCGTGATTATTTTGTGAGCGTGACAAAAATTTTAGCTACTCACGTGAGCGTGCGTAAACGTAAGCAGAAAAAACTATTTTGTAAGTGAGCAATACTTTTATTTCGTGTGCGTGAGTAAGTCAAAATTCACTCACGCGCCCATCTCCATTTTGTAGTATGTATCTATAATATTGTCGGATAACCACAAGCAAGCACATAACACTGTTTATGTGTGCATATAAATATTATGCGGTAGCCTAGCTGAAGTGTGCCAGACTCGGAAACAGTGGGTCCGGGGATCGTCTCCGTGATCAGTCAACTTATTTCTTTTAAATTTCGTTTTTTTAGCTTATTTTTTTTTTTTGTTAAGACCAAATTTTTTTTTTAAACCTTTATACTTTTTTTTTATTAAATTATAAAAAAAGTTAGAAAAAGGTATTGTTTTAAGTATTGGGGATTGTTACGTATAATTTAAAATTAAAAGACTATTTGATTTGAATAAAAAACAGGAATAAATAAAAGCTTATTAAAATAATAAAAAAAAAATAATTAGAATCTTATAAATGTTAAAATGTTATATATTCAGGTTTCTCTAAATTTTCCAGTAGTTTTTGTTTTAAATTTTGTGATTTTTCTGAATTTATCTGAATTTTTTGACTAATTTTTTGTTTTGTCTGGATTTGTTTCTTAGTTTTTAATTTTTTTTCTGAATATTGAATAAATCCTGCAAGTGTATTTAAGAAATTTTCTGAGAAAATATCGTTTTTGGAAATATGTGATGTTTATTCGTAACAACTTTTTATTAAATAAAACATTATCATGATTTAATATTTTGGGCAAGAGTACAAAACTCTGCGGCATTTTTTGATTTGACTTTTGGAAGACTCTTTAGAGATAGGGAGTGACTCTTAAAATTTTTCATACACTCAAAAAAAAAAAAATTAGTAAAGTTACCTAAAAAATTAACTAATAATTAGTTCCAAACAGGGTTCCCGGGTTATAAGTTTCCGCATCTAACATTTTTTAGATCCTTGATAGATTATCTCGTTTTCTAAACTGTGTTTACTATTTCTTTTTTTTTTTTAGTGTACACTAACTTTCGAAGATAACAGTAGAAATTTATTTTTACAATTTTAAGATGTGTCAAACAAAGTTACTTTTTAATAAGGATTTTATTAAAAAATTTGATTTTTGAGTTCCAAGTCGTCAACTACATTTCAAAATGCCACTACTGGCAGCCGTAGATGAAGCAAGAGCTAGGGGCTCAACTTCCCTATTTAGATCTTTAGAGATTTCTGCTGTAACTCGTATTTTTGTTCTCGCAGATTTTGACAAAAAAGTTAATTGCGGTCGCCCAGGTTTCGATTTAGTGGAGGCAGCTGCGTTTTAAGTTTTCTTAGCCAAGTATTGCCTTTAAGCCAAACAGCATGCTGTCTTTCAAAAACTTTCAAACTCCTACAACTTTTAATCCTTTTCATATTTATATTTGAACAAAATATTCTTAATTCCTCCTTTATATATTGTTTAAAGTTTTCGAAACATTCACTCTCAGCAATGTATGAAAAGAAATGGACAGAAATAGCAGCTCCATATCCACCTTTGTTTTTTTCTCTCGCCATGTATTAAATAACTCTGAATTTGGCACTCAGTAGTCACCTGGAAAAATTCGTTTTTAAAAAATGTTTGCACATATCCGACCTTGAAATTTATTAAATTCGGAAGGTAATTGATTGTCCAAAAGAACTTTTATGGTTTTATAGCTAACATATGCTATCATTTTTTTTAAAGTCAAAGTAAAATTCCAATTCATACTTCAATAAGTTCATCTTAAGGTCACTTCAATTTTTCCAATTAAATTGATCTAATAGATGAGTTCACCAACATTTCACTATTTATCATTAAAGTACTCACCATCGACATTATTTTCCATTTTTTAGTTTTTAAAAACTATAAATTCTTAATACAAAAACTTTTGTTAGAAGCTATCACAAAATTCACTGCACTCAATCGTTATTTTATAACTAACAATAAGTAAGAAATTGCAAGAAAAACTACTGATAAAGTGACAGTACATCAATTCTGTCGAAAAATGAGAAAGAATTGTTTACTTTGTTAAGTTTTTTGTATATTAATGTTAAAAAAAAATAATGTTTGCAAAAATTTTAATTTTGACTTTTGGCCAAAAAAATGGGTAAAATTTCCTATAGTGCACTGTACCGATTTCGCTGAGACTTAAAGCGAACCGGGACGGTGGATCGGCAAAGATATATGCCACACTTCAGCACTCTCAGAATTGTTGTTCGAAAGTTACCGTGTGTTTAATCTCGTAAATTCATAAAAAAAACCCTTGCTGAAATTCAGTCATAACTTTTGAACCACTAGACTGATTTCGCTGAATTGCAATACGAGCCTGACCAGGTAAATGACCATATATGCCAAACTTCAGGAGCCTCCGTAAAGTCTTTCAAAAGTTAGCGTGTTTTCAACAGACAGACAGACAGACAAACAGTGTGTTTTTTAAACTGGTTGAGTGATCAAAAATAGGAAAAAGTTGAAAATTTCTTGTTCAATTTTTGAATTTAAAAAATTTATTCTAATAGAAAAATATCTGAATTTTCCAAATCTGGTATTGATTTTTCTTTATCTGTTGTGGTTATAAAGATATACTTGTCGAAAGTGAGAAAAAATTTCATAGTTTCGTTTTAATTTTTTTTTTTTTAAAGCTTAAAGTTCCAGAACGTGCCAAAACCAAACGGTTTCAGATATTTCCAATTTTTTTTTGTTTGAAAGCTACATTTGTTGGTAGTTTATACTATAGTTTATGGGAAATTTTAGCAGAGGTTTGTTCTTATTTTTAATTGTTTTTAAAAACCCTTTTTTTACCATATTTTTCGAATTTACCTAAGCTTTTAACTATGATGCAACCGTCGGCAAGCTTAGCTCTACATGCATGAAATTCTCTGATATATTCCTAGCAATAATTTTTGCATTCCCCAGCAAAACTTTGGTAATGGGTAGTGATTATATAACACATTACCAGGTAATGTATATACCTTATTTGTAGCATTATTTTAGGATGTCTTACCAAACATTTGTTCCACAACGTATTATTTTAAAGTAAAAAATAATGCATTACTAATAATTTGCTACATAATGCATGATTATTGGAAAAATGTATTTCATATTTATTATTTCTAAACATTATATCATGGATGATTTATATTTGGTTACATTATGTATTATTTGAAAGTTTGAAATAATGCATTATTTATAATTGCATAATGCATTACAATAACATAAAAAATAATTATTTTATAAAAAATGCAGAAGTTTAAACTAGAGATGGGCTCACGACAAGAAATTTCTAACGACACACACTCACTAGCTTATTTTATCTACTTACACTCACTTACAATCACGTGAGTAAATTTAATACAAAATTACTTTTTCACTACTCGTAACACCTTATATATTACGTTCTGGTATGCAATATTATATACCTTACTCGTAACCTATAAAATATCATATATTTTACACCTTACTGGTATTCTTTGTTATAAATTTATGACTTATTTTATACCTTACTGGTATTCTATGTGATAATGTGGATGCATTACTTTGAGTCTCATCGCCTGTTAAAATCATCAATGCTGCAATGTATAAAATAAGAGATCATATACCTTATTTTATACCTTATTTGGTAATCTAAGTTTTGCTGGGTCCAGCTGCAAACTCCTGCAAACTAAACTGACTTTAGGTGTTTTAATGCATTAAAGTCAGTAAAATTATTGTCTTAATATCGATTTTGAATATTAAAAAAAGTAATAAGTGAACTGTTAAAAAAATTTAAAAATAATGCTAATTTAATTTTGTAACGGTTACGTTAGATAATACAGTTATATCAAAATTTTTTTAGGGAAAGTGCGAAAAATATTTTTTTTATCCCTGTGGTCAAGGCCTAACACGATGAACTTTTTTGACATCAAACGGTCTCATCTATATATATAAAGTAGTTCCGTGACTGACTGATGACTGATGACTGACTGACATACTAATCACGCATCATCGCACAGCCCAAACCACTGAAGCTAGAGTCTTGAAATTTGGATTGTAGTTTCACATCCCGGAATACATATCCGCTAAGGCTGGGTTTTTGGAAATGTTGATTTTAAGGGGTAAAAACGAAGGGTTGAAAAAGGGGAAAAAGCGAGTGTTTTGGTACGCATTTTCTTACACTGTGCAAGATCCATCGAATTTGTGGAAAATAAAACATCTCACAAGGGAAGTATCTCAACCCTTATGAACCGATTTGCCTGAAACATAAAATATATATAAATGAGACGATTTTAAGGTTGGGGTGTCTCGGCTTTTCGGCCATATCAGTGTTTCAAAATTTCGTTGTCCCCTTATGAAACCATATGGACCTCCGGGAAAATTTCGATAACTCACGAACTGACAGGAATATCCTCTAGAGCAAAAATACGTGTCGACTTAAATTTAATAAAGATTATTTCGTATTCATATGGACATCGTAGCTCTATGTCTTCATATAAATACCCCCCAAAATTTTCACATTTTCATGAAAAAAGTATTTAACGAAGCCAAACTTTTACAAGGTTATGCCACCATTGGATAGGCATTAAAAAAACCTTTCTTCTCATATGTAAACATCATATAGTTTCTAAGAAAGAAATGGCTGAAAAATCCAAAAACGATTTTTTCGCCATTTTTTGACCCATGTTTTGAACCCCTAAATCCCCGATATGGCCGATAAGCCGAGACACCCCAACCTTAGAATTGTCTTTTTTATATTTTTTTTACGTTTCATGCAAATCGGTTCATAAGGGTTGAGATACTTCCCTTGTCAGACCAAACTTGTATAAAACTTCTTTGATTCCTTATTTTATGGAATTTTATAGTTTTTGTAAAGAATTTTTAAATAAAATAATTTTTTTAAGTTAAAATATTCAAAAATCAGTACAATCAGTACATATTCAAAAAAAATCAGTACACGCTTTTTTGATCAGTACACGTGACAAAAAATCAGTACATGTACTGATCAAATTAGTACGAATGGTCAGCCTAGATCAATGGTTCCCAACCTTTGATTCTCGCCCCACTGGTGGGTAAGGTATAAAATCTATCTATATATATAAAGTAGTTGCGTGACTGACTGATGACTGACTGACATACTAATCACGCTTCATCCCACAGCCCAAACCACAGAAGATAGAATCTTGAAATTTGGATTGTAGTTTCACCTTCTGGAATACATATCCGCTAAGGCTGGGTTTTTGGAAATGTTGATTTTAAGGGGTAAAAACGAAGGGTTGAAAAAGGGGAAAAAGCGAGTACTTTGGTACTTTTTATTTTTTCTGAAAAAAATTCAATTAATTTGAAATTAGAAATTCAGGATCCTCTAACGGAAAAACATTCCCAAAAAAAGAACTTTCTGGAAAATCGGATTCCTAAGGGTTAAAAGGGGTAAAAAATGGTACTTTGGTACTTTTTGTATTTTTTGAAATTAAGGTCCTACAAAAATATTAAAATTTGCAATAGTGGTTCCAATAACAGAAAAAATTCTGAAAACGTACTTTTTCGAAATTCCGATTCTAAGGGGGGGTAAAAAACGAGTATTTTGGTACTTTTTATTTTTTCTGAAAAAAATCCTATTAATTTCAAATTTGAAATTTAGGATCCTCTAACTGAAAAACATTCCCAAAAAAATAACTTTCTGGAAATTCGGATTCCTAAGGGTTAAAAGGGGTAAAAAATGGTACTTTGGTACTTTTTATATTTTTTGAAATTAAGGTCCTACAAAAATATTAAAATTTGCAATGGTGGTTCCAACACACACAGAAAACAGATTCGTTGTGCCAACCAAATTTAGAACCAACCAAATTATTGTAGTCCAGCCAACTATCACTTTTATCAGTTGTAATTACTAATAATTTCGATTTAGTCAATTTTTATTTATATCGAATTTCAGTAAGAGCAACTGAATATATCTGTTGAAACAACGAAAAATTATAGGAACAAAATGGTTGTTGTGACCGATATAATACCACAACAACTAAAGTATTTTATTAATGGGGCCCCTCAACCGTTAAATAAAAAGACAAAAATAATGTTTTTTTTTTAATATATTTATTAAATAAGTTAAGTGGATATTTAGTACAATTCTTAAAAATAGTATTTTTACGAAAAATTCTCAGAATCTGAGAAAAATGTCACAGCACCTTTGTAACACTTTTTCTATAGAACATATGTATCAGAATTTGTGACATTTTTTATAGAAATATGTCCCAGAATCTGAGACTTTTCCAGTAGAAAATACGTCTCAAAATCTGGGACTATTTCTATAGAAAAACGTCTCAGAATTTGAGACTTTTCTATAGAAAAAACGTCTCAGAATCAAAGATTTTTTTGGAGAAAAAATGTTTCAGAATCTCAATGTCTAGGAATCTGAGATTTTTTCTATAAAAATAAGGTCTCAGAATCAAAGGCTTATTCTATAGAAAAAATGTCAAAAAATATGAGACGTTTTCTATAGAAAAATTCTTAGAATTTAAGCAATTTTTTTATAGGATGGTTTCAGATTTTGAGAAATTTTTTCTATTGAAAAAGTCTCAGATTCCGTGACATTTTTTCCATTGAAAAAGTCTTAAATTCTGAGACATTTTTTCTATAGAAAGACTCAGATTCTGAGACATTTTTTCTATAGAAAGACTCAGATTCTGAGACGTTTTTTCTATAGAAAAATACCCAGATTCTGAAACATTTTTTCTATAGAAAAAGTCTCAGATTCTGAGAAATTTTTTCTATAGAAAATGTCTCAGATTCTGAGAAATTTTTTCTATAGAAAAAGTCTCAGATTCTGAGACATTTTTTCTATAGAAAAAGTCTCAGATTCTGAGATATTTTTTCTATAAAAAAAGTCTCAGATTCTGAAACATTTTTTCTATAGAAAAAGTCTCAGATTCTAAGACATTTATTCTGTATAAAAAGTCTCAGATTCTGAAACATTTTTTTCTATAGAAAAAGTCTCAGATTCTGAGACATTTTTTCTAAAGAATTCTGATACAATTTTTTTTATAGAAAAAGTCTCAGATTCTGAGACATTTTTCCCATAGATCCCATAGATTCAGTTTCTGAGACATTTTTTCAATACAAAAAGTCTCAGATTCTGAGACATTTTTTCTATAGTAAAAGTCTCAGTTTTTGTGACATTTTTTCTGTACAAAAGTCTCAGATTCTGAAACATTTTTTTTTATAGAAAAAGTCTCAGATTTTGAGACAATTTTTCTATAGAAAAAGACTCAGATTCTGAAACATTTTTTCTATAGAATTTCGAGACATTTTTTTTTTTTATAGAAAAAAGACATCTTTTCTATAGAAAAGTCTCAGAATTTTTTTCTATAGAAAATGTCTCAGATTCTGAGATATTTTTTCTGTAGAAATAGTCTCAGATTCTGAGACAGTTTTTCTATAGAAAAAGTCTTATATTCTGAGAAATTTTTTTTATCGAAAAGTCTCAGATTCTGAGACTCTGAGACATTTTTTCTACTGAAAAAGTCTCAGATTCTGAGAAATTTTTTCTATAGAAAAAGTCTTAGATTCTGAGACATTTTTTTTTCAGAAAAAATCTTAGATTCTTATACATTTTTTCTATAGAAAAAATTTCAGATTCTGTGAAATTTTTTCTTTAGCAAAAGTCTCAGATTCTGAAAATTTTTTTCTATCAGATGAAGTCTCACATTCTGACACATTTTTTCTATAGAAAAAGTCTCAGATTTTTTGACATTTTCTCTATAGTGAAAGTATCAGATTCTGAGACTTTTTTCTATAGAAAAAGCCTCAGATTCGGAAAAATTTTTCCTATAGAAAAAGTCTTATATTCTGGGACATTTTTCCTATAAAAAAAAGCCTCAGATTCTGAGACATTTTTCTTATTGAAAAAGTCTCAGATTCTGAGACATTTTTCTAGAGAAAAGTCAGAAGTTCTGAGAGATTTTTCCTATAGAAAACGTCTTGATTCTGACGCAATTTTCCTTTAGAAAAAGTCTCAGATTCTGAGACATATTGCATGCAGAAATAGTCTCAGATTCTCAGACATTTTTCATATAGAAAAAGTCTCATAATCTAAAATTTGTTCCTATAGAAAAAGTCTCATATTCTGAGAAATTTATCCTATAGAAAATTCTCAGATTCTGAGACATTTTTTCTCTAGAAAAATTGTAAGAATCTGCTTTATTTTTTCTATAGAATAACTCCCAGATTCTAAAACATTTTTATATAGAAAAAGTGTCAGATCCTGAAACATTTTTTTTTATAGAAAAGTCTCAGATTTTGAAACATTTTTCGTATAGAAAAAGTCTCAGCTTCTGAGACATTTTTTCTAAAGGATTTTTTCTAAGAATTTTTGTATTTGAAAAATCTCTCAGAATTTGAGACTTTTTCTGTAGGAAAAGTCTCAGAATTTGAGACTTTTTCTGTAGGAAAAGTCTCAGATTCTGAGACATTTTTCCTATAGAAAAAGTCTCTGATTCTGAGACATTTTTAGTAGAGAAAAAGTGTCTGATTCTGAGACATTTTTACTATAGAAAAAGTCTCAGATTCTGAGACATTTTTCCTACAGAAAAAGTCTAAAATCTGAGAGATCTTTCCTATAGAAAAAGTCTTAGTTTCTGATGCATTTTCCTATAGAAAAAGTCTCAGATTTTGAGACATTTTTCATGTAGAAAAAGTCTCAGATTCTTAGACAGTTTTCCTATAGAAAAAGAGTCAGATTCTGAGACCTTTTTCCATAAGAAAAATTCTCAGACTCTGAGACATTTTTCCTATAGAAAAACTCCCAGATTCTAAAACATTTTTCTATAGAAAAAGTGTCAGATTCTAAAACATTTTTTTTATAGAAAAATCTCAAATTCTGAAGCATTTTTCCTATAGAAAAAGTTTTTTCTATAGGATTTTTTCTAAGACTTTTTGTATAGGAAAAATCTCTTTGAATTTGAGACTTTTTTTGTAGGAAAAGTCTCAGATTCTGAGACATTTTTGCTATAGAAAAAGCCTCAGAGGGCATTCTAAAGAAAAAGTATCAGATTCTATGGCATTTTTTCTAAAAAAAAAGTCTCAGAATTTGAAAACTCTAACAATCCTAGAATTTTTCCTTAGAAAAAGTCCCCGATTTACTATAGAACAATTCTGATGTTCAGTGCTATTTTTTCTGTAGAAAATTAGAATACGTCAGAAAAATTGTTTTTGCAAACCTCTACCCTCTCATATTTCGTTCGTCCCAATATAGCTTTTTATGGAGATTTATCTTTTCCAGCTTATTTTATATGTTGATAATCATCTGATATTTAGATTCATAGGTTAATCAGCAGGAAGCTTACATCCAAATTTCTTTTTTGAATGGCGATTTTTTCTGCAAATAAATACAATATTTTTAGAAATAAAGTTCACAAGTACTTTGCGCGGATTAAAATTCATGTACATACCTTTTGGGTTTTTTATTTAATTTTTTGACTGCATATTTAATTAATTTTTTTTGTTTATCCTTATAAATTTGTTTTTTAAATATTTGCTCTAAAAATATTTAATTTTTCTGTGACGTTTTAATAATTTAAATGAGTTTTTGTATAAGCACAATACAATTAGTTGCAGTAACTTTTATACAAAATTAAAAAATGATTGTATGTACCAAAACTTAATAGTTATTAGATAGTATTGCACTTAATTTTTAAATTCAAATATAGTTTGAATTTTTTAAAATTTGAAAAAAAATTTACCAAGTATCAGTTGCTATAGCTGATTTTTAATATAACTGAACTAATACTCTGTACTAGTTTTTAAAAATGTATTGCATTACAAAAAACATTTTAAATGAATGGTTCGGACTTTTATGAACGTTTTTGAACTTACATTTTTTTTAAATTGATAAATACAACCAATATTTTTTGAAAATGTGATTGTTTATTGGTAATTTGCTTAGATATTTGGTTTACAATTTATTTTTTGAATCATAATAATTGAATTTAAGTAGTTTTAACTAAAACTTATATTCTAAAACCAAATTTGTGGAGTTTCGACTGAGTTCCAAATAATTTTTTCCCTGTGTGCAACGGAAAAAATTCTAAAAACGTACTTTTTCGAAATACCGATTCTAAGGGGGATAAAAAGCGAGCACTTTGGTCCTTTTTACTTCTTCTGAAAAAAAAAATCCTATTAATTTGAAAATTGGAATGTAGGATCCTCTAACGGAAAAACATTCCGAAAAAAAGTATTTTCTGGAAATTTGGATTCCTAAGGGTAAAAAGGGGTAAAATATTGTACTTTGGTACTTTTTATATTTTTTAAATTTAAGTCCTAAAAAAAATTAAAATTTGCATTGTTGTTTCCAACAATGAAAAAAATTATGAAAAAGTACTTTTTCGAAATACCGATTCTAAGGGGGATAAAAAGCGAGCACTTTGGTCCTTTTTACTTCTTCTGAAAAAAAATCCTATTAATTTGAAAATTGGAATGTAGGATCTTCTAACGGAAAAACATTCCCAAAAAAAGTACTTTCTGGAAATTCGGACTCCTAAGGGTAAAAAGTGGTAAAAAATTGTACTTTGGTACTTTTCATATTTTTTTAAATTAAAGTCCTACAAAAAAATTTAAATTTGCACTGTTGTTTCCAACAATGAAAAAAATTATGAAAAAGTACTTTTTCGAAATACCGATTCTAAGGGCGGTAAAAACCGAGCACTTTGGTACTTTTTACTTTTTCTGAAAAAAAAATCCTATTAATTTGAAAATTGGAATGTAGGATCCTCTAACGAAAAAACATTCCCAAAAAAAGTACTTTCTGGAAAATCGGACTCCTAAGGGTAAAAAGTGGTAAAAAAAATGTACTTTGGTACTTTTTAAATTTTTTGAAATTAAGGTCCTACAAAAAAATTTTAAAATGTTAGTTCCAATAACGGGAAAAATTTTGAAAAAGTACTTTTTCGAAATTGCGATTCTAAGGGGGGTAAAAAGTGTATTTTGGTACTTATTATAATTCCTGAAATAATGGTCCTGGGAACTTTAAATTTGGAATGCAGGGTCATTTAGCGAAAAAAGATTTCTAAATAAGGCAAAGATTTTTTTGTTTTTTAGCGCATGTAAGCGCATATTCGGAATGGAATGAAAGCCACATGGGATTAATCGGAATGGAACAGGGAATCAAATGGAATAAAACATGGAACGAGATGGGGACTTGAATGGAGGTGCGCCTCCCGAAATATAGATCTTTTAAGGCTGAGTTTTTGGAAAGGTTGATTCTAGGGAATAGGGGTAAAAAAGGTATTTTGGTACTTTTTATATTTCCACAACCCACTGAAGCTAGAGAATTGAAATTTGGAATATAGATGCACCTCCCGGAAAATAGGTCCACTAAGGCTTGGGTTTTGGAAATGTTGATTATTTTCATAGTTCCACAAACCAATGAAGCTAAAGATTTTAAATTTGAAATGTAGCTGCATCTCCCGGAATATAGATCCACTAAGGCTGGGTTTTTTGAAATAATGATTCTATAGGGGTATAACGGGTAAAAAAGGTATTTTGGTGCTTTTTATATATATACTTAAATAATGGTTTTATTACCTTGAAATTTGGAATGTAGCATCCCATGCTTAAATAAAAGTAATAAAAACTTAAAATTAGGAATGTATGATCCAACAACTGAAAAAACCTATGAAAAATGTACTTTTTGGAAATTCCGATTCCGATCTAAGGGGATAAAACGAGTAATATGGTACCTTTTATATTTTCTGAAATAATTATGATAAAAAATTTGGAGTGTAAGATTGCCTAGCGAAATAAAATATTCAAAAAAGAATAACTTTTGGAAATTCTGATTCCTAAAGAAATTAATTAAAAAAGGGAATTATATATTCTTAAATCATGAGCTTATTAACTTGAAATTTGGAATGTACACTCAAAAAATTATGTAGGTAAATTCCAGTGAATATTCACTTAAAACAAATGAAATTTTATTTAAAAACCATTCCACTGTTTTGTCATTTAAAATAAAAACACATTACAGTCAATTTTAAATGTTAATTTAATGACTAACCAAAACATTAAAAAACTACTGAATATTCACTTATTTTGTATTGAAAACCAGTAAAACTATAAAAGAAATTTTTTACTGCCGAAAAGAATGTAACAAAATTCGTTTTTAAGACAGTAAATTATATTTTTTAAACTACAGAAATAGTAAAAAAATTAAATCCTTTATAAAATAAGTGATTTTTTTTTTAAAATAACTTTACTGATTACTTTTTAAGATAACCTACAAACAGTTAATGACATAATTTTCTTAGTGTAGCATCCTCTAACGGAAAAAAATCCCCCAAAAAAATACTTTTTGGTACTGTTTATATTTTCTTAAATAGAGGTCATAAAAACTTAAATTAGGAATGTAGGATCCAACAACAGAAAAAAAATCTGTAAAAAGTACTTTTTTCGAAATTTCGATTCTAAGGGAGTAAAAACGAGCACTTTGGTACTTTTAATATTATCTGAAATAATGGTACTGGAAACTTGAAATGTGGAATGTAGGATCGTCTAGCGAAAAAAAACATTCCCAAAAGATTTTTTTTTAATTCTGATTCCTAATGAGTTAAAGGGGTACTTTTTATATTTTCTTAAATAAATGAAAATGTTTTAATTTTTTTTTTTTTAATTTTTTTTTTTATAAAATTTTTTTTGTACTAAAATTTGTTTATTAATTAATTTTTCAATAATTTTTTTGTTTCATTCATACATATTTGTTCATATTTTTACAAAAGTTTTGTTTACCCAATTTTTTTTTCTCAAATTAATAAATCAATGTTTTTTTAATAACATAAGACCATCTTAAAGTTGACGATGTATTTATTATATCAACTAATGTATTTGGTATTTTATTGTAATTGTTGTGATCATCATAAGCACAGTTTTTGTAAAGGATTAAGACATATCGTTACCTTAGAATTGGTTAGCTCTATAGGCTGGTAAAAACCCCATCCTATGGACCAAACCAATTCTCAGGTGACGATATATGAAGATTACATAGCGAAAAGTTCCAAAAATGGATCATTTATTATCATTATGAAATTTTTCTGTATTTACGGGCAACGAAATCCCTTGCGCACGCTAGTAAGTCATAAATTTATAACGAAGAATACGATTAAGGTGTAAAATATATGATATTTTATAGGTTACGAGAAATGAAATAATATAGCATACCAGAAGATAATATATAAGGTGTTACGAGTAGTGAAAATGTAATTTTGTATTAAATTTACTCACGTGATTGTAAGTGAGTGTAAGTAGATAAGATATGCTCGTGAGTGTGTGTCGTTAGAAATTTCCTGTCGTGAGCCCATCTCTAGTTTAAACCTATGCATTTTTTTATAAAATAATTAGTTTTTACGTTATTGTAATGCATTATGCATCCAATTATAAATAATGCATTATTTCAAACTTTCAAATAATACATAATGTAACCAAATATAAGTCATCCATGATTTAATGTTTAGAAATAATAAATATGAAATAAATTTTTTCCAATAATCATGCATTACGTAGCAAATTATTAGTAATACATTATTTTTCACTTGAAAATAATACGTTGTGGAACAAATGTTTGGTAAGACATCCTAAAATAATGCTACAAATAAGGTATATACATTACCTGATAATGTGTTATATAATCACTACCCATTACCAAAGTTTTGCTGGGTAGGATCCTCTAACGGAAAAACATTCCCAAAAAAAGGACTTTCTGGAAATTCGGATTCCTAAGGGTAAAAACGGGTAAAAAATGGTACTTTGGTACTTTTTATATTTTTTGAAATTAAGGTCCTACAAAAATATTAAAATTTGCAATGGTGGTTCCAACAACGGAAAAAATTCAGAAAACGTACATTTTCGAAGTTTTACTTTTTATTTTTCTAAAGAAAAGTCCTATTAATTCGAAAATTAGAATGTAGGATCCTCTAACGGAAAAACATTCCCAAAAAAAAAATACTTTCTGGAAATTCGAATTCCTAAGGGTAAAGAGTGGTAAAAAATTGTAATTTGGTACTTTTTATGTTTTTTGAAATTAAAGTCCTAAAAAAAAATTAAAATTTGCAGTGTTGTTTCCAACAACGAAAAAAAAAAATCTGAAAAAGTTCTTTTTCGAAATACCAATTCTAAGAAGGGTAAAAAGCGAGCACTTTTGTTCTTTTTATTTTCTCTGAAAAAAATCCTATTAATTTGAAAATTGGAATGTAGGATCCTCAAACATAAAACATTCCCAAAAAAGTACTTTCTGGGTAAGGGTAAAAAGTTGTAAAAAATGTACTTTGATACTTTCTAAATTTTTTGAAATTAAGGTCCTACAAAAAATAATAAAATTTTAGTTCCAACAACGGGAAAAATTCTAAATAAGTACTTTTTTGAAATTTCGATTCTAAGGGGGTTAAAAATATGTGTTTTGGTACTTATTATAATTCCTGGAATAATGGTCCTGGAAACTTTAAATTTGGAATGCTGGGGTTTTTAGCGCATGTAAGCGCATATTCGGAACGGAATGAAAGCTACATAGGACTAATCGGAATGGAACAGCGAATCAAATGGAATAAAACAGGGAACGAAATGGGGAATTGAAATTTGGAATGTAGGTGCGCCTCCCGAAATATAGATCCTTTAAGGCTGTGTTTTTGGAAATGTTGATTTAAGGGAATAGGGGTAAAAATGGTATTTTGGCACTTTTTATATTTCCACACCACTGAAGCTATAGACTTGAAATTTGTAATATATGTAGATTAGAGTGTCCCTTATTTTGGAAATGTTGGAAATGTTGAGACGGTACCCACTAATTTTTTTCCATTTGACTAAAAAATAACTCAGGAAAAATTTTACGCCCCTACGACTACGCCTTCCCTACGCGACGAGGCCTTAAAGAGCGGGGACTTAAAAATCATTTTTCTATACAAACCAAAATTTTTTTTTTTTTTGGTTTTTAATTTTTTTTTTTTTTGTTATTCTATATATAAATAAAAATCAATTGTCGTTCGTTGGTAACAGCATCAGTTGAGAACGGCTGGACCGATTTGGACAATTTTTTTTTTGAAATGTTCGTCATAGCCCAACTTAGGTTTTTACGTAAAGAAAAAATGACCACGCCCACTTTTACGCCCACTTTTTTCGATTTATCTAAAATCGGAAAACGGCTGTATCGATTTGGGTAATTTTTTATTAAAATGTTCGTAATAATCCAATTTAAGTTTGTATTGAAAGGAAAATCGACCATGCCCTCTTTTACGCCCACTTTTTCAATTTATCTAAAATCTGAGAATGGCTGGACCAATTTGACAATTTTTTTTTAAATGCATTTCCATCATATTCCAACTTTGATTTTTACGAAAAAAAAAAATTTACTACTCCCACTTTGGCTAATTTTTGTTAAAAATGTTCTGCATAATTCAAATAAGGTTTTTATGGGTAGTAGAATATCCCACGCCCACTTTTTGTTATGTATCGAAAGAACTAAGACGGTTAGACCGATTTGGTTATAGTCCACAAAAAATTTTTAAGAAAAGAAAAATTGTGCACACCGCTTACTTTTTCCGATATATATCATTGAATGGGTGAATCAATTTATCTAATTTTGTTTTTAATATTCGTCATAGTCCAGCAAAAATTTTTCGGAAAGAATAATTTTCCACTTCTATGCCCACTTTTGAATGGATGGACCGAGTTGGTTAAATTCAAATAAGGTTTTTCGATATATATAAAATTTACTCCATAGAAAAATAAAATATAGAATAATAAAATATAAATAAAAATCATATGTAGTTCGTTGGTAAACGCATCACTTGAGAACTGACCGATTTGGATAATATTTTCTTTTAGTTCGTCTTATTTTTGTTAATGTTTTTCTTTGGTTTTTTTTGAAAAAACAAATTAATCACGCATCCTTTTTTCGATATATCTGAAATCGGAGAACCGCTGGACTTAATTTTTTTTTTAATTTTCGTCATAGTCCAATTTAGGTTAAAACGAAAATAAAATTTGTTCACACCACTTTTATTTCGATATATCTAAAATAGAAAAACGGCAGCGCCGATTTGGCTATTAGTAGTATTTGTTGACATTCGTGATAATACAACTAAGGTTTTTACGGAAAGATAAATTGTCAACTCCCACATCGAAGAAAGACTGGCCTGATTTGTTAAATTTTTTCTTGAATGATCATTATAGTCCAAGTAAGGATTTTGAAATAATTATTGGCCTCCCCCACTTAAAAGCCCACATTTTTCAACATCCTTAAAATTTGCAACACTTGAGAACGCCTGGGCCGATGTGGCTAATTGTTTTAAATGTTTGCAATGTTCCATATAATTGTTTGGAAAGAAAAATTGTCCTCGGTCACTTTTTTCGATATATCTAAAATTCGTTTTTACTCTAATTCGATCTATTAAAATAAATATTTTTTAATATATTCCGCTTAAACTTGATAAAAATGATTTTAAATCCTTTGGGATTTTTACCATATATACAATTTTAACTTACCACACAAATTTTTTACGCCCACTTTTGTCTAAATATGTCGACTACTAATGACCGGACTGATTTTTTTATATTGATAATAGTTTTAATTTAAGGAAATTTAAATGAGAAAAGTGTCCCTAAAAAATTAAAAATTCGGGAAAACCATAAAGGGTTGTTTGAACTCAAGACAATAGCTCACGATAAGAACGAGGAATATGCGTAATTTATTTTTGTGTTGTTCGTAATGATACTAAGTTTTGAATTTGTACAGTACTCAAAGTCGAAGACATGGTTATTTTTTTTTTATTTCCTAAAATATAATTTGAAGATGATTACCTGCCTAATCGGGTCTTTAAAACCACGTCTACAATTTTTTCTAAGCCAAGAAATTCATTACCCTTTTTTGCTGTCACTATATTTAGCTTTGACAACCAAGTTTTTTAGTTGCCCCAATTAAAAGACAGTTATGACCGCCGAAAATAAGTTGTGACTACCGATGTTCAACTGTGACGACCTATATACAATAGTTCCAACCGATTTTTTGTTGCAATAACTGACTTTCTGTTGGAAATCGTTAAATTCGTTTTCTGTGTGTATATTTGAAGCGATACGAAATATAACACTGATCTTAAATTTGGGCCAGCAACGCGGACCGGGCCAGCTAGTACACTCATAAAAAAATCTTATAAAATTAAAAAAAAAAAAAAAAAAAACTTGTAATTTTTTTTTTTGCTACCTCCTATTTGACAAGAATTTTATGTAATTTTACAAGCTTTTTACCAATAATTTTGTAATTTTATAAGCTTTTGACCAATAAAAAAATGCATTTTTTTATTTAAATTTAAAAATTTTTTGACTCAATAAAACTTACAAGGACGTTTCGCAACTTTACTGGATTTTTTGCTACCTCCTAGTATGATTAATAAAAGGACCAAACATCTATTTTTTTAGAAGTCATGTCAACTTTTAAACTTAAATTAAAAAAGTTTTAATTTTATGCTTCCACTGCTCGCCCTGAAAATATTTCAGTTTGAATAAAATACATTTTTCCTTCCACTCTACTTCATAACACTGTTCTTCTTCTGTATTTTGTTTTCCTCTAATTTCGTACTTCTCTCCTCTTTCTCTTTTTGTTTATTATCTCTATGATAAATGTTAATTTCCCTAGTTATTTTTTAAAAAAGGAATGGCTTTGAATATGAGTAATGACTGGTTAGGAAGGACACAAGAAAGAATTGAATTTGAAATATTTAAACTTGAAGAAAATTCTTTTTTATTGTCATTTATTTTTGATATTTTTATAGCTTCCAAAAACACTAACAATAAGGGGTTATATTTATATTGATCGTTAATTAGATACTCTTACGCTGCACATTGGGGCAAACCTATACGATTCTTGGCATTAAATAAACCGCTTATTTTTAATAAGAGTGTGTGGTACCGTTGTAATGGGGACAATCTGTAGATCATTTTTGCATTATAAAATTTCATGCTTAACTTGCAAAATTCTGAAAATTTTGCAATATTATGTTCATTTAATGTATTTTTTTGTTTTTAAAATCTTTAATTACGTTAAAAAAATAAACTCACAAGAGAAGTCTTCCTGGTGTCACCCTCCGATCTTCATGAAATTTGGATATGTTGTTAAGAATGAAAATTAATTCGAAACGAATTTTTTTTTAGCGGCCCAAACTCATTTTTAGGAGGGATCGATTTGTATGGGTGGAAATTGACGTTTTTCAGTTTTTTAACCAAAATTAATATAGGTATCAGGTTAAAGGTATTAAAAATACCTATCTCGTGGTGCTAACAACGGGCCAAAAAGTTAATATTTTTGTACTTATTAACAAAAATGTCCTAAAATTTTGTTATTTTACTCAATATGACGAAAAGTTGTGCATGTTTGGACACTTTCTTAACACACGTAGATAGGTTTTCCAAAGACCTTTCATTTGGTATGTAACATGACTAGATTTCTTTGCATAATATAGGAGATAAACGAAAAAAACTGAAAAATGGCCTTGTCTTCCCCCTCCTTTTTACGCCCTAAATATGAATTTGGGCTGCTAAAAAAAAAACCTATCCCTTTATTTTTTCTGATCTACAAAATAAAACCAATTCCATAAAGATCCGCGGGTGACACTAGGGAGACTTCCCTTGTCAGTTGAAATAATAAAATACATCTATTCTCTGGTTTCTGTAAGAGTTTGCAAAAAAAATGAAAAAATATATCAAAAAATATCGTTGATAAATAGCACTAAAAACGTCAACGAAGTAAAATAATAAAATAATGGCTATAAACACAGCTTCAAAAATAATTCGCCAGATCAATAACAGATTGCGATGCAACAACTGTACTCAAAATTATCAACAAGCGCAATTACAGTGTTGCCATACTGAGATTCTATCTTTCAAATCTTTCATCCCTCTTTTATCCCCTTTCCGAAAGAAGCATCACGGTTACATGGTAAATGATAGGCAGCATTGCCTGAGTGTTGCTTCTTTTTTATAAAAAAAACAAAAAAAAAACAATAAAAACTAATTTTTTCAACAAATGTGAATGACAAATATTTAATAATATCATATTTTTTTAGCATTTTGCAAAAAAACATGCAAAAAAATTGTGTGAATTTTTTTGAGAACAAATCAGGTAAAAATAATTAAATTTAAAAAAAACGAGTTAAAAGTGTGTATAAAACCATTTTTTTCGATTTTGCGAAAACAATGAAAATTTATGTTTACAAAAATAAAATAAAAAATGCCGTAGAGTTTTGTACTTTTGCCCAAAATATTAAATCATGATAATGTTTTATTTAATAAAAACTTTTTACGAATAACCCTCACATATTTGCAAGAATATATCGCTCATTTCCTTTATAGTGTCATAACCAGTGTTGCCATAAGAGAATTTTGAAAAAATGCTAAATGGCAGAAAAAAAGGTGCTAAAATGCTATACAGACCAAAAAAAAAGTGCTAGATTTTTTTTCTTTTATTAAATTAACAAGTAATGATTTTTAAGAATAACTTTAGTTTACGACGAAAATGCGCACTAACTGCGTCTACATATATTTTTTTTTACCGCTAAACTTAAAAATTTTATCGAAAAAAATATTTCTAATAAATTTTTTAGCGTTTTTGGAGCTATTTTTACTGTTTTCCCTATATCTTGAGTAATGTACCTCCGATTTACACGTGATAAAAACCAAATTAAAGTAAATCAAATTTGCAACAAATTTTACACACGTTACTTTCCCATTAGTTCAATAGTTTACGCCTGACAGACAAATATATTGTAAAAAATAATTTGTTGGTCAAAAAAATTAATTTGTTGATCAAAAAACTAATTTTTAATTTTTTTTGAACTAATCGTTGCAAATTAAAAAGTTTTTTTTATTTACCTTAAAAGCCTGAACCTATACAAATATAACGATGGGTTTCATAAAAATCTATGGGCAATCACCAAAGTTATAATGAATTTTTTGAAACTGCGCATAAAAATTTCCTAAAATTTTTTTGTAATTAAAATACAAGAATAAAAACTTGGTTAAATACTATGTGTTTTTTGTGGGTATTTTCATATAAAAAGTTATCTTAGTTAAGGATCAGGCTTAAAAAAAAACAATCCAAATTTTTTTGTTAGCGTTTTCTTAATTTAAACTGGGTTTTTGAATTTCAATTGGGATTTTTGAATTTCAATTAAAATCTTCTTACTTACAATATGGATTTCTGAATATCCTATGGTTTTCTTGATTTTGATTGGATTTTCTGAATTTCAAAAAGGTTTTCTGTTTTTCAATTGGGTTTTCTATATTTAAGTTTTTCTCTATTTAATTTTTCTGAATTTCCACTAGGTTTTTTAAATTTCAATTGGGTTTTCTGAATTTCAATTGGTATTTTTGAATTTCAATTAATCTTTTCTTAATTGCTACCTGGATTTTTAAATTTCAATTGGATTTTCTGAATTTTAACTGGGATTTCTAAATTTTTAATTTATATTTTTTTAGTTTTTGAATTTTAACTTATACTTTCTAAATTTTTGAATTTCAATTCTTAATTTCTTAGGATTCCTGATTTTCAATTGGGCGCCATGAAATAAGTCCCAAAAAAAAACATTAAATAAATTCTATACGATTCTATACGATTTGGGAGTTATTATACAGCTGCCAAGAAAGCGCCGCAGGCAAAACATTTTTAAAAGAGATTTAAAAAAACAAATTAAAATGTAAAAAAAAATGCTAAAAATGCTAAAAAATTTTTAAAAAGTGCTAACTTAGCACTTGGCACTTTTTTCCAAAACTTTAGTGCTAAGTCCAAAAAAAAGTGCTAGATCTAGCACTAAAAGTGCTAAAATGGCATCACTGGTCATAACGCAAAATGTTTCATTTTACAGAAAACCTGTTTGAAGTTTACAATTAAAACTTGGTTTACGTTGCAAAAGGCCCGTGAGTAGAAAATGTTATAATGTTGTGTTCTCTTCTGAAACGGTGAGTTTAAAAGATATTACTACGAATTTTTGACACAATATAAAGCAGGATATAACAAATAATTCTGTAATGTTTACCCAAACACGACATATTTTGAGTTATGACACTATACAAGTAAATGAGCGATATGTAAGAGTTAAAAAATATTCATAAAAAAATAACTGCAAGAAATTTCTCAAATTTATTCAATATTCACAACAAATTTGGAAAACTAAGAACAAATCAAGAAAATACAAAAAATAAGTCAGAAAAATGCAGATATATCAGAAAAAATCACAAAACTTAGAAATAAAAACAACTAAAAAAATTTAGAAAAATCTGAATAATTAACAATATTTTTTATTTATAATTAAATAAAAAAGTATTAATGCAAACAAATTTTGCCCTAACAAGAAGAAATGTACAAGCTAAAAAAAACTAAATAAAAAAAAAAAAAAAATAAGTTGACAGATCACGGGATTCGATCCCCGGACCTTCCGTTTTCCAGTCTGGCTCACCTCAGCTAGGCCACCGTAGCTTATTTAAATATTGATTTAAATTTTGTTTTGTTTCTCTTGCTTGTAGATATTCGATTTTCAAATATACTGGTTAGTTTTGCGATGTGGTAATATTTTATTGGAAAAAATTTGCGATGATGGTAACTAATCTAATTAGAAATGCGATATTTGGTATGGCAATACTGCGTTAATAGAGTAGCGGCGCTAGGTGTCGCTACCAGAACTATGTGTTTTTTATTTTATTTATTAATTTTAAATTATTGTCGAAGTTTAAGGTTGTAATAAATTGAAATCTGTAATTCTCATTTTCTTTTTTGTTTAATCGTTAGCTTATATAGTCAAACTGAGGTGGCGTCCTGCAACTTTTTTAAAATTAGACCCCAGCCTAAAAACATTATCATGTTAAAAAAGAAAACAGAAATCTATAAAAATTCAATAAATTAAAAATGGATACGATTAAAATAAGTGAGTTGAAAATTTAGTGTGAAACCACTCATATATAAATCTCTCTTACTTATTATTTTTTAACATTATCAAAACAGTAAGTTCGAAATTGATATAAATAAAATTTGTTGATTGGAAATTGAGTGTGAAACCCCGCATATAAAACCGACAAATAGTATTTATTTTTTAAGAATATCGAAATTGTAACTTCAGAACTGATAATCGAAAGTGTAAGGTCGAAATAAATACGAATAAAATTTTCAAGTTGGACATTTAGTGAGGAACCACTCATGTATTCGAATAAAATTTGTGAGTTGGAAATTTAGTGTGGAACCCCTTATATATAATTCGCTTAATCCTCCTTTGTTGCTTATTTTTTTATACTTTTATTCCTTTGAAATTATGAATTTTAATAATTTTTTTTTTTAATAGCCTATTTGAAAATCCCCTAAAAGTATAACTTTTTTGTTTATAGCTTTAACGGTCCAAAAATGTTCTTAACATAATTCTTAATCATTAGGCATTCAAAAAATTTCGGAGTGTGGACGTTTTATGTATCTTTAAGTGCACCAAACATTGCCTTCAAATTAAAATTATTTTAATTTATTAATTTAACATATTTTTGCTTGACTTTGAACCCTTTCTATAGGAAGCTAAAAATAAAAAATAAGTATGAGGTTATATGCAGAATTTTATTGTCTTTCCATTGGTGCTACCCGTTTTACAAAATTCGCGGTTTCAGTTTTTGACTTTTTGCCAGAGGCCCCCATATAGCTGCCCCAATGTGCGCTGTCGGTTTGTCCGTCCATACGTCTATTTGTTAAAAGTCCAATATAATTCTCAGTTCTGAGAAATATTTCCTGAAGAAAAACTCTGAAATTCTGAGATATTTTTCCCTGTAGAAAGATATTTAGAGTCTGAGATATTTGTCCTATAGAAAAAGTCTTAGATTCCGAGATATTTTTTCTTTGGTCCCTTTTCCAATGTCCATATATAAAACCACTAAAACGTGCGTTTGATGGGTTAAAATGTTCTACAAAAATGCCTGCATCATATCTGACTAGAGGTTATCAAAGGCCAAAAGTTCGCGCGAAAAGAATTATTATCAATCGACTATTTTTGAAAATAGTGCTTTAAAGGAAATTTTCCAAGCCTTAATTTAAATGAGATAGTCTATTGATAATAATCAGGTTTAGTATTGATAACTTTTCCTGTAAAGAACTGCTATTAATTATATGCTGTTCCATTATTAAAAGCCGAGTGAAATAAGTCGAAAAAATTATATAAATCTACTTCTGAACTAAATAACGTTAACAGATGTCTTCAATAAAATTTTTTGGTTCTTTTACTAGAACATGTTAACACTCAATCTCCCATTTATAGGGGCATTTTTGGTCCTGTTTTCAAATATCCTTATAGAACTGCATACAAACTTACTAGGGGTTGTCAAAGACTAAAACTTTGTGTGATAATATTTAAAAAAGGAAAATTTGAAATTATCATAATTATTTAAATTGCGTTTCGCCAAGAGACTTTACAATTTTACTTTTTCAAGCATGCTGCACTTTTAGTAAGAAATTTTGGACCCTTTTAACCCCTAGTGAAATCTGATGCAGAAAATGGTTGTTGAACACTTAAACCCCTTAAACGCACGTTATAGTGGTGTTCTTTGAGGGTATTTGAAAAGAGGACCAAAATGACCCCTAAAAGTTTAAGATAGAGGGTTAATATGTAAGAAAAGAACCATCGTAAAGTTTCACTGAAAATTTCAGAATTATAAAATTTTTTTTGACTTACTTCATACGACTTTGGTGAAAAAAAAATTAGCAAAATGTGATAATTTAAAATTTTACTATTCATATTCACTTTTTTGTACGAATTTTTGGTCTTTGACAAGCACTAGTGAAATGTGATGCAAAATTTTTGTATTTAACCCTTTAAATGCACGTTTTAGTGGTGTTCTATGAGGATATTTAACAGAAGGACAAAATGATCCCTAAAAATGAAAGATGTAGTGCTAATATGTTCTAAGAAAAGAACAGCCATCTAATGTCACTGAAGACATCTTTGAGGATTATTTACCTCAGATTTAGATTCAATACTTTTTTTTGACTTATTTAAAACGTCGTAAAAAAAATAAAAAATTCAGTGGGCCTTAAAAAACGAACTCGAGCTAAGTTTTCAAAACCATTTTAACATGATAATGTTTTTAGGCTGGGGTCTAATTTTAAAAAAGTTGCAGGACGCCACCTCAGTTTGACTATATAAGCTAACGATTCAACAAAAAAGAAAATGAGAATTAAATTTTTCATTTTATTACAACCTTAAACTTCGACAATAATTTAAAATTAATAAATAAAATAAAAAAAATAGTTCTTGTAGCGACACCTAGCGCCGTTACTCTATTAACGCAGTATTGCCATACCAAATATCGCATTTCCAATTAGATTAGTTACCATCATCGCAAATTTTTTCCAATAAAATATTACCACATCGCAAAATTAGCCAGTATATTTGAAAAAAGCTGCAGTGGCTTTCTGAAGTGAGCCAGACTGGAAAACAGAAGGTGGGTGATCGAATCCGTGATTTGTCAATTTTTTTTTTTTTAACATGGTAATGTTTTTAGGCTGGGGTATAACTTTTGACTATATAAGGGTGTCGTACTTAGATGACTTAGCATTAACCAGACCTTCGAAAATTGAATTCAACGCATTATTATAAAAATTTTAATAAATGAATTAATTTGTGTCCAAATCGGTTCTTTGAATTTAATCTTTATTTAAAAAAATAAAAAACAATTAATTTTGTGAATAATAATTAAATTAATTATTTAAAAATTATTATAAATTAAACCCTACATAACTGATGATTGTAACTACCCGAAATATTGGTTCTATTGGTCCAACCTTCAAGTATGACGATCAACTCAGAATCACTTTATTAGTGGTTTAGTCCATCTGTTCACACTGAAAGAATTATTGTTCATTATATCTATGAACAAATTTCATAAAACCAAATTCATAGAATCTATGAAACAATTCATTGGCTGAATGAATATTCATTAGTATTCTGAAATATTTCATAGAATTTTATTCATAGATTTTATTAAATTCATAGAATTAATGAATGTCATCAATAGAAGAAAATGCCATCAATATGCCATTTAATTTTCTAAGTAATTAAAATAATGTTACAAAAATTAAAACAGTTGAATAAATTTATTAAAAAAATAAAATAAATAAAAAAACATTAAAAAAAAAAATTCATTTCTGCCCTGACCGGGGCTCGAACCCAAGACCTACCGGCTGAAGTGGTAATTGTCGACGCCTTAGCTATCAGCGCCACCAAAGAAGCAAATCCCACCAACTAACGCTTGGTTTTATAACGCTTCATTTTTGTAAATAAACAAAATATTTGTTTTCTACAAACACACACACAGCTTTTGGCAGAGCATTGTGACAGAGCATAGACACAAACTATCGGCGCTAGGTGTCACTCGATTAACGCAGTATTGCCATACCAAATATCGCATTTCCAATTAGATTAGTTACCATCATCGCAAATTTTTTTCAATAAAATATTACCACATGGCAACATTAACCAGTATATTTGAAAATCGAAAAGAGAAACATAACAAAATGTAAATCATTATTTAAATAAGCTACGGGACCTAGCTGAAGTGAGCCAGACTGGAAAACAGAAGCTACGGTGATCGAATCCCTGATCTTTCAACTTTTTTTTTTTTTTATTTAGTTTTTTTTAGCTTGTACATTTCTTTTTGTTAGGGCAAAATTTGTTTGCATTAATTCTTTATACTTTTTTAATTATAAAGTTTTTCAGTTTTAAATAAGTTTGTTGTTATTCGACCTTTTTATTAATATAATTAATAGTAAATAATCAAGCTCGAGGTCTTTATTTTATTTAAAAATCTTCTTTATTTCATTCCTCCAATATTTCGTTATTAATTAAATAACATCCTCAGGGACAGTACAAAAAATTCTTATAAGCTAGTGCGTAGCTGTTGCTGTTGTCGTCGTCAGTACTATTATGACGACGACAACAGCAACAGCTACGCACTAGCTTATAAGAATTTTTTGTACTGTCCCTGAGGATGTTATTTAATTAATAACGAAATATTGGAGGAATGAAATAAAGAAGATTTTTAAATAAAATAAAGACCTCGAGCTTGATTATTTACTATTAGTTTTTCAGTTTTTTCTAAATTTTTTTAGTTGTTTTTCTTTCTGAATTTTGTAATTTTTTCTGAATATATCTGCATTTTTCTGACTTATTTTTTCCATTTTCTTGATTTGTTCTTAGTTTCCAAATTGTTTGTGAATATTGAATAAATTTGAGAAATTTCTTGGAGTTTTTTTTTCTGAATATTTTTTTAACCCTTACATATTTTTTTGCAAATATGTGAGGGTTATTCGTAAAAAGTTTTTATTAAATAAAACATTATCATGATTTAATATTTTGGGCAAGAGTACAAAACTCTGCGGCATTTTTTTGAAAGCTTTTGGTATCCAAGCGTACATTTGTACTCCGAAAAGATTTATAAAAGAGTCTTGAGACGCTCAGAAAACATATCAATATGAATATTTTTTCCTTTTAAAATGGTTCTTTTGTCTGAGCGCTTTTATTTGACTCGTAAATGACTCCCCGACTAAAAATAAATATACAGGTCCATACATAATTTGAAATTGAGCCATATAAGTATAATTTGATATGTCCCAACACGTATTTGGATAAAATAAGATGATGAAATTGGTGGATCAAAACATCTTAAAATTTGTTATATTAGATTAAATATGATCGTTTTTCATCCGAATATTGGGTTTATCTAATTTGATATAATTGTATATAATTTTATATCATAAGATGAAATATATAGAATTTTGCATAAAATATTTTTTTTTATCTCATAATTTTCAAATTTATCCCAAATTTTTTTTTTTCGGGAAATGCAAAAAAAATTTCAAAAAAAAATTTGTGTCCGGGACTTAAAATTTAAAAAAAAAATCGAAATTTAAAAAAAAAAAATTATTAAAACTTCGTTAACCCTGCTGTTAGGTTAAGCCCATTTGGTCCAATTTTTGGATTGTTTCCTTTGTAACTTTTGAACGGTGATATATACTAGCATAGATTTTTTGCTCATGGAGTCTTTTTATAAAGCAATGTTATTTACAAAAAATCTAGGTTCTGACTTAAACCAGGACTGAGAAAAATAAAAAGTTACGTTTCTTAGGTTAGGGGCCATTTGGTCCATAGTATATTTTCACCTGCCATTTCGATAGCCGGAGCCCATGAAACGTCGATTTTAGAAAATAGGATGCACGTTCAAAGCGGGTATTCCGGCAAAACTTTTAAAATGGTTATGGCCATGTAATGCATTACCATGTAATGCATAGCAGAAAAAAACAAAAATATGCGTTTTTTCCCTATCGCTTACCATATGCATAACTTTTTTGTGTTTTTCTTATCACAAAGAAAGATCATTAATCCAGTATAGAATAAGGCAACCTTACAATACCCTATACTTGATTGATTCTTTTTGTTTGGGATGTCACTCAAAGTAATGTATGAGTTTTACATAATGCATGAAAAATAAATATAGTGAATGCCTATGGTAAGCGGTAGGCGAAAATTAATGCACATTTTTTATTTTTTTTTTTGGCTATGCATTACATGGTAATGCATTACATAACCGTTACCATGTTTAGGGTTTTGCTGGGATATCAAGTATGTTTGCAAATACAACGTTAGGCCATCGATTTCTTGCGCGTTTTGTGCTGTAGGAACCAACCATTTAATCAGCAATATCCACGCCACCTAAATGAGATGAATCATTAGAAATTATAGGAAAAAACAAAACTAACATATGTACCTTTTGTTGAATTGTAATACAAAACAATCTCTAAAGTAAAGAATATGAAAAAAGGGAATCCTTGAAGAAATGTTTACATTAGCAGTGTTGAGTAGAGATGGGTGCTGGTCACGTGATTTGTGTGGTTCTCGTGAATCACGCGTGACTCACGCTCGATCGAAAGTCTAGTTAATTACGAGAATCATGCTTGAGTGAGTGTGATTCAAAAACTTTTATATGTGAGTGATTAGAAATCGAGCCTAATTTTTGCGTGAGTGCCATTTTTCTTGCGTGATTCAATATAATTTTTTTGTATTGTTTTCAGTTTTATTTATAGTTTTATTTTTATTTTTTGTTAAGCAATCAGTTAAAATTCAAATTAACGGTCTGCTAATATATGAAATTTTTTTTTTAATTTCCTCAAAATTGTGTATTTGTAAGTGAATATTGCGTAAATTGGGGTGAGTGTAATTATGAATCACGTGAGTCACGCATGATCGTAACTTATTTTAGTATTACTGACGTGAGTAGTAAGTGAGCGTGAGTAAAGAAAAAAATCGAGTGAGTGATTAATGAGCGATTATAATATTTCTTGCGTGAGCGTGACCCAAAATTCACTCACGCACCCATCTCTAACGTTGAGTTAAGCTTAAAATAATCTAATTTAGGTAGAAATGATCCAAAATATATACAAATATAATATTAAATTGTTATTTTGTTTGAATATTAAGTATGGACCAAATGGTCCACTAACCTAACATCCGTAAGTTTTTTCTAACCTAACAGCAGGGTTAATAAATTTTTACTTCAAAACGCAAAAAATGTACCAAAAATGTTTTTTATCCAGGACTTAGAAAATTCTACAAAACTTTTTCAGGACTTGTAAAATTTTTCAAAAATTTGGCTAAATTTTTTTTTTGTTTAAATTATTTTTAATGAAATTCTTAACTCCAAAACGCAAAAATATTTTTGTGTCTGGAAATTTTAAAAAATTTTCTCGGGACTTACAAAACTTTTTCCACCTATTCTTCACCATACATACATGTATATTTCATCTTATATGAAGTCAGACATGGAGTTGTATATCATATATTTATTCATCTAATCTTGTATGAGGCCATTCATGGAGTCATATAAAATATTATATGCAATATCTAATTTAATAAAGCTTTATATATTGTATGTGGAGCAACACATGATTCGATATCCTTTTATATGGCACCATATTAAATATTGGGTGTAAAACTTAATACAAGATACATTTACATATAATTATGTAAAGTACTGTGTATGGCCATATATTAATATGTATATTAAATAATATGTTACCATATCTAAACTTTTTTAGTCGGGTCTGAAAAATATATTTTTTTATTATTTTATGAGGCTTTTTGGGCTTTTTAATGAATGTTCAAGAAAAATTATTTTAAATTTTTCAAATGTTCATACATAAGGGTCAAATATGAGACTCTTTGGTCACCAAATTCTGATCGTTCTGAAATTATTCATTATTTGGAGCGTCATATTTTACTTATGAGGGCTCAGAAAAATGTACACTGAGAAACTTTTATATTTTTTGGTCCCATCCAAGGTACAAAATCGTGTTTCACCGTGTTAAATATATAAATAAATAAATAAATCGAAGAAGATTCGAGACATTTTTTAAGCATAGAAAAACTCTCAGATTCTGAAACATTTTTCCTACAAGAAATGTCACAGACATTTTTCCTATAAATTTTTTTTTTGTGATTTTAAGACATTTTTTATAGAAATATGTAGTTTGAGATTCTCAGACAAAAATCTTAGATTTTAAGAAAAAGTCTCAGATTCTGTGACATTTTTCTAAAAGAAAATCTCTCAGATTCTGAGACATTTTTTCTAAAGAAAAAATCTCAGATTCTAAGACATTTTTTCTATCGAAAAAGTGTCCGATTCTGAGACATTTTTACTATAGAAGAAGTCTCAGATTCTGACACATTTTTTCTGTAGAAAAAATCTTAGATTCTGAGACATTTTTACTATAGAAAAAGTTTCATATTCTGAGACATTTTTACATTTTTAAAAAAAGTTTCAAATTCTGAAAAATTTTTCCTAAAAAAAAAAATGTCAGAATCAGTGACTTTTTCATAAGGAAAAACGTTTAACAATAGAAAAATTCTCAGATTCGAAGACATTTTTACTTTAGTAAAATCTCAGATTCTGAGACATTTTTCCTATAAAAAAAGTCTCAGATGCTGAGACATTTTTTATATAAAAAAGTCTTAGATTGTGATACATTTTTCCTATAGAAAATGTTTCAGATTCTGAGATATATGTCTAAAGAAAAAAACTCAGATTATAAAACATTTTTTTTTATAAAAAAAAGTCTCAGAAGATATCAGATCCAGAGACATTTTTTCTATAGAAAACGTTTTCGATTCTGAGACAATTTACCTACAGAAAAAGTCTCAGCTTCTGAGACATTTTCACTATAGAAAATGTCTCTGATTCTGAGACATTTTTTCTATAGAAAAAGTCTCAGATTATGAAAAATTTTTTCTATATAAAAAGTCTCAGATTCTAAGATATTTTTTCTACAGAAAAAGTCACAGATTCTATAGAAAAGTTCTCAGATTCTGAGTCATTTTTTTTAAAGAAGTCTCAGATACCTTTAGAAAAAGTCCCAGATTCTGAGACATTTTTCCTATAGAAAAAGTCTCAGATTCTGAGACCTTTTTCCTATAGAAAAAGTCTCAGATTCTGAGACATTTTTCCTATAGAAATGTCTTAGATTCTGAGAATTTTTTTAGAAAAGCATTCTGCGAAATTTTAAGACTGAGATATGTTTTGCGTAGAAAAAGTCTCAGATTCGGAGACATTTTTCGAATAGAAAGATTTCAGGTTCTAGGACATTTATCCAATAGACAAGTATCAGATTCTGAGATACTTTTCCAATAGAAAAAGTCTCAGATTCTAAGACATTCTCAAATTTTAAGACATTATTCTTATTGATTTTAAGACATTATTCAGATTCTGAGACATTTTTCCTATAGAAAAAGTCCCAGATTCTGAGACCTTTTTCTTACAGAAAAAGTCTCAGATTCTGAGACATTTTTCCTATAGAAAAAGTCTCAGATTCTTAGGCATTTTTCCTATAGAAAAAGTCTCAGATTCTGAGACATTTTTCCTATAGAAAAGTCTTAGATTCTGAGAAATTTTTTAGAAAAACATTCTGCGACATTTTAAGAATGAGATATGTTTTGTGTAGAAAAAGTCTCAGATTTGGAGACTTTTTTTGAATAGAAAGGTCTCAGGTTCTGAGATGTTTTTCCTATAAAAAAAAGTCGCAGATTTTAAGAAATTTTTTTTATAGAAAGAAAGTCTCAGAATCTGAGTGTAAGATTCTGGGACATTTTTTTTTTTTTTGAAAAAGTCTCAGATTCTGAGTCTCATTTTGTTGATAGAAAAAATGTTTCAGATTCTGAGACTTTTTCTAAATTAAAAATGTCTTACAATCTGAGACTTTCTGTAGGAAAGATGTCTCAGAATCTGAGAATTTTTCTATAGGAAAAATGTCTTAGAATCGACGATTTTTTTTTTTCTATAGTCAAGTTTCAGAATCTGAGATATTTTAACTATCAAAAAAGTTCCTGATTCTAAGGCATTTTTACTATAGAAAAAGTCTCAAATTCTGAGACATTTTTACTATAGAAGATCTCAGATTCTGAGAAAGTTTTCATATAGTCAAAGTCTCAGAACCTGAGTTACTTTAACTATAAACAAAGTATCAGATTCTGAAACATTTTTCCTATACAAAAAGTCTCAGATTCTGAGACATTTTTCCTATAGATTCTGAGCCATTTTTAGTATAGAAAAAGCTCCTGATTCTGAGACATTTTTACTATAAAACAAGTAGAAAAGTTTAATTCGACTTTGCCGAATCTATGAATACCCTCCACAATGCCTTTTTTAAAGGATAGTACATTTTTAACGTGAACAATTAACAATTTTGATTAGAAATATTTTATTTTGAGTAAAAACTCTTTTTTTGTCATTTAAAAAAAAATGATGAAAAATTACAAATTTTTTTTGTTTGAGTGTAAAATTTTTTTTGAGTGTAAATTTTTTTTCGAATGTTATTTTTAAGTTACCAATGCTTTTAAAAATAAACAAGTTTAAAAAGCATTGCTTTAAAACTAAAGAAGTTTGAAAAGCATTGCTTTTCAAACTTCTTTAGTTTTAAACCCCTTTTTCGGGGTTTTGCTTATAACTTTTGAACCACTAGACCGATGGAGCTGAAATTCAATACCAAATAGACCTGGGGAACGTTAAAGATACATGATACGTTTCAGTAGTCTCATTATTGTCGTTCGAAAGTTATCGTGTTTTTTATCTCGTAAGTTCGCGAAAAACTCTTGCCGAAATTTACTCTTTTGCTCATAACTTTTGAACCACTTGACCGATTTGGCAGGATTGCAATACCAACCTGACCAGGTAAATGACCAACATATATGCCAAACTTCAGTAGCCTCTGAAAAGTGTTTCAAAAGTTGGCGTGTTTTCTACGGACAGACAGACAGTCAGACGGACGGACGGACGGACATCGCTAGATTGACTTAAAATCGATCGAGGATCATGAATATATATACTTTATGGGGTCCTAGACCTATATTTCGATGTGTTACAAACGGAATGACAGACTTATATATACCCTCTATCACTAGAGTGGAGGGTATATAAAGTTTTAGATTCTAATACATTTTTATTGTGGAATAATTCTGAGATTCTGAGACATTTTTACGATAGAAAAAGTCTCAGATTCTTAGACATATTTATTATAGAAAAAGTGTCAGATTCTGAAACATTTTTCCCATAGTCTCAGATTCTGAGACATTTTTGTTTTTGAAAAAGTCTTAGATTCTAACACATTTTTCCTATTAAAAAAGTCTCAGATTCTGACACATTGTTCCTATAGAAAAAGTCTTAGATTATGAGACATTTTTCCAATTCTGTTTTCTCTGTGTATTTTGTTGTTATAAAAACCTTACTCAGACTGAATGTATTTGCAAAATACTTAGGACAAACAAATCTAAATTTTTAATATGAAGTCAAGATAAATTTGTTAAACGTTTTAAGAGTTAAACAGGGAACATACAAACAGACAAACAAAAAAAAAATAACAAATACCTACAATTTTAATTTTAGTACATATTTTACCCTAAAGGTTTAGATAAACAAAACGCATGTAAGAGTAAAATGTACGTGCAACAAAAACATAAATTAAGAACATCTTTTTTTATATATATATTTTTTTTCGTTTGTTTTTCTTTATAATTTTTACATAAAGAAGAAGACCCTTTGGCTATACAAGCAACATTTTTTAGTCTACTGACAAAAGAAACAATAAAAAAAATATCCTTTTTATAGAAAAATACACTTTCTTGATTACCAAAAAAAAAAACATACACACACACATATACAAACACCCTTAGAATATATAAGGTGTATAAAAAGAATTTTGGACCTAACCATGATATACTTGGAATACGTTTATTTAGCAGCAAGAGCAAATAAACCCAAGAAAATATTTTTTGAAACAGGTTGTTTAAACAATATTTTCTTGAATATGGGGCATTCCACACCAAATGTGCAGCGCAAAAAAAAACATGTGTACCATAAATTCCTTAATAGGCTGTATGTAAAGCCCTATATGGAATTAAGAAAATTGTGTTTTTGGTTTTTAAATTCTTTTAAACCTGGACTAGAAGGCGTAGTCAATTATTGGAAAAATTGTCAAATTTGTGTCGAGTTGCCTCGATGAAATATTTATCAAATTAAAACGGAATGCACCAAGATCCCAAAAATTTACATTCTTATAAAGTTTTGTATGGGCTATCGATTAATTTTTTTTTTTTTAAGAATTTTCAGATTATTTATTAAAAAGCCAATTTATCAACAATCCGGCCACCTCTTTTTGATTTTTTTTTTAAATTTAGATATTTGTCTATCCACAAAAAAAAAATCAGATATCTTTTTCTTTTTTTCGAGCGAAATGTAAAATGTCTCTTTCAGATAATGGATGCCAAATTGAAAACCGATGCCGCTTTAGAGGAAGAGCTCCTGCTTTCCCCACCACCGGCAGAAACGGCTAAAACAGATGTGGCACCAACTTCTCAAGGAGGACGAAAACATATGCGCCAATACAAAGCCGCTCTATTAATAAAAAAACGTTTGGATTCAATTGAAATTTCTCAGCAGACTCCCAAAGAGATTGAAGATCTTAAATGGGCTACTAAGGTAATCGAATCGAACCGCAAACATTTCGAGAAAATAAAAAAGTACCAAAATGCCAATTCTCATTTTGCTAATGCCGTGGAAGAAGAAGTTCTAGGTGCAGGTATCCTTAAAAGGCAAAGGTCGTCAGATGAAAATGCTGATGACCAGAAGTCTAAAAAGGGTCGGCAGATAGAGCTTCAACCAACAACGAGCAAGACAGCAAGTGAGGTTGTGAAAAACGATCTTCTGGTCGCGTTGGTAGACCATGGCCACCCTCTTGGTCAAATTGTCCTTGAGAATTGGTTAAAGGTGCAGGCCAAGCTCATTCAGATGATGATCGAGTACATGGAAGTAAACCCGAATAAGCCGATGCCCAGTTTTGATGGTGCTGGCTGGATGAGTAATATAAAACTGTTGTGTTGTGATGATATGCATTCTCTCATATGGGTAAAAGATGCTGTTAAGGTACTTGAGCCTTTATGGGAGGGTGCAGATCTTGAAATCGTACCGAGAAACAGAATACCAACTGCCCCGAAGGCAAAAGTGGTATTCCCAGCACTATTCTCCCAAACTTCTGCCTTACAGCTGCTTCAACGCCAAAACCCGGATATACCTACCGATGACTGGCGCGTTTTGAAGGTTTTACCAAAGACTGACAAGGATAAAGGGTATACCTTCATCCTGCAAATAAACAAGCAGGCTGAGGATATCCTTTATCCGAGGTTTGGCAAAATGCGTTGGGGTATGTCGGTAGTGTATCTGCGACTCAACCTAAGAAGTCCAAGTGACAACAATCCACACGCATTGGAAAATGGTGAGGTTGAACGAGATCTGGATCTTCTCTTGGAAGCCACTACAAACATCACGCTAGAAGAGTTTGATCTAGAGGTGGGCAAGCCACCCACCAACGAAACTATACCACCCACCAATGATGAAGCTGATCCAGATCAACTTGCATCACAGTAGAGCAGCTTCGGCGGCACTACTTATGACCCTAGTGGAAGGGTCATTTGATGTAGCGCTCATCCAAGAGCCATGGGTGGACGCTACGGGTGAAATTAAAGGGCTCACGACAACAGACTATGATCTATTTTTCTCGCAAGCTGAAGGTAGGAAATGCTCAGCCATTTTGGCAAGAAAGTCACTAAAAGCACTTCTTCTACAGCAATACAGTACCAACGATTTGACTACAACTCTATGCAAAATTGGGCGAAGGACCATCTATCTAGTGTCCTCGTATATGGCGCATGACAAAGAATCACCTCCGCTAGATCTACAAGTTTTACTTCGCGAAAAAATGGGTGAGTACATTATCATAGGTTGTGACGCAAATGCGCATAACACTTTATGGGGCTCCTCAGATACTAACGAAAGGGGGGAAGACTTATTCCAATACATAAAGGATACTGATATTAACATTGCGAATAATGGTTCAGAACCTACTTTTATAGGTCCTACAAGTAAAAATGTTTTAGACCTAACACTATTCACTAATAAACCTGATTTGAACATAGTCGAGTGGGGAATCCTTGAAAAGGCTTCTTGCTCGGATCACAAATATTTAAGTTTTAAGGTAAAGCTGGAAAATTTAATGACAAATAAACCGTATAGAAACCCTGAGAAAACAAACTGGGGTAAATATAGTAGTTTAGTAAACAAGAAAATGGGTGCTCTACCAAAACGAGAAATTTTAGATGATAATACTATAGAACTAGTAAATGATAATCTTACGTCAATTTTACGCGAATCCTTTGAAAAATCTTGCCCCTTAAGGTATAGTCGCAAGAAACCCCAACCTCCGTGGTGGTCTAGAGAACTATCAAACGCTCGTAGTTTAGTGCAGGACTTATTTAAGCACGCTAGACGGGGCAACACAGATGACAGATGGGCGCAATATAGAAGTGAACTAAAAAGCTTCAAAAAGCTAATACGGAAATCAAAAAAAATTAGCTGGGAAAACCTGTGTAGCAATATTGAACATACCACTGAGGCTGCAAGGCTAAGAAAAATTTTATCGAAGAAGAACATTCCACCAATCCTACTGAAAAAAAGTGATGATACATGGACAGAAAGTGCAGATGAAACACTTGATGTTCTACTTACGACACACTTTCCGGGATGTAGGATAAATCCAATTGCAGTGAATGTAATCCGCGATAATCCCTCAATTATTCCAGAAAATTGTTTAACTGCGGACCGAATAAAATGGGCTCTAGCTTCATTCAAACCATACAAATCACCTTTACCTGACGGCATTATTCCGGCAATGCTTCAGAACGTCTCCAGTATTTTAATTCCGCATCTATTATCGATTTTTACTGCATGCCTGAAATTTTGCTATATACCAAAAGGATGGAGAAAAGCAAGTATTATATACTTGCCCAAAAGCGGTAAACTGAACCACGCGACGGCAAAAGATTACAGACCAATCAGTTTGACATCTTTTCTTTTAAAAACACTGGAAAGGATAATTGATCTATATATACGAGAGCATTTAGGTACGAATTTTCTATCGGATGCACAGCATGCTTACCAGCAGGGTAAATCCATAGAGACTGCGCTTCATTCACTTGTACAGAAGGTAGAAGCATCCCTGGAGTATAAGGAATTTGCTCTTGCAGCATTTCTGGATATAGAAGGGGCTTTTAACAATGTAAATACGGAAACGATCGTTAATGCTTTGAACAAGGCTTCAACTAACAGCTGTTTGAGTAAATGGATAGAGCAAATGCTTTCATGTCGGGAAATAACGGCCGAATGGGGTCATGCAAAAACATCCCGTTACGCTACTATAGGAACACCACAAGGTGGGGTTCTGTCACCACTGCTCTGGCTTCTGGTGTTGGACCCCATTTTAAAGGAACTAAAGACTTTAGGAACCACAACAATAGCATACGCTGATGATGTGGTTATTCTATCATGTGGCAAATATCTGGATACTGTATCCGAGATTTTAGAGGGCTCACTTAAGGCTATGTGGAAGTGGGCTTCAGGAAATGGACTTAATGTCAACCCGCAGAAAACGGAAATGGTCCTTTTTACTAGAAAATACAAAATCCCAGAATTTAGAAAGGTTCGAGTGGGAGGAGTTGAAATTCCAATATCACCGCATGCCAAATTTCTTGGAGTGTTCTTGGACAGTAAGCTGTTCTGGAACAAGAACTCTGAAGAAAGGGTAAAAAAGGCAAACAACGCGTATTACGCGTGTAAGAAAATGTTCGGCAGTACCTGGGGTCTAGAACCTAAAGTCACTTACTGGATTTATACTTCAATCGTAAGACCAATCTTACTCTATGGAGTTTTAGTCTGGCATAAGGCACTCGAAAAGGATGTGACGCTTAAAATGTTTCAGAAGCTTCAACGGCAAATGGGACGGAGTATCACTGGCGCTTTGAGAACAACATCAGCCGACTCTATCGACACTTTATTGCACTTATTACCAATTGATCTTTTTGCTAAGGGCGAGGCTTACAAGGCTTGCCTCAGACTCAAAGAGTCAAATTGGTTCAAGTATCGCAACCTTGGACACAGTAACATTGCTAATATGGACCGTATTGACTCTGATTACACAGTGCCCAAACTAGTTTTCGACCGGAAATATGAAGTTAGATTTCCGGATCGAGAATTCTGGTCGATCTGGCAGGGCCCTCCTGCGAACTCGATAAATATCTTTACTGATGGATCGAAGCAATCGCATGGTGTGGGAGCTGGTTTCACAATATTGGAACTAGACCAACACTTATCTTTTAAATTACCCGCAGACTCGAGTATCTTTCAGGCTGAGATAGCTGCTATATCAAAAGCTGTGGAATTTATGGCAAAGGAAAAAGGTGCAACCCTTAATTTCTACGTGGATAGTCAAGCTGCTCTAAAAGCACTCTTGAGCTACCAAATTAAATCGAAAACGGTTTTAAAGTGTTACGAGAATTTAAAACAACTTTGCTTGAATAATGAAGTTACCTTATTATGGGTACCAGGGCACGAAGGAATAGAAGGAAACGAGAAAGCAGATGAACTCGCGAAACTTGGAGCAGATGGCATAGGTACCACCATAATGCTTTCACCGCCACTCCAGCATTACAAACTAAAACGAAATACCCTTACTGTCGCCAAGGCAAATCGAAGATGGAAGGAACTTAGGACAAGTCGTATAAGCAGAATTTTATGGCCACGCTATGATTTAGGAAGAACAAAATTCTTACTAACACTTACGAGAATAGAATGTCGTATGTTGACAGGTCTAATAACGGGACACTGTCTTGTCGGAAAACATGCCAAGAACATGAATCTTATTACGGACGCAAGCTGTAAAAGGTGCGAGACACCAGACGTCGAGGAGACCATTGAACACATCCTGTGTCACTGCCCGGCTTTGGCACGAACTCGACTATCAATTATGGGAAGTTCACAGTTCGAGACTTTGGAGGAAATTACGAGGATAGACCTGAAGAGTTTGAAACAGTTCGCGATGAAGGTCAGTGTATTTAGTTTACATCGATAAGCGGAATGAGTTTTGTGGTATCGCTATGGACCAACTGGTCTATGCGGAGTGCCCATCTGGCACCGCCACCCTAACCTAACCTAACCTTCTTTTTTTCGAGAAAATCGTATTTGAATTTTGAATTTCATAACAATTTAGTAGTTTGTTTGTATTTTCTTGTTTCAACATAGAGTATAAGTAACATTTTTGGAAATATTTAATACTTATTCGCCATGTTTAAACAAGAAAATACAAACAAATTACAAAATTGTTATTAATTTTAAAACTTAAATGCGATTTTCTCGAAAAAATTGAAAAACAATGTCTGAATTTTTTTTTTTTGGAAAAAATTTTTTATTTATTTAAAAAAAAACATTTGAAAATAAAATTATTGTAAAAAAATGTTGTAAAAAAAATGGTTAAAATTAAAAAAAAAAAAAATGCGACAAAAAAGTTTTTGGCAATCTAGAATTTGACTGTTTTTTAGTTTTTGTGTTAATTTTTGGACTTTGGTGTGCTCTGACATATATAATAAAACTTTATGGTCAACATTATTGTAGAATATTTAATCACCGCACTCCTCATTATTCGGTGTGTTTTTTACGATTTATTAAAATAGAAAAGCGGGGAAATTTTTACCATTTCTAAAATAAAACTCCGATGTGATCTTTCAAAACTCCGACTCACGTATAATTTTTGTTTTTGTCTCCTCTACCAGAATCAACCGTTGGAACACCGTAATCTTAGAAAAAGTTCGAAATTGTTGTATAGTGTAATTGTGTTAAATTTCAGTCATTTCTAATATTTTAGTCGTCAACAAATCAAAGCCAAACATTTAGTTATACACCTAATATCTAAAGAAGACAAAAAAAAAATAGTACACTTAAGTATTCATTGCTGGTTATTATGCTGGGGGAATTGTTTTAACTAAATGAAAACAATCAAGTGGAAAATATTTAATGCCATCATTTTCATTCAATTGTAGAAGTTTGTTTTTTTCCTCTTTGTTTGTTAAATGGTACAAGAAATGGAGCCAAGATAGACAGAATTTCATACTTTATAGATGGCTTCCATACATAATATACAATGAGACAAATTTTTAACATGATAATGTTTTTAGGCTGGGGTCTAATTTTAAAAAAGTTGCAGGACGCCACCTCAGTTTGACTATATAAGCTAACGATTAAACAAAAAAGAAAATGAGAATTACAGTTTTCATTTTATTACAACCTGAAACTTCGACAATAATTTAAAATTAATAAATAAAAATGCATAGTTCTGGTAGCGACACCTAGCGCCGCTACTCGATTAACGCAGTATTGCCATACCAAATATAGCATTTCCAATTAGATTAGTTACCATCATCGCAAATTTTTTTCAATAAAATATTACCACATCGCCAAAACTAACCAGTATATTTGAAAATCGAATATCTACAAGCAAGAGAAACATGGCAAAATTATATTAAAATTTAGATTAATATTTAAAACGCCGACGGTAGGCTAGCTGAAGTGTGTCAGACTACCACGCAGAGGGTATTGGGATCAAATCCCTGATCAAGTCAATTTTTTTTTTTTTATTTTTTTTTTAGCTTACATATTGTTATTTGATATAACAATTCTTTATTTTAATAATTTAATTATTTAAAAAAAAGTTAAAAAAAAAACTTTTTTTAAATAATTAAATCATGATAATGTTTTATATAATAAAAAGGTGTTACAAATAAACATCACATATTTCCAAAAAATTATATTTTTTTCAGAAAAAATTAACTCCAAGAAATTTCTCAAATACACTAGCAGGATTTATTCAATATTCAGAAAAAAAAGTTTAAAAACTAAGAACAAATCAAGAAAATACAAAAAATTAGTCAGAAAAATGCAGATAAATTCAGAAAAAATCACAAAATTTAAAACAAAAACAACTGGAAAATTTATAGAAACCTGAATAAGTATATAACATTTTAACTTATTTATAAGATTTTAATTATTTGTTTATTATTTTAATAAGCTTTTATTTATTTATTTTTATTCAAATCAAATAGTCTTTTCATTTTTAATTATACTTAACAATGACCAATACTTAAAACATACCGTTTTTTAACTTTTTTTATAATTTAATAAAAAAAAGTATAAAGGTTTAAAAAAAATGGTCTTAACAAAAAAAAAAAAAAAATAAACGAGCTAAAAAAAACAAAATTTAAAAAAATAAGTTGACTGATAACAGGGACGATCCCCGGACCCTCTGTTTTCGAGTCTGACACACTTCAGCTAGGCGATATTTAAATCCCAACATAAACGGTATCATATTATAGATACATACTACAAAATAGAGATGGGCGCGTGAGTGAATTTTGACTTACGCACGAAATAATAACGCTTACAAAGACTCACGAAAATAAAATAATCAAAATTTTATTTAACTTAATTTCAAATTCTTGCACAAAAGGTGTTTAATTTCCTAAAATTAATCATAAAAACTTATTTAATCACAATTTTGTATTAATTTAATATGATGACGATTTTCTTACTAGTTTTCTGTTTTAGACAGCACAAAACAATCACGCAAACTTACGAAACCAAAATTTCCCACGCAATCTCACGCACGAAAATATTTTTTCTAATCAAGCGTAAATTTCACTCATGATCACGCGTAATCACGTGTCACGCTCGCATCTCTACTACAAAAAACTAATACTTATAAAACTTCCGATACTGACAGCCAGACGGCGCTTGTCGTAACAGACCTTTGAAGAATAAATTCTATTGGAAAATTAGTTGACATTATTTTTTTTATTTAATCAATTAATTCATTGTTGAATGAATTTTGAATTATTTTAAAAAATATACAGTATATTACTAATATTGTCAATAATTCGATTATAATTATTGAATAAATATTTTTCCAATTAATTCTTTATAAATCATTTCATTTTAAATAAATTCTTAATAATTTAAGGATTAAATAAAAGCTTATTAAAATAATAAAAAAAAAAATAATTAAAATCTAATAAATCAGTTAAAATGTTATATATTCAGGTTTCTCTCAATTTTCCAGTAGTTTTTGTTTTAAATTTTGTGATTTTTTCTGAATTTATCTGCATTTTTTTGACTAATTTTTTGTATTGTCTTGATTTGTTCTTAGTTTTTAAATTTTTTTTCTGAATATTGAATAAATCCTGCAAGTGTATTTAAGAAATTTCTTGGAGTTATTTTTTTCTTAAAAAATATCGATTTTGGAATTTATTCGTAACAACTTTTTATTAAATAAAACATTATCATGATTTAATATTTTGGGCAAGAGTACAAAACTCTGCGGCATTTTTTTTATATATTTGTCATCTTTGTTCTAAATAGAGAAAAATTACTAATACACTCAGAAAAGGTGTTCAAGTTAAAAAAAAAAATATTGAAAATTTTTAACATTCATCCAAAAGCGGTGGAAGACTTTAACACTCTAATGCACAGGCCCACTTTTTTGCAATTTAATTTTTCAGTTTAAAATTTTTTTTTTTATTTTTTTGCCAATGTACTCGTACCTCCAATACAAAAATTTCCCACCCCTCTAACTGTGCCTCTGGTCCAATGCATGACCGACCTCCAATATTTTTTCAACCACAAAATTTTTTCAGAACAAACCCGTCTTTAATCTTTAAACCTTAAGGTGGTACCCATAATTTTTTATCCCAATCTGATTTTGGTTGTTGCACTGTGTTATAAATTTATAGTAGCACTGTTTTTTCATAACCGTATATATGTTAGCATTTACCGTTAAACCGAAAAAGCATCAACGTTTAACAAAATGTAATTGACATCACTGTTCTGTTTCTCAGAACCTGAGACTTTTTCTATAGGAACCCAGCAAAACTTTGGTAATGGGTAGTGATTATATAACACATTACCAGGTAATGTATATAACTTATTTGTAGTATTATTTTATGATGTCTTACCAAACATTTGTTCCACAACGTATTATTTTCAAGTGAAAAATAATGCATTACTAATAATTTGCTACGTAATGCATGATTATTGGAAAAAATGTATTTCATATTTATTATTTCTAAACATTAAATCATGGATGACTTTTATTGTAATACATTATGTATTAGTTGAAAGTTTGAAATAATGCATTATTTATAATTGGATGCATAATGCATTACAATAACATAAAAAATACTTATTTTATAAAAAAATGCATAAGTTTAAACAAGAGATGGGCTCACGACAGGAAATTTCTAACGACACACACTCACGAGCATATTTTGTCTACTTACACTCACTTACAATCACGTGAGTAAATTTAATACAAAATTACTTTTTCACTAGTCGTAACACCTTATATATTATCTTCTGGTATGCTATATTATTTCATTTCTCGTAACCTATAAAATATCATATATTTTACACCTTACTCGTATTCTTCGTTATAAATTTATGACTTATTTTATACCTTACTGGTATTCTTTGTGATAATGTGGATGCATTACTTTGAGTCTCATCGCCTGTTAAAATCATCAATGCTGCAATGTATAAAATAAGAGATCCTATACCTTATTTTATACCTTATTTGGTAATCGAAGTTTTGCTGGGAAACATGTCTCAGAATCCAAGACTATTTCCATAGTAAAATTTCCCAGAATCTAAGACTTTTTCTATAGGAAAAGTACCCAGGAAAATTTTTCAGAACCGATTCTGACAACACTTGTTCGAGAACAGGTTCTTCGGTAATCATACACTATTACACTTGAATTATTCAGAACAATCATCAATTAATTATTCAGAATCAATCAATTAATTATTCAGAACAAAGTTTCATTACATTTTGGTTCTCAGGAATTGAAAAAAAATTATGTGTCAAAAAAATTAAAAAATAAAATCATTTCTTTTTTTGTTAACCAAGGAAAAACACGAAACTCTATTGAAATATCAGGATATAATCGTGAAAATTGTTAATAAAAAGGTGAGTAAGTTTAGTTTCCATTGTATGGGTGGGGTCAAATACTAATAATGTTATGTTTTTTATTTTAGTTTGCAGAAAATCAATGTTCTGGTTTATCATTATTGTAAGGCCCAAAATTCAATTTTGGAGGCGCAAAAGGATATATGTGTGTTAAGAACTGTTAATACTTCACGTATTTATCTTTTTTTAATAAATTAATGCTATGCAAAATATTTCTTTAATTCTCATTTCCGTTCCAAATTTTACTTGTAGAACCGATTCTGAAGAACAAAAATATGTTCTAATTTTGCTTACAAACACCTGTTGCTTTTGGGACAATCCCTATGTAAAAAGAATCGGTGTTGCACAAGAATTAGAACAGGTTCTAGGGAAGTATAAGTTGTTCCACAATCGGTTCTTTGCAACCGAAAATTTTGCTGGGTATATGAGTATCAAAGAATCTGAGACTTTTTCTAAGGGAAAACCGTCACAAAATCTGAGACTTTGCCTATAGGAAAAATATCTCAAAAACCGGAAACTTTTTCATAGGAAAAATGTCTCAAAACCTGAGAATTCTTCTATTGAAAAAATGTCCCAGAATCTAAAACTCTTTCTATTGGAAAAATGTTCCAGAATCTGAGAATTTTTCTATAGGTAAAACGTCCCGGAATCTGAGACTTTTTCTATTGGAAAAATGTCCCAGAATCTGAGACTATTCCTATATGAAAAATATTTCCGTGTCTGAGAACCTGAGGCTTTTTCTATTGCAAAAAGTCCCTGAAATGTCCCAGAATCTAAGACTTTTTCTATAGGAAAAATATCTCAGTATCGAAAAATCTGAGACTTTTTCTATGAGAAAAATTTTCTCAAAATCTGAGACTTGTTCTGGAAAAAAAAAACATTTTTCAGAATCTGAAACTTTTTTATAGGAAAAAGGTCTCAGAATCTGAGACTTTCTCTATTGGAAAAATGTCCCAGAATCTGAGATATTTTCTAAAGGAAAAATATATCAGAATATGAGACCTTTTCTATAGGAAAAGTGTCTCAGAATCTGAGACTTTTTCTATAGGAAAAATGTCTCAGAATGTGAGTTTTTTTTATGGGAAAAATGTCTCAGAAGCTGAGACTTCTTTTATAGGAAAAATGTCTCAGAATCTGAGACTTCTCTATAGGAAAAATGTTTAGACTCTGGGACTTTTTTATAGTAAAAATGCCTCAGAATCTAAGACTTTTTCTATAAGAAAAATGTCTCAGAATCTGAGACTTTTTCTATAAGAAAAATGCCGCAGAGTTTTGTACTCTTGCCCAAAATATTAAATCATGATAATGTTTTAGTTAATAAAAACTTTTTACGAATAACCCTCACATATTTGCAAAAAACTATGTTAGGGTTAAAAAATATTCAGAAGAAAAAACTCCAAGAATTTTCTCAAATTTATTCAATATTCACAAAAAATTTTAAAAACTAAGAACAAATCAAACAAGTAAAAAAGTTAAATTCGGCCTTGCCGAATGTAGTGATACCCTCCACAATTTCAAAAAGATTATTGCAAAAAACTTTATTTAAAAGGAAATTACTTTTGAAAAAAAATTTTTTGAAAAAAAAAATTCCGCGAAAAAAATATTTTGGTAAAAAAAATCCGCGATTTTTTTCTTTTTATTCTTTAAAAAATATGTTCATACTTGTTTAAATACCATTTGGTGTTCAATTATGTTCACATATGTCAACCAGAAGCCGAATTAAAGCATTTTGTATTTTTAGGTTATGTTGAATGTACTGAAATTTTTAAGGTGTGCTTAGATTTTCGTTCATAACTTTTGAACCGCTGAACCCATATCGCTCAAATGCAATTCCAAACTTCTCGGGAGAACTTCCAATAAATATGTTAAGTTTCAGTCATCTCTGTGCAATATTTTGTCCGTGACAGCATTTTTCACAGACAGACAGACGGACATCGCTAGAATGTCTTAAAATTGATCGGGCATCATGAATATATATACTTTATGGGGTCCCAGATCGATATTTCGATGAGTTACAAACGGAATGACAAACTAATATATACCCTCTATCACTAAGTGGAGGGTATAAAAAATAGAAAAAATAAGTCAGAAAAATGCAGACATATTCAGAAAAAATTACAAAATTCAGAAAGAAAAACAACTAAAAAATTTAGAAAAATCTGAAAACATAATTTTTTTTATTTATAATTAAATAAAAAAGTATAAAGAATTAATGCAAACAAAACGAAATGTACAAGCTAAAAAAAACTAAATAAAAAAAAAAAAAAGTTGACAGATCACGGATTCGATCGCCGGACCTTCAGTTTTCCAGTCTGGCTCACTTCAGCTAGGCCACCGTAGCTTATCTAAATAATGATTTACATTTTGTTATGTTTCTCTTGTTTGTAGATTTTCGATTTTCAAATATACTGGTTAGTTTTGCGATGTGGCAATATTTTATTGAAAAAAATTTGCGATGATGGTAACTAATCTAGTTGGAAATGCGATATTTGGTATGGCAATACTGTGTTAATCGAGTAGCGGCGGTAGGTGTCGCTACCATAACTACGCGTTTTTTTATTTTATTTATGATTTTAAATAATTGTCGATGTTTAAGGTTGTAATAAAATAAAAACTGTAATTCTCATTTTCTTTTTTGTTTAATCGTTAGCTTATATAGTCAAACTGAGGTGGCGTCCTGCAACTTTTTTAAAATTAGACCCCAGCCTAAAAACATTATCATGTTAAAATGTCTCAGAATCTAAAACTTTTTTATAAGAAAAATAATATAAGAAAAATGTCTCAGAATCTTAGACTTTTTCTATAAAAAAAATGTTTTAGAATCTGAGACTTTTTCTATAGAAAAAAGGTCTCAGAATCTGAGACATTTTCTATAGGAAAAAGGACTCAGAATCTGAGACATATTCTATAGGAAAATGGACTCAGAATCTGAGACTTTTTCTACAGGAAAAATGTCTCAGAATCTGAGAATTTTCTACAGGAAAAATGTCTCAGAATCTAAGAATTTTTCTATAGGAAAAATGTCTCAGAATCTGTGAATTTTTCTATAGGAAAAATGTCTCAGAATCTGAGACTTTTTCTATAGGAAAATTATCTCAGAATCTGAGAACTTTTCTATAAGAAAAATGTCACAGAATCTGAGATGTTTTCTATAACAAAAATGTCTCAGAATCTGACACTTTTTCTATAAGTCTCAGAATCTGAGAATTTAAGACAATTTTCTTATAGAAAAAGGTTCAGATTCTGAGCAGTCTGAGACATTTTTCTTATAGAAAATGTCTCAGATTCTGAGACAATTCTCTTATAGAAAAAGTCTCAGATTCTGAGATATTTTTCTTTTAGAAAGTCTCAGACTCTGAGACATTTTGCTTATAGAAAAAATTACAGATTCTGAGACATTTTTCTTATAGAAAAAGTCTCAGATTCTGAGACAATTTTCTTATAGAAAAAGTCTCAGATTCTGAGACATTTTTCTTATAGAAAAAGTATCATATTCTGAAACATTTTTCTTACAGAAAAAGTCTCAGAATCTGAGACTTCTTCTATAGGAAAGTTATTTTCTATCGGAAAAAACGATTAAGTATGTGATACGAGTTCTTTATTATTATTTTTTTTTTTTAGTTTTGTTTGAACTTTTTTTGCTGCAAATTTTCTTCTACTCATTCCCCTATTTAATGTATATTCTGATGATACTGGCATTTGTTGATGATGTTTTAGACTTTATACTTTATTATTTTTATATACACAGAATAATGAAAATTTAACAATCTCTCATAAAAACATATTACACAAATATATTGGAAAATTTTAGCTATTTTTTTTAATTCATTTTTTTAATGTCTTTTCTTGAAAGTGACCTTGTGCAGGGTCTTAAGTGTGTTTTTGTTTAAATACTTCACTCATTTTAATGTTGCTGCTTTTGTCATCACTTTTGTTTTAAATTCAACACACTAAAAGTCACTGACATTAATTATCATGTGTTCATGTGTTCGTCCGTCCGTCCGTCCGTCCGTCTGCCTGTCTGTATGTGAGTTGTATATATTTTTGATGCTCTTAGCAGTTTAATGTTTATTATATTTAAGCTTTTGTTTCTTTTATATGTCTGATCTTGTCTGTATTAAATCTAACAGACATATCGTTTATTAAAATCACTTTGATTAAAGTGAAATTAAAAAAATAAAATTTACGACTATTATCAAATCTTTATTGTCATGAAAATGTGCTGGCAAACAAGAACGTATTGATTTTCAATAGAAAATTAATACACACTAATAATTGATAATAGGTTATGTCGAAAATTTTGGTTTTAATATATTTAAGTTAAAAAAAAATCTTTAAAATAAAAATTTGTTTCGAGTTAAAAAAAAATTTCGAGCTGGAAATTTAGCATAAAACGGATAACACAAAATAAATTACAATAACCCTATTAAGTCTGCAATCATGTTCGTGCGAGTGAAATATTTTCTAAAAAAAACTTTCAAATCATTATAATAAAAACAAGTAAAAAAGTTAAATTCGGCCTTGCCGAATGTAGTGTACCCTCCACAATTTCAAAAAGATAATTGCAAAAACCTTTATTTAAAAGGAAATTACTTTTGAAAAAAAAATTTTGTTTGAAAAAAATTTCCGCGAAAAAAAATATTGTTAAAAAAAAATCCACGATTTTTTTTTTGTCAAAAAATATATTCGTACTTGTTTAAATACCATTTGGTGTTTAATTATGTTCACATATGTCAACCAGAAGCCGAATTAAAGCATTTTGTATTTTTAGGTTATGTTGAATGTACTGAAATTTTTGAGGTGTGCTTACATTTTCGTTCATAACTTTTGAACCGCTGAACCGATATCGCTCAAATGCAATACCAAACTTCTCGGGAGAACTTACAATAAATATGTTAAGTTTCAGTCATCTCTGTGCAATATTTTGTTCGTGACAGCATTTTCCACAGACAGACAGACGGACATCGCTAGAATGTCTTAAAATCGATCGGGCATCATGAATATATATACTTTATGGGGTCCCAGATCGATATTTCGATGAGTTACAAACGGAATGACAAACTTATATATACCCTCTATCACTAAGTGGAGGGTATAAAAACTTATGAGGTATTTAACTCAACGGAAAAACGAGTGTGCCATGAATGTATGAGTATATAGTAAGGATACCCAAATATGGAACTAAGAAAAAGAAAAAAACATCGCGTATGAGTATTGCGAAATTCATTGGTTTTGCCATAGAGTAAAGAATATATCAGATATTTTGATAGGCCCCAAAACAATATGTCACTTTATATAAATTGGTTCTCTTAATGTTTAAGAGAGTTTTTACATGCAATAGCATAGGCAACACTAAGAGAACCAACTTTTGAGAGAGGAAATTAAATGGTAGCCAACCAACCTGATACCCACTGGGTTTTGCAAATATTTGTTGCTCATACGCCCTGTTACCCAGCAAAAATAAATCGAGATTTTGGCGACACAGCATCTTTTTATAGCATACCGAAGCGCATCCAAAGAGCGCTCTTGAGGATGCAGTAAAGGTAAGGGAAACAATTTTTAATTTTTTCTTAAGATTTTTTATTTCAAAAGCAAAATATAAAATTATATTTTGATAAATTTTCATACATGTTTCCTTTTTAATATATTTAACACTTTTTGAATAAAAGACCATGAGTTTTAGATAAAGACACATGATTTCACTGCATCATTATTGCGCATTAATCAGCGCTGCAAAGAGTGCTTCAATCATAACACCTCACATTTTGAATGAAAAAAAAATTGAAAACCCTATTTTCACTTTAGTTTCAGAAAATACAAATTATATTACAAAAAATGTCCAATCATATTTTAGAAACTCCAATTATATTTCAAAAATTTCCAATATAATTGAAATATTTTGAAATGTAATTAACATTTTTTTAATTATAAATGGTAATATCTGAAATATAAATGGAAGTTTCTAAAATATAATTTGAAATTTTCGAAATATAATTGGAAATTTTTTTAAGTAATTGGATCTCTTAGGCGATATTTCTTCCAAATGCTTGCAGGGAGACAACTGATTTTCAGAATTAGTCAATTGTATTTAAGGTTTTCCAATTGTATTTAGAAATAGTCAATAGTATTTCAGATTTTGTAATTTGTATTTCAGAAATAGTCAAATGTGCTTCTGCATAAATCAGCTCTAAAAAGGTACATGAATTTACTGCATCTTTATAGCGCTTTTATCAGCGCTCTAAAAAGACGTGATTTCAGAGCATCTTAAAAGCGCTTTTTCGGTGTATCCAACTAGTTCTCTAAAGTGTGCCATCGCCTTAGAGAATCATGCATGAATTCAGCAGGTTTGGATGCGCTCCTTGACTCAAGTTTCCTTTCCAAAAGCTGCTGCCAGTTCAGCAAAATTTCTGCTGGGTACCCTATATTACTAGAGTGGAGTTTATATAAGTTATATAAGTTTGTCATTCCGTCTGTAACTCATCGAATTATCGGTCTGGGACCCCATAAAATATATAAATTTGATTAGTGATCGATTTTAAAACATTCCAGCGATGTCCGTCTGTCCGTCTGTCTGTCTGTGGAAATGGTGATCACGGCCAAAATACTACACGGAGATGACTGAAACGTAACATATTTATTGGAAAAAATGTTGGTGCATTCAACATAACCTAAAAATACAAAATCCTTTAATTCGGCTACGGGTTAATATATGTAAACAAAATTGAACACCGAATGGTATTTAAACAAGTGCGAACATATTTTTTTTTTTCACGGAAATTTTTTTTCAAAAAAATTTTTTTTTTCATCAAGTTTTTTTGCAATAATCCTTTTTAAATTTTGAATGGTATCAATACATTCGGCAAGGCCATATTTAACTTTTTTACTTTATTTAAAATCCAATATTTCCAATAAAATAAAATCAAAAAATACACTCCTTATTTTTTTGTGTAAATAAAAAAAGATCCAAACGTAAACAAAAATAAAAAAAGTTGCCAGATTTTTAATAAATTGATTTTTTTTTTAAATTGAAAGGGTTCTGAAAATTTTCCAAAATAAAAAAATATTAGTAGATAGCCCACGATAAAATGTACAAGAATGAAAATTTTTGAGATGATGGTGCGTTTTGTTTTAATTTGATAAATATTTAATCAACGGAACTCAATACAAATTTGACCATTTTTCCAATATATAACCAGGCCTCCATAGCCCAGTTTTTTTAAAAAATTTAAAAAATATTATCCCATCCACACCACCTATTTAGACAGTCATGAGACACATGTTTATTTCGTTGGTCATGTGGTGTGGAATGCCTTATATAAGATCGGGAAAATTGTTTCTACCAAATCAACCCTTACATCGAAATAAAAGCTCCACATAAGATCCGGAAAAGTTCCACCACAATATCCAATTAACTGGTTTCGGGTTATATAAAATTGAGTGGAAAAAAAATTAAGTAAAAAAAAAATTGATTGAAAAACAAATTGTGAATAAATACTCACTTTATCATTTCGTATGAAATACGTCGAAATATCCGTCTATAGTCTCAAAAAGTATTTTTGATCAGTGATCGATGCTAAAAGTACAAAAACCCGGATTTTACCCGTAACTCAAGATGTTGGAGGTGTTTTGCAAAATTCAAGGACAGTGTCTTGGTGCACTCGCAACACCAACCAGAAAAAAAGTATCGCATCCCAGGTATTTCTGTTTCATTCTGTTTTGTATCAATGTGTAATGATTTTGTTCATCACTGCGTATGAATATTATTTATTTAAGATTTATTACTCATACGCACTGTTGCCAGATTTGCTAATTCCACAGTGATACAAAATCGAACTTTCGGAATCGGAATGGGATGAAACCAAAAGGAAATGAAAGCTGACGTTTTCCATAACAAAACCCTCAAGGCCTTTTTTTAGGTCAGAGCTAGATTTTATTTTACACGCATTTAAAGTTTGTGATTTTAAAGCATTTAAAATTTTTGTGTACCAAACATGTCCTACTTTAAAGACCCCTGGTGGTGCCCTTATTGGACATGTAGGGTCCAGTTTCCAAACTCAAAATTACTTCAGCTATGACTGGTATGAATTTTGCTGCAATCGGTCCAGTACCTATTTACTGAATAGCCAAATTATTAAAATAAACCACTGTACACCGTTGCGTATGATTGTTATTTTAAGGCAATTATTAATATAAATCACTGGACACCGTTGCGTATGATTGTTATTTAAAGGCAATTTTAATATTAATCATTCGCCACTGATACAGTTTTCAAGCATTTATTATTATAATTATAATAAAAGTGCACTAACTTCAAATGCGTGTAAAACAAAATCTAGCTCTGAATTAGAAAATAGCCTTAAGGGGTTTATTATGGAATATGTCAACTTTCATTTGCTTTTGGTTTCATCCCATTCCGATTTTGGGTGTTGCACTGTGTTCTTAGCATTTTGACCATTTTTGCAAAAAAAAACAAACAAACAATTAATAAACAAAAACGCTGTTTAAATTTTTAGTTGTGGATCTGTTTTTTTAAAATTTGTAGAGAATTAAGAACCCTTGTCCCTTATGTAGAGCTTTTTCTAATTTTTTGTGTACTAAAAAACATAAAAATATGCACCAAAAAATTAAATGTGTGCAATAAAAATCTTGTGTTCATACAAAAAACTTCTTAAAAAGGAAAAAAAAATAACGCCGAGTTCAAGTAATAAGATTACAACTTTATGTAAGCAATTTCTAAAAAAAAATGTAAAAGAAAAAAAATTTTTTTTTCTTATTTTTAATTTGAATTTTTAAAATTTAAAAAAAGTTTTTGAAACAAATAAATTTCAATTTGTGTTTTTGCAAAATTTATGCTAAAATATGCACTTAAAAGTTATAAATAATCACAAAATAAGCATTTAAAACCAAAATATGCAAAAATATGCATTTTCACCAATATATAAAAAAATATGCAAAAACAAATCGAAGCCATATTAAAGCAAAATAGATTTTGACACTCGACATTTTGCATTTATTTTTCACGTAAAATCTTGCGCTGAATCCGAAAATCCACTCCAAATTTAGAGAAGTAGAATAGTTTTCGAGATACTGCCAACTTTTCAAATTTTTATATTTTTAAGTTTTTGGTTTTAAATTAAAGGTAATATAGTTCTTTATCAACCCTACATACAAAATTTTTCAATCTGATTACCGCCTTAGAAGCTATTAATCGATATATCGACAATTTTGTGAAAAAAATAAATTTTAGAAATAAAAAAAAAAAAATAAAAATCGATACCTTTTCAATACCGTTATCCGTTTCATTTTTGGTTTTGGGCGATAAGAACTCGGGCGCTATATCCATACGCCATTTCAAACTCCATAAATTAATTTAGCGGCTTCGCTAAATAATTTTTTTTTGGGTAGCAGGATTTACGTGGAAATAAATTTCCACACTCTCCGCAAAATAATGATGAACATTTTTAAAAATATTCAAATGAGTAACAAAGCCATATATGGCTTTATTTCCAACAGTGGTTGGTAATAACGCCATATGGCCTTATTTCTCAACTCTTTGGGAAATAAGGCCATATGGCCTTATTGCCTATGGCTTTATTTCACCCCCCATTTTATATTTTTTAATATAGGCAATATGGGTATCAAATTTTTTCATTTTTCAATTATAATAATCTGGTGATAAGCAAAAGATCTGTTTTCAAATCTAGGATGCTGTGAAATATATTCAAGTTTTCAAATATTATTTTTTTTAGTTGAATACATACAGCTGCGGTCAAAAAAATAGCACCAGGATAAAACAAAATTTTCTTCGTTCGTTTTTTTGTAACAATATTAACTTATGCCACTGAAAACGTGTCATACGATACTTACAAGAGTATGAAACAATATTACATAAGAAAAGGCTAAATTGCTTTTTTATTTTATTAAAAATTTTCAGAGTTTTTAAAAAAACTTCAAAAAGACTCAGTCAAAAAAATAGCACCACACTTCTTTTTGCATTAAAATTAAATTCCTAAATTTGAAAAACGAATGGATTATGAATTCAGTATTGTTTTGATATATTTAAATATTTAAAAAAAAAAAATTGTCGAGTGTTCATTGTTGACAATTACCTCTGTACAACGTTTTTGTACCGAATTCGCGAGATTTTTGGATCTTTAATTCAAAATTGAGTTCCAGATTTGCTGACCAGCCACCCAAAGAGCCTTATTACAAGTTGGTTGTATTTGAGACACTCCCTTCTCTATACCTGTCCATTAACTATCGATTTGGTCTTGATCTGGGGACTGACCAGGCCATTCAATCACTTTTACTTTATTGTCCAGACCCAATTTTTGCCAATTTCCCGTCATGCTTTGAGTAATTGACGTGCTAAAAGACCAAAATTAGTGGCATTTGCTCAGAAACTTATGGTAACATTACTGTCTGGAGGATATAAACGTTAAGTGTATATCCACGGTTGATCTAGTCCAATATGTGAGCCATGGTCCAATATATGAACCCCACTCCGCTGTAGGAAAATATCCCCCACACCATAAGCACCATTTTAAGTTATTTTTATTTCGAATTTTGGATTGAATTCCGCGTTATAGGGTCTTCTGACATAGGTATGTGATCCCATGTCTCCAAATAAAACAACAATGGATTCATTTGTCCATAGAACATTGATCCACTTTTAAGCTGGTTATTCTGAGTTACTGTTAGCAAACTTCAAACGACTTGCAGTATGCTTAAGTGAGATTAGGGGCACTTTTCCGAATCTACAAGCGGAAATGTTTTTGTCCTTTTTTAGCTCTGGAGCTGCCGTAAATGGGGCTTTCTTTCATTGTCTTTACAAACACCTGACCACTAATGGTGACAAACATCGCTTGTGACTAAGTTTTTCAAGCTCTAAAGTTAATTTTGTTAAATTTGCAATCATTTTATAAGCGCATCCAACCAATTTTCCTATTTCAGAATATGGTTTATGTTCAGAAATCATATTTTTTACAACAGCACGTTTTTGAGGAGTGTGATTCCCTCTACGTCATATTTTTATGAAAATAAATGTCAATTTTGTAATGAATTAAATTTTTTTATAAATAAAATCGATCTTTCTTTAATATTTAACACTTTTATTTTAATAATTAAAACAATATTATTTTTTTTTAAGAAATTTTGTCATTCGGTGCTATTTTATTGACTGCACTGATGCAGAGTTTTTTTAAAGTATCGATCATTATAAAAGAACCGTCCACAATTTTTGGAAAAAGTAAAAAACATTTAAGGGGTTTATACTTAGTATAAGAGTATTGAATATTTACTTTAAACGATTACGCACATAATATTTTGTTTTAATTGAATGAAGAGAGATTTTGTCATTGGTGCTATTTTTTTTGACCGGCACTGTATATGAAATGAGAAAAATAGTTATTAAGAGAACACCAGATTATTATAATTGAAAAATGAAAAAAATTTGATACCCATATTGCCTATATTAAAAAAAGATAAAATATATCGCGATTTTCGCATTTTATATGAATAATAAAAAAAAAAAAAATTAACATTATTTTAAAACAGATTCAATTTGAAAAGCAGAACATGGCTAAAAAAATAATATTTAAAAACTTAAATTTATCTCACAGCATCCTGGATTTGAAAACAGATCTTTTACTTATCACCTGGTTATTATAATTGAAAAATGAAAAATTTTGAAAAATTTTTGAAAAAAAATATTTTGCATATATTTGAAAATGATAAATATATCGCGATTTTCGCGTTTTGTGTGAATAATTAAAAAAAATAAATTAACATAACATTATTTTAAAACAGATTCATTTGGAAAAGCAGAACATTATTTATAAATACGTAGAATTTGTGTGAAAACCCAAAGCGAAAATATGTATTTAGTTAAATATCTCAATTAGTAGGTCGCAAGTGGTCAAGTTTTATATACCATTGGATGCTGCTTCAAAAACTCCTTTCGATGATACCAAATTATACTAATGTATGTCGTCTTGGAGCAAAGTACAAACAAATTCGAAAAACTAAAAAAATACCTTTTTTAAAAATGGTCCAGCTCACGGATGTTTAACGCTAGAACCAAAATATTTTGGGAATCATCATAAAACATATCAAGCTTTATTTTCAGAGGGGTAACTAAATCACTTTTTAACATGATAATGAGTTAAAATTTTTCAACATGAACCCCTGATTTCCTTCGATGTCTCCGAATTAGATGAAACTTTGTATTTATGTTGGGACTTATAAGACTTATACTTAGACAAAATTTGAGACCTTTAACTTTCGTGGTTTCAGAAATATGGCGTGTCAAAAGTCAAGAAAATCTTTTAAAGGATGAAATATAAACATTTATATCTTCAAAAGTATTTGATCTATATTACTCCCTGATAGCTTGTTTTAAAGGCAAAACCATGACCTTTCAAATAACATTTTGCAAAAATTTTTATTTTGGGATTTTTTTTTATTTCTGCAAAATTTGCGATTCGCGAAAATATATCTGAAAAAGCGACATTTTTAAAAATCTGAAAAAAATATATGTTATTGGCTACTATCTTAGCTACAAGCTGTATAAATTTTAAGTTGGTGAACGTATTAAGACCAGAGATATGAATAAAAATGTGTTGCCAAGTAGTAAATTTTTATCAAATCTGATGAATATTATATTTTTTTTTGAATATTTTTGCAAATACACATAATAAAACGGTGAAAGAAGTAAAGTAAATGGTACATACGGGTACTACACATAGCTACAATATAACATGAATATTTATCATTTACACTACTCTACAAAAATCAACTTTTTTTGCACAGACTCTTAGATTACATTTGCTAAAGTATTTTGGTCTCTTTAACACCAATCTGTCATCATAAAAATTTGATCAAATCGCCTTTTCGAGAAAAGACCTCTTTTGCGGTCCCTGCCCATAAAAACCAACGAATGACTTTATATTAGAAAAGTTATTAAAAATGCATATTATTTCAAAGCTCATTGAGTTTATGCGAAAATATTTGCAAAAAAAAATCTAAATTGTGAGCAAAATTTGCAAATATTATTTGCATATACTTTTTTCCCTAATATTTTTATTTTTTTAATTTTCATTGTTTAAAATACATTTTCTTAAGTCGTTTGCACTCTTTAACGGAATCCACTAAACGCGAATCCATTGTCATTTTAATGTAATCGCGTTCTCGTGATTTGCCCATTTAGTTTTTGCAGCTGAAGCATACAAAAATATTAAACGAACAAATAATATGAGGTATGTCAGTGTGAAACATTTATTATTAAGTTTCTTTCTTGGGTTTGAGGGCTTAGTCTGTAAAATAGGCCTATATGTCCAGAAGACAATTTGATAAAATGTTTATGATGACAGATTCGTGTAGGCCAAATACTTTTTATAATGTGTTCTAGAAGTCTCTGCAAAAAAAAGGTGACTTTTGTTAAGTAGTGTAATCGATAAAAAGTTATGTTACAATATATTCATGTGTAATACTCGTGTGTACCATCAACTTTACTTTTTTCACCGTTTTATTTTATGTGTTTGCAAAAATATTCAAAAATAGTAATTAAATATTCATCAGATTTAAAAAAAAATCCTACTTGTCAACACATTTTTATTAATATCTCTGGACTTAATACGTTCACCAACGCGAAATTTTTAGAGCTTGTAGCTAAGACTCATACCATTAACATATATTTTTTTCAGATTTTTAAAAATGTCGCTTTTTTTATATGTTTTTGCGAATCGCGAATTGTGCAGAAACACAAAAAAGATCCCAAAATAAAAATTTTTGCAAAATGATATTTTAAAGGTGATGATTTTGCCTTTAAAAAAAGCTATCTGGGAGTGATCTACCTCAAGTACTTTTCGAGATAAAAATATTTGTAATTTACCTTTTAAAGGATTTTCTTGACTTTTGAAACGTCATATTTCCAAAACTACGGAAGTCAAAAGTCTTAAATTTTGTTTGAGTATAAGTTGAGTAAGTCCCAACATATATACCGAGTTTCATGAAATTTGGTTCGATTGACGTCAAAAATTAAATTTTTTTTGCTATGTTGACATGGATTTACTCTAATGTTTTTAGGCTGGGGTCTAATTTTAAAAAAGTTGCAGGACGCCACCTCAGTTTGACTATATAAGCTAACGATTAAACAAAAAAGAAAATGAGAATTAGAGTTTTCATTTTATTACAACCTAAAACTACGACAATAATTTAAAATTAATAAATAAAATAAAAAATACATAGTTCTGGTAGCGACACCTAGCGCCGCTACTCGCTTAACGCAGTATTGCCATACCAAATATCGCATTTCCAATTAGATTAGTTACCATCATCCAAATTTTTTTCAATTAAATATTACCACATCGCAAAACTAACCAGTATATTTGAAAATCGAATATCTACAAGCAAGAGAACATGACAAAATTATATTAGAATTTAGATTAACATTTAAAACGCCGACGATAGGCTAGCTGAAGTGTGTCAGACTACAACGCAGAGGCTGTTGGGATCAAATCCCTGATCAAGTCAACTTTTTTTTATATTTTTTTTTTGTTTAGCTTACATATTGTTATTTGATAAAACAATTCTTTTTTTTAATAATTTAATTATTTAAAAAAAGTTAAAAAAAAAAAATAAAAATGCCGCAGAGTTTTGTACTCTTGCCCAAAATATTAAATCATGATAATGTTTTATTTAATAAAAAGGTGTTACGAATAAACATCACATATTTCCAAAAAAATATATTTTTTTCAGAAAAAAATAACTCCAAGAAATTTCTCAAATACACTAGCAGGATTTATTCAATATTCAGAAAACAAATTTAAAAACTAAGAATAAATCAAGAAAATACAAAAAATTGTCAGAAAAATTCAGATAAAATCAGAAAAAATCACAAAATATAAAACAAAACAACTGGAAAATTTAGAGAAACCTGAATATATAACAATTTAACTTATTTATAAGATTTTAATCAGCGTTTGAAAGGCTACGTTAGCTACCCGTTTTTTTGCTTTTGCTTTTCATATCACTTCAAAAAATTTCAATATTATAAGTTATAGCTTTTGTTTACTTTTCTTTTTTGTGTTTGCTTAAACTACAACAACATGAAAAAAATAAAAACTCCAAACAGAGCAGTAGCGGAAAACAAATTTTATTGTTGTAGCCTACAAATATACTACAGTAGTATATTTGTAGGCTACAAATATACTACAGTAGTATATTTGTAGGCTACAGTATTACTACAGTATTACTACAGTAGTATTACTACAGTATTACTACAGTATCACATTGTTAACAAATGTTGCAATATAAAAACGTGACCACATTAAAAATTTCGTTAAGATGGTGTAAAATGAATACAACATCGAAAAAAGAATAATAATAATTTTTAATAAAATTCTTTTAATTTTGGTCAAAAAAATATAGAAAAATTTTGAATTTTGTCGAATTTTTCGATATTTTCGAATATGTACGCGATTTTAATATTATCGGTCTAGACGCTCAGAAGTTATGAGAAAAACCGTGACATTAACATTGGGTTAGAGATGGGAGCTGGTCACGTGATTTGCGTGATTCACGTGAATCACGCGTGAGTGATTTTCATTTAAATCACGTGATTGTGAGTGAGTGTGAGCTGAAAAAAAATCTGAGTGAGTGAGTCATTTATTTTTTGCGTGAGTTTGCGTGATAAGATTTTTAGATTAGCCCAATTTTTTTATTTTTTGTAGTTTCTTTTTTGGTAAGAAAATTTTATTGCGTGAGTAGATTTTGCGTGACTCACGCGTGAGCGTGACTCACGCGTGAGCGTGATTGAATCTGGCGTGAGTAAGATTTTTATTACTCACGTGAATAGTGAGCGTGAGTAAAAAAAAATTGCGTGAGTGATTCGATTATTTTTGCGTGAGCTTGAGTGAGTGTGAGTCAAAATCCACTCACGCACCCATCTCTACATTGGGTTTTTCGAAAATTCACGTGTTGAAAAATACACAAAAATTGGTTTTAATTAGAGATGGGCGCGTGAGTGATTTTTGACTCACACTCACTCACGCCCACGACAGGAATTTTTGAATCACGCACACTCACTCACGAGCAAATTTTTTCTACTCACAATCACGTGAGTAAATTTAATACAACTCACACTCACGTGCACTTACTCAAGCTTCACTCACACTCTCGTCGACTCACATTCACGAAACTCTTATTCATACAAAAAAAATTTAAAAACTAAAATTTGAAAAATCTTTTAAAATTTTCAACAAAATTTAAAGTTCCGCGTAACTTAAAAAATCGACTCACGCACACTCACGCAAAAATCTTACTCACGCACACTCCACTCACATGCGCGTGAGTAAAATTGAATTTAGTCACACTCAAGCGTGGTCACGCGTGAATCACGTTCTAATCTGCTCATGTGCCCATCTCTACTTTTAATGGGAACACCACAACAATGTTTGCCAAATTTTTTTTTTTGAGAAGTTGAATTATACTTTTACATTAAAACAATCCATCCCTATTCTTTATACACATTAAAATAAAACAGTTATAACTAATATTTAGATTTTTATTTCGATAAAATATATAAATAAAATATATAAAACAGTTATGTTAAACAAGATAAGTGTGTGTGTTATAGTTTTATTAAATTTTCTCTTTGTAGGCTACAAAAACAATATTTGTAGGCTACCAAAAATAATTTGTAGGCTACAGGTAGGCTACCAAAAATAATTTGTAGGCTACAGGTAGGCTACCAAAAATAATTTGTAGGCTACTTGTAGGCTACACAATTCTAATGTTTTTGTTTTTTTTGCTACTTATTCATTTTTAAAAACAATCGTAAGCTCTCGCTACAAAAACAGAAATGTCCAAGTATTAGTAGTTATAGCAAATGAATGATTTACATATTGTTTGTTTTTAAAACTACACATATCTTCAATTTTGGTTGTTTAAGCTACTTTCTTCGTAGTAATTTAAACGCTGATTTTAATTATTTGTTTATTATTTTAATAAGCTTTTATTTATTTCTTTTTTATTCAAATCAAATAGTCTTTTAATTTTTAATTATACTTAACAATGACCAATACTTAAAACATACCGTTTTCTAACTTTTTTTTATAATTTAAAAAAAAAAAAGGATGAAGGATTAAAAAAAATTGGTCTTAACAAAAAAAAATAAACGAGCTAAAAAAAAAACAAAATGTAAAAAAATAAGTTGACCGAACAGGGACGATCCCCGGACCCTCTGTTTTCGAGTCTGACACACTTCAGCTAGGCTACCGTACGACATTTAAATTCCAACATAAACGGTGTTATGTTTTTGCTTGTGGTTATTGGACAATATTATAGATACATACTACAAAATAGAGATGGGCGCGTGAGTGAATTTTGACTTACGCACGAAATAATAACACTTACAAAGACTCACGAAAATAAAATAATCTAAATTTTATTTAACTTCATTTCTAATTCTTGCACAAAAGGTGTTTAATTTCCTAAAATTAATCATAAAAACTTATTTTAATCACAATTTTGTATTAATTCAATATGATGACGATTTTCTTACTAGTTTTCTGTTTTAGACAGCACAAAACAATCACGCAAACTTACGAAACCAAAATTACCCACGCAATCTCACGCACGAAAATATTTTTTCTAATCAAGCGTAAATTTCACTCATGATCACGAGTAATCACGTGTCACGCTCGCATCTCTACAACAAAAAACCAATACTTATAAAACTTCCGATACTGACAGCCAGGCGGCGCTTGTCGTAACAGACCATTGAAGAATAAATTCTATTTAGTTGGCATTATTTTTTTTATGTAATCAATTAATTCATTGTTGAATGAATTTTGAATTATTTTAAAACATATATATATTACTAATATTGTCAATAATTCGATTATAATTATTGAATTAATTTATTTCCAATTAATTCTTTATAAATCATTTCATTTTAAATAAATTCTTAATAATTTAAGGAATAAATAAAAGCTTATTCAAATAATAAAAAAAAAAAAAATTAAAATCTAATAAATCAGTTAAAATTTTATATTTCTCTCAATTTTCCAGTAGTTTTTGTTTTAAATTTTGTGATTTTGACTAATTTTTTGCATTGTCTTGATCTGTTCTTAGTTTTTATTTTTTTCTGAATTTTGAATAAATCCTGCAAGTGTATTTAAGAAATTTCTTGGAGTTATTTTTTTCTTAAAAAATATCGTTTTTGGAAATATATGATGTTTATTCGTAACAACTTTTTATCAAATAAAACATTATCATGATTTAATATTTTGGGCAAGAGTACAAAACTCTGCGGCATTTTTCGCTTCCATACAAGTTGAGTCGCTCTAATATACAAATGTATACAAAAAATTCCGCAGAGTTTTGTACTCTTGCCCAAAAATTAAATCATGATAATGTTTTATTTAATAAAAACTTTTTACGAATAACCCTCACATATTTGCAAAAAAAAAATATGTAAGGGTTAAAAAAATATTCAGAAAAAAAGAACTCCAAGAAATTTATCAATATTTACAAAAAATTTGGAAAACTACACTCAAAATAATAACTCTGGTAAATTACAGAAAAACTCTGCTAATTTAACAGAGTTCACCGTACTTGCTAGCTGGTAATAAAGAAAAACTCTGTTAATTTACAAATATTTGTAAAATGTATTTGATGCAACCAACATTTTATAGAAAAAACTCTGTAGTTAAATGCAGTTTATTTTGGAATTTTCTTTTTTAAGTTTTCTGTGAAATTAATGTTTAAAATACGGACAAAACTTAGTTTTTGGTTACAAAAAATACAAAGTATTTTGCTAAAATCTATTTTTTTGTAGAAATATCTGTAAACTATTTGTAAAATAAAGATTACAAGATTAAAAGTAATATAACAGATAAAACTTTGTTTTTTGTCACAAAAAATTCAAAGTATTTTCTTTAAATCTGTATTTTGACAGAAAACTGTCAAACATCTATTGAATTGAGATTACAGTCATTTTACAATGTATTTTACAGAGTTTTTATCTAGAAAATTTAGAAAAATATTAATAAATAAAATTTTTTTTATTTATAATTAAATAAAAAAGTATAACAAATTTTTCCCTAACAAGAAGAAATGTACAAGCTAAAAAAAACTAAATAAAAAAAAAAAAAATAAGCTGACAGATCACGGATTCGATCAGCGAACCTTCTGTTTTCCAGTCTTGCTCACTTCATTCAGCAAGGCCACCGTAGCTTGTTTAAATAATGATTTAAATTTTGATATGTTTCTCTTGCTTGTAGATACATATTCGATTTTCAAATATACTGGTTAGTATTGCCATGTGGTAATATTTAATTGGAAAAAATTTGCGATGATGGTAACAAATCTAATTGGAAATGCTATATTTGGTATGGCAATACTGCGTTAATCGAATGACACCTAGCGCCGCTAGGTGTCATTACCAGAACTATGTGTTTTTTATACCCTCCAACTACAGTATGAGGGTATACTCACTTTGTCATTCCGTGTGTAACGCATCAAAATATCGGTCTAGGACCCCATAAAGTAAATATATTTATGATCAGTGATCGATTCTAAGACATTCTAGCGATGTCCGTCCGTCCGTCCGTCCGTCTGTCGGTCTGTCCGTCTGTCCGTCTGTAGTTAACACGATGCAGTCCAAAATAAAAGAGCTAGACTCCCGACATTTGGCACGAATATGTCTTATGTTCCTAAGCAGGTTAAGTTCGTAAAGGAGCAAAATCGGAACAGGGGGAAAAAAGTTCCCCCTTGATGAACTAAACCAACCTCTGAAAAATACCATATTTTTACATGATTTTCTTTGTTTTTGTTTAACAAATACAACATTTTTATGCTACAAGGAGTTCAAAGTCCTGCATTTGGACCCACAGAATTAGAAAATGTCGTTTTTTCGATCCGCCCCCCTTTTATGGGCGTGGAATAATTTTTTTTTTTAAATAATGTTAAACTTGTATTTCTTTAGAGCAAAAAGTATAAGAATGAATTCTTAAACACATATTCGAAAAGAAATGACCCCCCCCAATAACCACTACCGACCCCCCCCCCCCCCAAAAAAAAAAATAAAACGCCCCTGCAAATTTTTTTTTTTTTTATTTATTTGCATGTTGGAGGGCACGGCCGAATTTAACGAATTGGAGGGCACGGCCGAATTTAACACTCTCACTTGTTTTTATTTTATTTATTAATTTTAAATTATTGTCGAAGTTTACGGTTGTAATAAAATGAAAACTATAACTCTTATTTTCTTTTTTGTTTAATCGTTAGCTTATATAGTCAAACTGAGGTGGCGTCCTGCAACTTTTTTAAAATTAGACCCCAGCCTAAAAACATTATCATGTTAAAAGATGCTGTGTCGCCAAAAATTTCAATTTATTTTTGCTGGGCTATTACTTTTACAATTTTTAACGGATTTTTTAAAAAACTATCTTCTTTTTTAGTATTAGATCATACTTGAACGTCTAATAGAAAAACGAGTCTTAAAAAATTTTCTTTGTGGAATTTACAATGCAATGTTATTTTTTTTTTGCCAAATTTATGTAAAATGGAAGCAAAATAGTCCACATATCGATTAATAGCTTCTAAGGCAATAATCTGATTGCAAAATGTGGGGTTGATAGATCATTAACTTACTTTTAACTTAAAATCAAAAGCAATGAAATTGTAGTGATGTATTGTTTATTAAATTAAGCATTCAGATTATAAAGTACTTCATAATCTGAATACTTGTTTAAATATAATAATTGTTAATCATTTTAATTTTTATTTTATTTGTCAATAATTGTCTTTGTAATTTTTGGAAGTTCAGAAAATTGTTTGGTGTTGAATAGGGTGGCTCGTTTTTGGGCTTTTCTCTCTGATCAAATTCTAATACCCGCCAAAAGTGTCAGTCCCCTAAGGGTAACTCACATGCAAAATATCACTCCGATCGGAGTACATCTTCTGTCTCCACTTTGAGCCTCAAAATTGGGGTTTTTGAAAAAAAGGACTTTTAAAAAAAAAAATTAGTTTTTTTATTAAATAATTTAAAAATTATTTTTGTATAATATTTGATCGTAAATACTTAAATATGAAATTTAAAGATTTTACGATATCATTAACCAGTTCAAACTTGATACCAAAAAAATGCCATGATTTTGGGGGCATTCTCAAAACACCTTTTTTCAAAATTTGAAAATTTTATTAAAAAAAAATTTTAAATATATAATTTTTTCTTACTGAATTCATTAAGAACACCTTGGAGAAGAAAAATGTGACATATGGCGGATATCCGTCGAGTCACTTTTCGGGAATCGCGGGGGGAAGTTAGCGGATTTCAAGGAAATGCTGGTTTTATCAATAATTTGGATTAATAAAATCTTATAAATTTCATTTTTGGGCAAATTAACGGTTTTTTGGTGTCGTAGCATTCTATTAGATAACTGTAAGTCTTTCATGAAATCTTACCGATCTAGGACGTCTTTAACCCACATTGGCTGGGGGTCAAAAATGACCCCTGCAGAAAATTTGAAGTTTAGAGCTTATATTTTGTGCTATTAACAAGTATAAAACGGCTTTTGTGTTTTGTACCCCAACTATTATTTCGTATTAATATATTATCTTTCAAAAAATCGTTAACCCTTTTTTGTAGGGGGTCAAAAATACCCATTCAGTAAAAAATATATATTTTGTTGATATCAAAAAAATCAAGCACTATGTCTAAAAGTTTTTGATGGGGTCATTTTTGACCCCTGGCCAATATGGGTTAAAGATTTCTTAAATAGGTAAGATTTTAGGGCTGATTTAAAGTTATCTAATAGATTGCCACAAATTAATTTTCTTTAAAAAAATAAACAAATTTTATTGAATGGGTCATTTATGACCCCCTACCAAAAAGGGTTAACGATTTTTTTTAAAGATAATATATTAATACTAAATAAAATTTGAGGTACAAAACACAAAAGCCGTTTTATACTTGTTTATAGCACAAAATATAAGCTCTAAACTTCAAATTTTCTGCAGGGGTCATTTTTGACCCCCAGCCAATGTGGGTTAAAGACGTCCTAGATCGGTAAGATTTCATGACACACTTACAGTTATCTAATAGAATGCTACGACACCAAAAAACCGTTAATTTGCCCAAAAATGAAATTTATAAGATTTTATTAATCCAAATTATTGATAAAACCAACATTTTCTTGAAATCCGCTAACTTCCCCCCGCGATTCCCGAAAAGTGGCCCGACGGATATCCGCCATATTTCACATTTTTCTTCTTCAAGGTGTTCTTAATGAATTCAGTAAGAAAAAATTATATATTTAAAAGTTTTTTTTAATAAAATTTTCAAATTTTGAAAAAAGGTGTTTTGAGAATGCCCCCAAAATCATGGCATTTTTTTGGTATCAAGTTTGAACGGGTTAATGATATCGTAAAATCTTTAAATTTCATATTTAAGTATTTACGATCAAATATTATACAAAAATTATTTTTTTATTATTTAAATAAAAAAACTAAAATTTTTTTTTTTTTTTAAAGTCCTTTTTTTCAAAAACCCCAATTTTGAGGCTCAAAGTGGAGACAGAAGATAAACTCCGATCGGAGTGATATTTTGCATGTGAGTTACCCTTAGGGGACCGACACCTTTGACGGGTATTAGAATTTGATCAGAGAGAAAAGCCCAAAAACGAGCCACCCTAGTGTTGAATTAAATAAAAGCTTTTTAGAAAATATAAAATTTGCTTAACAACAATTTCTGCATCTAACACTAAAAAATCAATTAATTTGTTCCGGAGATATTTTAATTTCAAATTTTTTACAAAGATCAAAATTTTAAAAGTTGGCAATATCTCGACAGCTGTTTTATTTAAAAAATTTTTAAGTTTATTTTCGGATTCAGCTTAAGATTTTACATAAAAAGCATATGCAAAATGTCGTGGATCGATTTTTTTTTAAATTGTAAACGAGTATAATTGGTCCATATCGTTTTTAGACTATCGACAAAAAATATCCATTTGCATGAAAATCACATCCCTAATGCTTTCTAATTAAATTTAGCAGTTCTTTATAACTTGAAATGAAAATAATTAATTATTTTCTAACTAAATGCAATTTGAAAACTTATTTTCAAATTAATGAATTCTGTTTTAATAAAAACAAAACTACGCTTAAAAAAAAAAACTCTTCAAAGTTCAAAGAAACTAAATAAAATTGTTGCCTAAAAATGAAAAACAAAAACACACACACACACAAAATAAAAATAAAATATTGTTGAAAGCGTTAATTACCAAAAACAGAAATTGTTTAATTAAAGTAAAACAAGGGCCTCTTACATACATAATAGAGTTGTCAACCAATTAAGATTTATTCGACTAATCGATAAAACAAAACCAAACCACAGACTATATACAGACTCGACAGTAGAGTTTTATAAGAAAAAATGGGGAAAAACTAAGCGATTTTAGGAGAAAATACAGTGTTTTTTTTTCGTTTTACGCTTACATGGCAACACTATCTACGACTTAGGAGTGAGTGAAACAACAAAAACCGATCTGGCATCCATTTTTCTTATGGCGCGTTATATCAGTTTTCTCTTTCTAACCTAATTCGTAGAATAATTTGAAAATATTAACCATATGATTCAAAAATACATATATGTCGAGTCTGTATTAGTCTGTGACCAAACTTTTGTTCGTATAATTTTAAAAGGACGATTTTCACATAAACCTATTAATTTATGTCGATTAATCGATTTATTATTTTTTAAGGAAATTTTCATTAACAAATAGTCTCAAATTTCTGTATTTTTCTTTAGCAAAAGGTTGAGAAATGTTGTATAGTAAAAGTCTCAGATTCTAGTATTTTTTTTTATAGAAAAAGAAAGGTTTTCTCAAGTTCTGAGAAATATTTTCTATAATAACTATTTCAGATTCTGAAACATTTTTGTCCACAGAAAAGGTTTTAGACCCTGAGACACTTTTTCTATACAAAAAGTCTCAGTCTTTGGGACATATTTCCTATAGAAACTGTCCCAGAATCTGAGACATTTTTTTCTACAGAAAACATTTCAGATTCTGATGAATCTTTTATGTCAATAATTTTTTAAATTTTAAGATACTTTGCTTGTTTTCTTCATTAAAACAAACCTTTTTCCGTCCCCCTGTTTTCTTTTTTAAGAACTGTTTATCGTTTGTTTTTAATAAAAAAATTAAAAAAAAAAAATTCGTTATTCGATTGATAAATCGAATAATTTGTTGGTGTTAATCGTATGATCGATCAAACAAAATCAGTTATTTGATTTATTCCAACAAACTTTAAAGCCGATTAATTGACATCTCTAATACACACACACAACCAGACATAAACACACATACATACAAAGAGAACATATACCTGATATTTAAAAGCTCGAAATTCTTTCAATGAAATGGAATGAATATCTGTCTATCCGTATACTTTTATTTAACCGCTGGCACAATTAAAATGTATACAATTTATCTAAATTTACTACTACATATGTAAAATGTATGTGTGTACAAAGTAACAAAAACATGGATAAACACTTGCTCGCACACACTCTCACAAAAATATACCCTTGTTATACTTATGCATACATATATTTAGGTACAATCCCAGCAAAACTTTGGTAATGGGTAGTTATTATATAACACATTACCAGGTAATGTATATACCTTATTTTTAGCATTATTTTAGGATGTCTTACCAAACATTTGTTCCACAACGTATTATTTTAAATTGAAAAATAATGCATTACTAATAATTTGCTACGTAATGCATGATTATTGAAAAAAATGTATTTCATATTTATTATTTCTAAACATTAAATCATGGATGACTTATATTTGGTTACATTATGTATTATTTCAAAGTTTGAAATAATTGAATGCATAATGCATTACAATAACATAAAAAATAATTATTTTATAAAAAAATGCATAAGTTAAAACTACACTCAAAAAAAAAGTGAACTAAAGTCTGGGAAAATTAACTCAATTTTGAGAAAAAGAGGGAATGATTTGGCTCCAAAGATTTGTTTTCTTGCTTTAAGTTCATAATTTTCCCAAAAATAAGGAAAACAAAGTAACTTAATTTTAAGCCAATTTTAACTAGAAAATGAGAAAAATTATACTTCACATTTTAGAAATAGATTGGATCTAGACCCTGGACCCATGGGTTCGGCCCCATTTAACTCGAGACCCCGTTGGGTCCTTTAAGGATCCCTATAGATTTTGAACCAAAACTTGTGTCCGTTTCGCTCTAACTTGCTTAGTTTTTGAGATACGGTAATAAGGGGCCTGAAAGGGTCTTGAGAATCTTAAAAACTGGATATCTCAAAAACTATTAATCGGAGGGCTTTCGGGTATTTTGCGGAAGTGTTCTACGAGTCAAGAGCTACAAAAACGCCGTTGGACGTTTTCGCGTGTTGGCAGTATTTACCGAGATATGTGCATATATAAAATCTCGGGAATTTCAAATTTTAGATCTAAATTTAGGGTCTTGAGACCCCGACAGATATGCAGAGCTAGGCTATTCCATATTTTTCTTTGTTGTCTTTCTTTTGAAAATTTCGTCCGTTTCGCTCTATCTCGCTTAGTTTTCGAGATATCGCCATTTTGAATTTTTAACTAAATTCTAAGAAGTTATTTACTAAATTCTCAGAAGTCATTAACTAAATTCTAAGAAGTACACTTCCTCAATTCAAAGAAGAGAAATACGATGATGTTTTTTTTAGTAAATTTTAACTAAACTTGAACTAAATTGTTTTTTAAGAAATATGTCTTAAAAATAGAGATACGATTCTTAGATTTGTGGAAAATTTCTTTGGCATTAAGAATTTTTTTCTTAATATTTAAAAAATCCATTTAAAGAAAACTATGAACTAATTATAAGTAAATGAACTAAAATTTATTCCTCAGAGTTAAGAAAATTTCTCATTTTTAAGTTAAATTTAACTAAATTTTAGGAAAATTCATGATAAATTTTCAAAGACATTTTTTCCTTAAATTTAGTTATGTCTTTTTTTTCAGTGTAGAGATGGGCTCACGACAGGAAATTTCTAACGACACAAACTCATGAGCATATTTTATCTACTTACACTCACTTACAATCACGTGAGTAAATTTAATACAAAATTACTTTTTCACTACTCGTAACACCTTATATATTATCTTCTGGTATGCTATATTATTTCATTTCTCGTAACCTATAAAATATCATATATTTTACACCTTACTCGTATTCTTCGTTATAAATTTATGACTTATTTTATACCTTACTGGTATTCTTTGTGATAATGTGGATGCATTACTTTGAGTCTCATCGGCTGTTAAAATCATCAATGCTGCAATGTATAAAATAAGAGATCCTATACCTTATTTTATACCTTATTTGGTAATCTAAGTTTTGCTGGGATAAACACAATCTTGTTTCCAAATGTAGAAAGAAAGAAGTGTGATAAAAATATTGCCTTCCAATGAAAAAAAAAAGCAACTAAAAAGACGAACATGAAACAAAACATGGTATAAAGCATTTTAACACTAACAATAGTGCAAAGCGGTGGAACTACACCATTTTCTGATGTAATTTGAAAAATTTCGATTAGAATTTGAATATTTTGTTTGAAAATTTAAGATTCCATGTGAAAATTGAAGAAGATTTCACGTTGTAAAATCCAAAAATTTCATTTGAAATTTAAAACGGGTCAAAGGAATCTTTTATATCATCTAAAATGTAAAAATGCCGCAGAGTTTTGTACTCTTGCCCAAAATATTAAATCATGATAATGTTTTATTTAATAAAAACTTTTTACGAATAACCCTCACATATTTGCAAAAAAATATGTAATGGTTAAAAAAATATTCAGAAAAAAACTCCAAGAAATTTCTAAAATTTATTCAAAATTCACAAAAAATTTGGAAAACTAAGAACAAATCAAGAAAATGGAAAAAAATAAGTCAGAAAAATGCAGATATATTCAGAAAAAATTACAACATTCAGAAAGAAAAACAACTAAAAAAATTTAGAAAAAACTGAAAAACTTTATAATTAAATAAAGAAGTATAAAGAATTAATGCAACCAAATTTTGCCCTAACAAAAAGAAATGTACAAGCTAAAAAAAACTAAATAAAAAAAAAAAAAAAGTTGAAAGATCAGGGATTCGATCACCCGACCTTCTGTTTTCCAGTCTGGCTCACTTCAGCTGGGCCACCGTAGCTTATTTAAATAATGATTTACATTTTGTTATGTTTCTCTTTTCGATTTTCAAATATACTGGTTAATGTTGCCATGTGGTAATATTTTATTGAAAAAAATTTGCGATGATGGTAACTAATCTAATTGGAAATGCGATATTTGGTATGGCAATACTGCGTTAATCGAGTGACACCTAGCGCCGATAGTTTGTGTCTATGCTCTGTCACAATGCTCTGCCAAAAGCTGTGTGTGTGTTTGTAGAAAACAAATATTTTGTTTATTTACAAAAATGAAGCGTTATAAAACCAAGCGTTAGTTGGCGAGATTTTTCTTCTTTGGTGGCGCTGATAGCTAAGGCGTCGACAATTACCACTTCAGCCGGTAGGTCTTGGGTTCGAGCCCCGGTCAGGGCAGCAATGATATTTTTTTTTTAATGTTTTTTTTATATTTTTTTTTATTTTTTTAATAAATTTATTCAACTATTTTAATTATTGTAACATTATTTTAATTATTAAAAAAATTAAAAGGCATATTGATGGCATTTTCTTCTATGAATGACATTCATTAATTCTATGAATTTTTTCTATGAATTTAATAAAATCTATGAATGAAATTCTATGAAATATTTCAGAATAATAATGAATATTCATTCAGCCAATGAATTGTTGCATAGATTCTATGAATTTGGTTTTATGAAATTTGGTCAAAGATATAATGAACAATAATTCTTTCAGTGTGAACAGATGGACTAAACCACTAATAAAGTGATTCTGAGTTGATCGTCATACTTGAAGGTTGGACCAATAGAACCAATATTTCGGGTAGTTACAATCATCAGTTATGTAGGGTTTAATTTATAATAATTTTTAAATAATTAATTTAATTATTATAATTTAATTATTATAATTTAATTATTCACAAAATTAATTGTTTTTTATTTTTTAAATAAAGATTAAATTCAAAGAACCGATTTGGACACAAATTAATTCATTTATTAAAATTTTTATAATAATGCGTTGAATTCAATTTTCGAAGGTCTGGTTAATGCTAAGTCATCTAAGTACGACACCCTTATATAGTCAAAAGTTATACCCCAGCCTAAAAACTTAACCATGTTACAAAAAAAAAAAAAAAATTGACAAATCACGGATTCGATCACCCACCTGCTGTTTTCCAGTCTGGCTCACTTCAGCAAGGCCACTGTAGCTTTTTTCAAATATACTGGCTAGTTTTGCGATGTGGTAATATTTTATTGGAAAAAATTTGCGATGATGGTAACTAATCTAATTGAAAATGCTATATTTGGTATGGCAATACTGCGTTAATAGAGAAACGGCGCTAGGTGTCGCTACAAGAAATATTTTTTTTATTTTATTTATTAATTTTAAATTATTGTCGAAGTTTAAGGTTGTAATCAGTGTTGCCAGAAAATATTTGGCTCTTGTCCCCAATTTGAAAAATGAAATCCCCAAAAATACCCTACAAATTATAGTAAATCCCCAAAAAAAATTTTATGAATATTTAAATATAAACTCTCTTTTAATTAAAAAAATTGAGTTTATTAAACAATATTTGTATATTAATTTAAAGGTAAAACCTTTTTACGATATTTAAATATGAAATTTTAAATAAAAAAGTTTTATTAAATAGCGTTCTCGAGATATGGGAATTTGAATTTTTTGTGAATCAAGCCCCCAAATCCAAGAATTCTGTTGACATTAAAAAAATGTAAATGTTGTATTTTTATTCCTCTTTCCTACAAAATTACATAACTTTTGAAAAAAAAAATCCGGCCTCGATAAGACCAGGAATACCATCAGAACATTGTAAGGAAGTTAAAAATGTATTTTTTTGGTTTTATTTTTGAAACTATTAGAATTTTGGAAAAAACAAAAATACTTATACTGTTCAAATCAGATATTTGCTTTTGCAAATATTTCTGAATATACTCAACGAAATTTGGATTTTAACCCCACGTTCTCTTTATTTTAGTATCTAGAGCCGCGGTTACCAACCGTTTTGGCTCGCGTACCCCTAATTTTAAATTTTATCAGCCGCGTAGGGGGAGTTCTTTGTTTTCGTTAAAAAAATTCTCATATAAATATTAGAGTTAATTTTGAAATTTTTGATCTGCGGGTATTATAATTTTTTTTTGAAGGCTTTAATGGTGGTATTTTTTGGGAAAAATTTTAGCTCCTTGGGGTGGTTCAATGCATCTGAAAACGCGGATTTTGAGTTGATTTTTCTGCAGAGCAATTGCAAATCTGATTTCACCAGTCGATTCTACACCAAAATTTAAAACAACAGACGTTTTTGAACTCTTAAAAAAAGTTCCAAAAACACATCATAGAGGGCGGAAATAAAATGTTTTTGATTTTTCTTAAATGTTTTTTTTTTAATACAAGGGCAGATCAACAAATTAGTTACTTTCGAATGAAACACCCCCGTATATATGTACAATGAAAGGACATTTTGAGCTTAACAAAATGGTACCAAAATTTTCACTCTATCGGAAACTGTCTCAAAAATGCTCAAAAACACGTTTTTTGAGAACTTTGACACACATTTTCTTAAAAACCTGACATCTTAGAAAAATTTGGGAGCCATATTCAGAATCAGCATCGAAAGGTTAATCGAAAAAAAGTGGTCAGATTTCAAAAAAATCATCAAAAATATCGCAAAAAATACTCTCTGCATTGCACAAAAATAGGTTTTTTGTGAACTTTGACCTCAACTTTATTAAAAACCTAACGTTATGGAAAATTTTGGAAGACAGATGCGGAATCAGCACTGAGAGGTTAATCTACAACGAATGTCCAAATTACTAAAATTTTGCGTACCCCCACGGACAGTTTCGCGTACCCCCTAATGGTACGCGTACCATAGGTTGGTAACCGCTGATCTAGAGGATTTTTTTTGTAAAAAATAGGTAATTTTATTGGGGAACAGGAATACTTAAGAAAATGTCTTTTAAATTTTTTCTTTCAATATTACCAAAAAAAAGGTATTAAAATTGGTACAATAAAAAGTATCTTTAAAAATATGCATATTTGGTTCATAATTTTGACTTTTTTTGCAAATATTTTTGGATATAATCAATGGATTTTAAATTTTAACCTCAGGTTATCTTTATTGGGGTGTCCACTTTACATATCTGATTTGAACAGGAAATTTCTTGCAATATTTGGATATTTATTGCAAAAAGGATGTTGTCAACTTCCTTGACATTACCTGATGGTATCCCTGATCTTATCGAGCCGATTTCTTAGATATGTTAGGATTTTTTATAAGAAATTTGAATAAAAAATATATTCCTTTAACATACACTTTTCCAATATTCAAAGAATTGTTGATTTTGAAGGCTTGGTTCACAAAATATTAAAATGAATATATCTCGAGAAGGCTATTGGATACAACTTTTCTGATGACAGATTCGTGGAGGTAATACTCCAAAAGTTTCTATTCGGTTGTGAAATAATTTTTTAAACGACCCACAAAAATACTTAAAGTCAATCAACACAGTTGGAGACACCAGTACCTATTTTTTGGCCTCCAATACTTTTGACCACCAATTTTTTTGTAAACAAAGAAATATTTTTTTATTTTGATATCTCATTACTTTGAACTTAAGTAGATGTTCTAAAATAAATAAAAAAAATATTTTTTTATAGTTCCCAAATAAATTGGTGGTCAAAAGTATTGGAGGTCAAAAAATAATGGTTTTTTTACTAAAATTACTCCCGACCTAAATTATTTTATCTCGACCAATCCAAATGATGGGATAAGGGACAGTTTTACGGGGAAAATAACAAAAAAACAGTTGTCTACCAGCTTCTTAAGACTGCAATCTTAGTGCATTTAAAAACAATATTTTTGTTTTTCAAAAAAAGTCAAAAAATAATTAAAGCATTGTTATTCCAATTTTACTACTTTGACATTAACAAATGAATGCAGTTGTAATTTTTGACTGCATTCTGTACCAATGTCAATCTCATTAATTGGTAATAGCCTTAACAATTTTAAAAATTTAAAAAATACAATTTTTAATTTTGGAAATAAAAAAAATCCCCAAATTTTAGACAAAATCCCCAAAATTTTGCGAAATCCCCAAATCCCTCCCCTGGAATTCTTGTCCCCAAACCAAACTCGAAATCCCCATTTTGGGGACAAATCCCCTTATCTGGCAACACTGGTTGTAATAAAATGAAAAATGTAATTCTCATTTTCTTTTTTGTTGAATTGTTAGCTTATATAGTCAAACTGAGGTGGCGTCCTGCAACTTTTTTAAAATTAGACCCCAGCCTAAAAACATTATCATGTTAAAAAAAATTATAAAGAAAGTTTAACAAGGGAGCAAAAATATGCCAATTCAACCGATTAAAGTAAAATTGTTGACTTATTCTCTTTCGTATTTGATGAAACTTGGAATATAATTTGGTCCTTACAAAAAAATTAAGTCCACATACATAAATTTTGAAAATCGTTTATACATATTTGACAAAAGTATTCTGAAATAAATGACAAAAAGTACTTATGATGTAAATTTTATTCAGATATCAAAAAATAGGTTTTGAGACAGCTTTTAAAATATTTGCACCATTATTTTTCCTCGAATTAAGTCAAAAGTCTTTTTTAACCCTAATTTTTGGAAGGCTTAGTCTCCAAAAACAATATTTTTAAATTTTGAAAAAAAAATATATATTATGATAAGAATCCCCTACGCTACTTTAGAAATCACGGTGGAGATTTCATTGGAGAATTAGATATAAATAGAAACACAGTGGCATATAAAAAAAATAACGGTATTTTTCCCTAAAAAAATTACTTTTCTTCTTTTAAACCCACCCAGGTAGAAAAATACGAACGGGAGAGCGCTGGCAAAGTACTTTTTATGGTCGCTTGAGTGCTGGGAAAGCATCACAGTTTAGTACTCTCCCAGCGTCCAAAATGATAACCACGGTATGCCGTTGCTATTTTAACGCTTTAAAAACTAAAAATATGGTATTATAGCACTTTTAGAACAAAAAAATGGGACGTATCTAAATTGTATAAGTCCATAAGACACAAATTTTTTTGTGTTTATTTGAATAAAGAAATTTATTAAATAGGATAAAAAATTGATTGACTAATTTATTAGTATAAAAAAAAAAAAATTCGACAAACTTTGAAATATTTTCCTGGAAAATTTTGTTTTCTTTGCGTTTTGGAATAAAAAATTTATTAAAAATGCTTTTAGGAAAAATTTTGTAAAAGTCCCGAAAAAAAGTGGTGTATTGAACCGAAACGGGTTGAGTTCCAAAGGGATAGGTCCAGTGACATTTCATATCCGAAGTTTAAGACACTTCCTCACGAAAGAAACAGGTGTTTTTATATAAAAGGTGTCAAGTTTGTAATATGTGGGTCATTATGTATAAGTGACATATCATGAGAGCTATCAAGGACCGACCACTAATCCTGCAAGGAAATAAAAAATATTCGAATTGTTATGAAAATTAATTAATTTTAATAAAAAAATTTTACTTTGAACGGATTTAAATAGAAAAACATTGGCAAAGCGCTTGGAAAGCACTTTTTCGAATTCATACTACCTTCTACACAAAAAAGAAAGTGCTTTGCCGAGCCTTTTTCTTTGGAACGGTTGGCAGTTTCTGCCTGGGCAGGTACTAAAATGAAGTTTACTGAATATTTTCTTAATGTGCTAAGTCCAAATATGAGCTTTGAACTGGTTTTCGAGATATCTGCACCATATTGTTCGAAAAACACAGCAATATTAGTTTAGCAATTTTCACACAGGGGAAAAACATTTTTCTTGGAGAACTAAAGCAACCTCTGAAAAAAGCTTTTTAAAATATTTTTTTTTTGTAAAAAAATTAAACAATTTAGTGACCAAGTCCACAATTTAGAACTAAAGATTAAACAATTAAAAACAAAGCAATTTTTATTTTTTTTATTTTTTCATTTTCAAAAATTAAAAATTTTGGTGGAAATTATCCTAAAGTCCAAAATTTGGATCGAAGGGCGCCACGGGGTAAAATAATCGGATTTGCCTCAGATTTGTTTGAAATGAAAGACTGTCTCAAGGTCTATGAAATGGTAAACGGAATGAAATTTTGAGAGTTTTTTAAAAAAATTACTTGAGCGTAGGAAAAACCCGTCATTTTTGGCAAATTTAAAACAGCGATATCTCGAAAACCGTTCAACCAATTTTAAAATTTTTTTGATATTCGTGCTCAGCGCATCAAAATTAACGATGCCCAATGATATTTTTTTTTTTTATTAATTTTTTTCCATTTTTCAAAAATCCAAAACTTTGACCGTTGGGCACCACGGGTTAATTTTATCCGATTATCCTCAAATTGGTACCATATAAGTTTAAGGCCTAGTAGAATAAAAAAATGCCCGGAATTTGAAAATCGGAGAATTTTCAGAAAAATGTCAGTCTTAACATATTAAAAAAAAATTGCGATCTACGACATTTTGCACTTATTTTTTATGTAAAATCTTACGCTGAATTTAGAAACTCACACAAAAATTTTAAAAGTACAACAGTTTTTGAGATATTTCCAACTTTCAAAATTTCATCTTTGTAAAAAAGCGGTTTTACTTAAATCAAAATATCTCCGGAACAAATTGATCGATTTGTTTTTGATTTTTAAATTAAAGGTAATTTAATAATATATTATATTTCTTAACCTTTTTCTAAAGAAAAATACACAAGTTTGAAACCATTATTAATTATATTTTTTTAAGAAAAATCAATTAATCGATTAATTGAAACTAATTATTCGGTTTATTTGTTATTCGAAAATCGTAATTTTAAGATTATACGAACAAGAATTTTGGTTTTGTTTGATCGATTAGTCGAATAATTCTTAATAATTTGACAACTCTAGTGTGTATGTAAGAAGCCCTTGTTTTACTTTAATTAAACAATTTCTGTTTTTGGTAATTAACGCTTTTCAACAATATTTTATTTTTGTGTGTGTGTGTGTATGTGTTTTTGTTTTTAATTTTTAGAACAGTTTTCGAGATATTGCAAACTTTTAAAATTTTCATCTTTTAAAAAAATTGGTTATACTTAAATTAAAATAGCTCCGGAACAAATTGATAAATTTCATTGTTTTTGGTTTTAGATTAAAGGTAATTAAATAATCTATCAACCCTACATACAACATTTTTCAATCTGATTATAGCCTTAGAAGCTATTAATTGATACATATATTGACAATTTTGCATCAATGTTACCAAAATTTGTCAAAAAATTATAAGTACAGAGTAAATTTCACAAAGAAAAAAAAAAAATTAAATTCATTTTATAAAATCAATATATTGATTTAATTCAATTTTGAATTTTTAAAAAAATTAAGAAAGAATTTTAAATAAAATTCTAAAAAATTTTATTTAAAATTCTTGACAGAATTTTATAAATAAAAAAAAAGAATTTTATTTTCATACAAACACTCAAAAAAAATTCTCTGTCCAATCAGCAGAAAAATCTGCTGAAAATACACCCATTTTGAGCCATATGAGAAATCTGCTGATTTTAGCAGACACGGTTTGCTAAATATCTGTCATAAGAGGTGAATAAATATAACAAGAAAAACAAAAAAACATACGCCGCCAGCCAGCATTGAATTTGCCACCTTCCGATTTGAAAGTACACTTCTTAACCACTACTTTACGGAAGCTTATACTTTTATCTGGCGTTTTAGTTATTAAACATGTGTGTTGTTCGACAGCAGAGAAATCTGATTTTAGCAGAAATATCTGCTGATTTTAGCAGAAAAATCTGCTGATTTTAGCAGAACAATCTGCTGATTTCAGCAGAATAATCTGCTGATTTCAGCAGAACAATCTGCTGATTTCAGCAGAACAATCTGTTCTGCTTTTTTTTATATAAAAAAAATTCTTGAAAAAATAATGAAATTCAGCAAACAAAATCAGTATAAACATAGTAAAATGTCTGTTTTTTTCTTAAACTGAATGACAGAGATTTTAGTAAAAATATCCTTCTCAGCAGAACAATCTGCTAAAAGATAGCTAATTCAAATTGAAAGTCGTTTTACAGATTTTTTGACAGAGTTTTTCTTTTGAGTGAACAAATATATTTATTAGAGTTCGTTTGGTGACTATGTCACTTCATCTGTTTATCGGATATCATCATTTTTTTAAAGGATTTAGGGGAGCTAAAAAGAATGCCGGTATTTTTTTGGAAAAATTTTCACTCCTTGGGGTGGTTCAAAGCATCTGAAAACGCGGATTTTGAGCTGATTTTTCTGCAGAGAAAAAACGGTTGAATATATTGCAAATCTGATTTCACCAGTCGATTCTACACCAAAAATTAATACAATAGCATTTTTTTGAACTCTTAAAAAAAGTTCCAATAACCCACGGCAGGGGGCGGAAAAATCTATTTTTTTTTTTAAATTTAAATTATTTTTTTAATCATACACGATGAAGAGGCAGTTTTTGCTAAGAAAATTGGTATAAAAAGCACCTCTCTATCACAACCCGTTAAAAAGTTATAAGGCTTCAAAGTTTTTTTTCTAATGGCAAAATTATAAAACACTGACCGAAATTTGAAAATTTTTTGGATGGGTCAGCGGTCTGGACACTCGTTTTCGATTTTCCTGTCAATGCTGGTTCCAAATCTGGTTTCCAAAATGTTCCGTAACGTCAGGTTTTTGAGATAAATGATGTCAAAGTACACAAAAAACGCATTTTTGTGCATTATTGAGAGCATTTTTTTGTGATGTTTTTGGATGATATTCTGGGATCATAAAACTTGTTTTCGATTAACATTTCGATTCTGATTCTGAAACTAGTTTTCAAAATTTTCTATCACGTCATGTTTTCGAGAAAATTGAGGTCAAAGTTCTCAAAAAACGTGTTTTTGCCCATTTTTGAGAGCTTATAACTTTTTAACGGGTCGTGATAGAACGGAAAACTTGGTACCATTTTGTTAAGCTGAAATGCCCTTTAATTCTGCATATTTAAAAAATTTATTTAAAAAGAAAATGGTAAAACCTTATATTTCCGCCCTCTGTGTTGGGTTTTTGGAACTTTTTTTAAGAGTTTGAAAAAAGGCAATTGTATTATTTTTTGCTGTAGAATCGACTGGTGAAATCAGATTTGCGATATATTCAGCCGTTTTTGCTCTGCAGAAAAATCAGATCAAAATTCGCGCTTTCAGATGCGTTGAACCACCCCAAGGAAAGATTTTTTTTCCAAAAAAATGCCACCATTCTTTTTAGTTCCCCTAAATCCTTCAAAAAAATGATGATATCCGCAGATCAAATTCTCAAAATTAACTCTAATATTTATAACAAGTAAATATTTAAAAAATGGTTGAAGTCTTATTTTTGGAAAAATAAAATTCAATTTTTTTTGAGAATTTTATTTTTTGGAAATAATAAAATTTAAATGTGTTTGAGAAATTTATTTAAAGAAAAATTTCATTTCAAATACCTTTTGAATTTTAAATGAAATTCGAATTTTTCCCTTGTCTAAGTAAACACAAGTTTACAAATTTTGAAAATCATTCGATTCAGGCTATCTAACATGTAGAATCGCGCGCTGAATTCGAAAATGAAGTCAAAAAGTTCAAAATTGGAAAAGTTTTTAAGACATTGCCAAATTTCATATTTAAAAAAATGGTTTGACATAAATAAAAATATCTCCGGTCAAAATTAGAAGATTTATTTTTTTTTACTTTTAAATTGAAGCTAATTAAATACTTTATCAATTGTCTGTACAACACTTTTCAATTTAATAAACGCCTAAGAATCTATTCATCGATATATCTTGGCTCAGAATTGATCAGTTATTCTTCATGGCTTTTTTTAATTTTAGTTGGGTTTTGATTTTTTAATGAAATTATGAATGTTATATGAAATTTTGTCTTTTGAATCAAACATGAAAATTGTGTAAAAAAAAAAACAAAACTTTTTAATTTGTCTATTTTTTGCAGTTTTTTTTTTTTTGTGGACCGCTTTTAAACAGCAACAGAAAACATAAACCCCCTTTCTACTATACCTTTGTGCTTTTGGGGTCACAGAGTTATCGTCAAAAACGTAAAATGTCCTTAAGCACGTACCAAAGCAAAACTAATGGTATGTCTAGTTTTGTTTCAAAAAAAAGAATACAAATAAGCAGAAGAGGAAAAAAAACAAAAATAAAAAACAATGAAAACGAAGTCAGAAAGCTCATACACTATGTACGTAAACTTAACGGAATTTAAAATTACTGGGTGTTACTATCAGCGCCTCTGGATAAATATGAAACATTTCTTCATTAAATTTAATGAAAACTTTCATTTGTAAATTTAAACTGACAAATTTTTTACACACGGCATTCACCGAGCATAGTGTATATAAACAGCAAAAAGCATACTAGCATACTAGAGGTAAATTTTTTTTTTAAAGATTTTCACAAAACATTTCAGCAACATTGTGTCACACTCACAAAAAACATTCATACATATTTTAATGGTAAAGAGAAATACAATTGTTTACAGTTTTTCTTGGATCTATGAATGCAATAGTAGAAAATTGCAAACATAAGTGTGAGATTTGAAAAAAAAAAAATAAACTCACACAAACATATAAAAAAAAGTTCATTCACTCGGTTTTTATGTTGTTACTAATTTTTGGATCATTGTTGTTGTTTATGCTGAATGTTGAAAAAAAAAAACTGTACAATATTGTCCAACCTTAATTTTAAAAGGAAATATATTGTTTTCGCTAAAACAAACAAAAAATTGTGAAAAATTTTAAACAAAATAGTTTATAAATTTTCCAAAAATCTAAAAAATTACTTCTATATTGCAATTTTTCCTTATAAGAAAAAAACGTTCGTTCCTCTTCTTCTTTATATACCCAGCATAAATTGGCATTACTAGTAATGGGTTTTGAAATCCGAAACAGATGTTAATAAGTAGTTACTTATTGAATGAAACACTAATTATTTTAACAAGGGCGTGAGACAAAAATAAGTAGTGAAGAGTATTGAAATAAATAAGTACCCAGGCAGAAACTGCCAACCGTTCCAAAGAAAAAGGCTCGGCAAAGCACTAAATTTTTTGTGTAGAAGGTAGTATGAATTCGAACAAGTGCTTTCCAAGCGCTTTGCCAATGTTTTTGTATTTAAATCCGTTAAAAATATAATTTTTTTATTAAAATTTATTAATTTTCATAACAATTGGAATATTTTTTATTTCCCTGCAGGATTAGTGGCCGGTCCTTGATAGTTCTTATGATATGTCACTTATACACAATGACCGACATATTACAAACTTGACACCTTTTATATAAAAACACCTGTTTCTTTCGTGAGGAAGTGTCTTAAACTTTGGATATAAAATGTCACTGGGCCTATCCCTTTGGAACACAAACCCGTTTCGGTTCAATACACCACTTTTTTTCGGGACTTTTCTAAATTTTTCCTAAAAGCATTTTTAATAATTTTTTTATTCCAAAACGCAAAGAAAACGGAAACAAAATTTTTCAGGAAAATATTTCAAAGTTTGTCGAAATTTTTTTTATCCTAATAAATTAGTCAATCAAATTTTTATCCTTATTTAATAAATTTCTTTATTCAAATAAACACCAAAAAAGTTGTGTCTTATGGACTTATACAATTTAGATACGTCCCATTTTTTTGTTATAAAAGTGCTATAATAGTACCATATTTTTTGTTTTTAAAGCGCTTTGAAAGCGCTTTAAAATAGCAACGGCATACCGTTTACCGTGGTTATCATTTTGGACGCTGGGAGAGTACTAAACTGTGATGCTTTCCCAGCGCTCTCCCGTTCGTATTTTTCTGCCTGGGTAGTTACTGACTCGGATTACTAATAAGGAGTAAAAACCCATTACCAATAAGAAGTTAAATAATTAGTTAATTAAAACATTTTAAATTTAACTTGTTTTTACTAAAACATAAAAATTGTGTAATTTTTATTAAGTTTTTTAGTACTTTTCAAGTTAGTTGAATTGTAAAGGTTAAAAACTGCAAGTGCAAAAAGATATTATTACTTAGAGGTGCTTTTATAACATATTACTGAGAAGTAGTTACTTTTGGGCTTAAAATAATGTTAATGGTAATGGGTACGCATTATAAATAATGTACTTGGTAATGATTACTTTTCACAACTCATTACCATGTTTTTGCTGGGTATATATAGGGTGACCATTATTTTCTGAACTTAAATCACTACGCCGAAGTTTTTATGTTTTTTTTTTCTAGAAATAACTAATAAAAACAACTGCAAAAAAACAACTGCAAAAAGCAACTGTTGTCGTTATTTTGCAGAAAATTTAGTTGACTTTATACGACTTAATTTGAATGTTTTGATCGTATCAGCGCAGAAGATGTAACAAAATCCCACAGGTTTTGAGAATAAGAAAATCCCTCAGATTTTGAAGACTTTTTCCGTAAGTTTTGACAACTTTTCCTGTAAGAAAACTTCACAGCTAATAAGCACGTGTTTTTTTTTAAAGGCCCTGATTTTCCGAGCGCTTTTTCGAATAAGCTCTGATGACATGGATTCATGCAATTTACATTATCTTTCTAAAAATATAAAAAATCAATCGGCCAATTGGACTTTTCGCTATAGAAAACCTCAAAGATTCTTTCTGTGCACATTTTCATATAAATTTAGGAAGGTCAAAATAACCTCATGCTCAGATTCTTTTTTGCGTTAAGGAACCTCTTGATTCACGAACTCCTTAGAATAAATTCATTATACATTATCTTATTTTTAGACTTAAGTTATAAAAAACAACTCTGACGACTTATATTATGTAAATTCAAGTGTTTGTACAGAATTTTAGAATAAAATTATTTTTTATGTTGAAATGTTCAAAAATCAGTACAACAGTACATATTTTAAAAAATCAGTACAAATCAGTACAACGTTTTTTAACCAGTACACGTGATCAAAAATCAGTACATGTACTGATCAAATCAATACGAATGGTCAGCCTATATATATGGGGGTTTTCGTGTCAACTGACACAACTTTTGAAACTGATATCTTCCGATCGGGATGAAATTTGCACCAAGGTTAGTCCTATTGGATAGCAGTTCAGACACAATTTTTCAACCAGATCGGTCAAGAACTCTCTGAGTTAGAGGGGGTCGAAATTTGACATTTTGGCCAAAGAGGTGTTGATTCTCATCCATGTAACTTCTTACCTATTGTTTTTAGCAAAATGTGTCCCAAAGAGTTTAGATAGCAATTTCTTCAGTCTTTCGAAAAAAAAATATAAAAAAAATAAAAAAAAAATGTTTGATTTTTTTTCTTAAAAATCCAAAACTTTTTTGACTTTTTCCTCAAATTGGGCCCTTTTTTTTTTTTTTTTTTTTGATTCAAAAGAAAGCTTAGGTGATTTCTTTTAAGAGCTGTGGGGTCGCTTAGTGGGATGCGAGTGGGATATCTATGAAAAAAAAATTTTTTTAACTTTGGAACAAAAAAAATGGTTCTTCAATTTGCACTATTAGGCGTGGGATAGCTAACCAGTTTTCGATTTCGATCCGCGATACCCTCTAATTTTTTTAGGTTCGAAAAAGAAAGCACGAGCCAAAAAATGGGGGCGGTGGGGAGGGGCCATATGGCCCCTCATTGGGGTCAAAGTTGGGCGTAAAGAGGTAAAAATCCTCAAAAAGCCCCAAAACTCCCCTAGAAACGCCCCTGGAGGGGTTCAATGTGAGACCGACCTCCAATAATTTTCTGCCCCAAACATTTTTCTTGAACATACCTTACCCCTATTTCTACTTCCTAAGGGGGCTCCCATACAAAACATTTTTAAAAAATTTTATCCGTTTTTTGTGTTCCAAAGTAAAAAAAAAAATTTTTTCATAGATATCCCACTCGCATCCCACTAAGCGACCCCACAGCTCTTAAAGGAAATCACCTAAGCTTTCTTTTGAATCAAAAAAAAAAAAAAAAAAAAGGGCCCAATTTGAGGAAAAAGTCAAAAAAGTTTTGGATTTTTAAGAAAAAAAATCAAAAATTTTTTTTTTATTTTTTTATATTTTTTTTTCGAAAGACTGAAGAAATAGCTATCTAAACTGTTCGGGACACATTTTGCTAAAAGCAATAGGTAAGAAGTTACATGGATGAGAATCAACACCTCTTTGGCCAAAATGTCAAATTTCGACCTCAGACTCAGAGAGTTCTTGACCGATCTCGTTGAAAAATTGTGTCTGAACTACTATCCAATAGGACTAACCTTGGTGCAAATTTCATCCCGATCGGAAGACATCGGTTTCAAAAGTTGTGTCAGTTGACACGAAAACCCCCATATATAAAAATACGTTGTATTTTCTTTGTAATGCGATTTCTCTGGAATGTGTAAACCGATTTTGCTTCTGAAAACTTAACATGAGAGGTTAAGTCAATACCATGGTTTTATAAGTATAGTGTTTTTGTATGTGGTTTTTAATATGATAATGTTTTTAGGCTGGTGTCTAATTTTAAAAAAGTTGCAGGACGCCACCTCAGTTTGACTTTATAAGCTAACAATTAACGAAAAAGAAAATAAGGATTACTATGTTCATTTTCTTAAAACCAATAATTTTAATAACTTGGGTTTGTAAATAGGATAATAATTCACCTCGTGGTGAATAAAACCGTTTTTCACCAGCTGGTGAATAAAAAGTAACATAATTATTTTTCATCAAAAAAAATTTTTTTTTTCATCACATTATTTTTTTCATCAATTTGTTTTTTTTATAATTTTTTTTTTTTATCAATTTTTTTTTCCATCAAATTTTTTTTTTAAAAACTACTTAAAAAAAGTTTTTTTACACAAAATAAAATATTTCTAACCAAAAATTTTATTTTTTTCACGTTAGAAAATTTGCTATCACTTAAAAAGGGCATTGTGGAGGGTATTCATAGATTCGGCCAAGTCGAATTTAACTTTTCTACTTGTTTTTTATCAATTTTTTTTTTTAACATCAATTTTTTTTTTCATCAAATTTTTTTTTCATTAATTTTTTTTTTCATCAAAATTTTTTTTTTCATCAAAAAGTTTTTTTTTTCATTAAATTTTTTTTTTTTATCAATTTTTTTGTTTTTTCATCAAATTTTTTTTTTTCATAAATTTTTTTTCATTAATTTATTTTTTCATCAATTTTGGGTTCATTAAATTTTTTTTAATATAATTTTGTTTTTCGTGAAAAAAATTATTTTTTTTTACCAAAACTACTTTTTCACCAAGTCTAAGCTTTTCGCACAAAAATTTTCCATTTGTTTATCAAATGTACATAAAACAAGTGAGAGTGTTATATTCTTTGGTGCCGAATCTTTTATACTCTCCAAAATGTAAAAACACTTTTTTGCACTTCTTTTTGCACCCACTTACGAAATGTACAGCTCTTTTGGTTTTTTAATGGGGTCCTCGACTGATATTTCAATGCGTTTTGCATGAAATAGCAAAGTAATATAGCATTATTTTTTCTAAAAAAACTTTGCTTTCACAGAAAAAAAATTGAAACAAATTTCAATCAACAAAAACGCGGATTCAATCAATTTTTTGAATGAAATTCCTTCAATTATGAAAATTATTATACCAATCATCAAATTGTAGGTGATTGATTGAAAATTTTTTCAATCAAAAATTTTTTCGATTTTGATCAAAAATTTGATCAATTTTTTATTTAAAGTCAATCAAAACAATGATTGATTTAACAAATGAAGTGTAAGCTTATGACAAAATTATCAAAAAACTCATCTTTTTTGCTTTCCAATATGTTGCCAACAATAAAAAAAGTAAAATCCGATTATTTTGTATATTTTTGAATAAATCTATTTAAATAAATTAAAGCGAAAAAAATGGTATGTTAAAAATTTGTAACTCGACAGATAAAGAAAATAACAAAAATTTTAATCAAAACATTGATTGACTCTATTAAATTTTGTTGATCAACAGATTTAATTGAAAATTTTTAGCCAACCATTTTTTTGTGTGTTGGCAAGTACACCCAAATCTTCCGCAAAACATTATCATGATTTAATGTTATAGGCAAGAGTACAAAATTCGCAGGCATTTTTATACAGTGGTTGTCAACTAATTTGAAACGATTCTACACTTTAACTAATTAGAAACGCAACTATAATATAATACTCAACGTTATTATTATCAAACGAGAATAATTTTAAAAAATATTATGTAGGTAATTAATAAAGCTTGAATTTAAGCTTGATAGCGTCCTGATTATGTAAATAATAAATGTGCTACGAGGGTCGATCTGGAAAATGCAATTATTTATAGACATTTAAAAAAAAAAAAAAATTTTTAATTTTTAAGTCGATTTTTTCTAAGTTAAAACATTGGAAATTTAAAATATGTTCCATTAGTTTTTATTCAGATATCAACTAATTTTTTCAACAACCCTAACAAAAAATGGAGACAGTAGAACACAGTAGAAAAAAAATCGCATTTTTGACCTAAAATTCGTTTGACCACCAATTTATTGTAAACAAAGAAAATATGTAATTGTTTATTTACATTAGTACACCAAAGTGTATTGTAATGAGAAATTAAAATGAATTTATTTTTTCTTTGTTTACAAAGAATTGGTGGTCAAACAAATTGTAGGTCAAAAAAAAATTTTTTTTTTAAGAGTAAGTTCTAGAGAACATATCCTGAAATTTTTATCTTGGGACTCCAATGGGAGGCGCAAGAATGTCGCGATTTGTTGATTTTGGGGGAAAATTTCGAAAAATTTTGATTTTGGTCGACCCCATTGTTGTCCCAACACAAAAATTGTAGACTATGTTCATTAGGACTTGCACTTTGAGAATACCAAGTAAAAAAAACATCGGGGGATACTTTCCCCCCATTTCCTCCACCCTTTGCCACGACCTTCAAATAAGGGGGGCACTAATTCCTTTTTTTGGAAAATTTTTTGGTTTTGGTATGTCTTGTAAAGCGTATTATAAGCTTTAAAACAAAAAAAAAATGGGCTCTGTAGCTACAAAAGCACTTATGATATTAAATTTTTAAGGCTAAAGAGTGTTGCGATTTGGAGATTTTGGGGAAAATTGTGAAAAATTTTGATTTTGAGCGATCCCATTGTTGTCCCAACACAAAAATTTTAGAATATATTCTTTAGGACTTTCTCTAAAAGATTATCAAGTAAAAAAAAATCGGGGGATACCATCCTCCCCATTTTCTCCTCCGTATATCACGACCTTAAAATAAGGGAGGTAACCCTTATTTTTTTTCGAAAATTTTTTGGTTATGATAGGTCTTGTAGAGCATATTATGAGCTTCAAAACAAACCAAAATGGGCTTTCTAGCTATAATAGAACCACCGATATTAAGTTTTTACGGTGCAAAGTGTCGCGACTGGGAGATTTTGGGGGAAATTTTGACCCTCCGTGTTTTCGCACACTGTTTACTTAGAGGGCTGAAAATAAGTGTGCGTCAGTTTATCAATTAGTGTTACAACTAAACCAAATTTCATCAAAATCGGAGGGGGTCACGAAACTTTTTAGCTATTTTTGATTGATTTCACTAAGACTGAAAAACAAAATTGGAGTGAAAATTGCTTGTTTTGGTTATATTATACATGAAGAGGATGATACACTTCTGAAAGTAGAGATCAAATGGAGTAAAACTGCATTTACAGTTTTTAATTTCATAATCCTATTTCCTTTTAAAAGGACTTCAACGTTTTAAAGGATAAATTTTGTAAAATATTTCTGAAATATTTGTATTTGTCCTAGAATGCCACTGGTGATGGAAAATGAAAGAGGAGGATCTCTCCTAATTTTTACATTTTTTGTACTTTGCCATATTGGGATAAAAGGATGTGAATAAAGTCCTTTGAAAACTTAATCAAAATATTTTGTTGAAAATTTTTAATGATATTGAAGGATAAAGTTTTGAAAGGTTGTAACTTACTTAATTTTTCCTGATGTGTAAAAATAATAAAAATTGGGGGATATTATCTTCTTTTATTTGCTATCACTGGTGGCATCCTAGGACAAGTATCAATATTAAAAAAATATTTTATAAAATTTATTCCCCTAAAGCATTGAAGTTCTTTTAAAAGAAAACAGGATCACGAAATGAAAAACTGTTAATGCAGTTTTACTACATTTTTAATATGGGATCTAAGTCCAAAAATGGTCCAATTATTTTTAGAATTGATAAGGCCACCAAAGTACTCGCTTAACATATACAAACAAAATGTTGATCAAATATTTTCTATTTTTATGAATTTTGAAAGATTTATGTTAATATCGGGAAGGTGGTTCGTATGGGGACTACAAGAAGAACTGATTCCGACTTAAAAATGGGTCTTGGACAAATATTTCGGATAGTTACAATCATAAGCACAAACTAGGGTTGCCAGATACTAAAAGTCAAATAACTGGACAGTGGAATTTTTCAGCTGGATTTTGTAAAATATTTTTTTGAATATTAAAAAAAAAATTAATCGAATTTCATATGTAGGATACATGTTTTAAGTTTTGACTGGTCGCCTCTATTGACCACTGAAAAATGTGCCTTTTTTAAGCATTGCCATTGCTTGTTCGAGCATCTCGAAGTGTTGATGTTGATCTTGTCATTGGTCTGAGGAATGTTAGTGTATATTTTTCTTTTCAAATAACCCCACAAAAATAATTCCAAAGTGGTCAAATCTGGAAATCTAGGTGGCCAGTTAAAATTCCCCGGACGTCCGATGTCAAAAAAAGGCGACACCAACTGACACTTAATTGCAGATTTTACCCCTCCAGACTTATTTTTTTGGGGTTATTAAAAAAGCAAAATGTACGAAACAATTCTTAAATCATTTACGAGCTCAGAAAATAAAAAAGAGCACATTTTGCCGTATCCAAAAGAGGCACTTTCGTTTTGTTCATGATTAATGTTTGATTTAAAAAGTAGTCCAAAAAAATTGTAAAATATATTTAATAAAAACAAAAATTGTTTAAATTAAAGAAATTCTTGTTTAACTGGAAAAATTATATTTTACCTGGAAACTGGTCCAGACCCTAGCACAAACTCAATATACCCAGTACCACCGAGTGGTATCTATATATATAAAAGAGTAATGTGACTGACTGACTGACTTATTGACTGATTCATCATCGCCCAGGTCAAACCGCTGAAGCTAGAGACTTGAAATTTGGACTGTAGGTTCACCTCCCGGAATATAGATCCACTAAGGCTGGATTTTTGCCAGTGTTGATTCTAAGGGGGTAAAAAGGGTAAAAAACTGTACTTTTGGTACTTTTTATATCTCATGAAATAATGGTCATAGAGACTTGAAATTTGGACTGTATGTTCACCTTTCGGAACATAGATACACTAAGTCCGGATTTTTGCCAGTGTTGATTCTAAGGGGGTAAAAAGGGTAAAAAACTGTACTTTTGGTACTTTTTATATCTCATGAAATAATGGTCATAAAGACTTGAAATTTGGACTGTATGTTCACCTCCCGGAATGTAGATTTTGTAAGGCTGGACTTTTGCCAATGTTGATTCTAAGGGGGTAAAAAGGGTAAAAAACTGTTCTTTTGGTACCTTTTTTATTTCCTTAAATAATAGTATTAGAAACTTGAAATTTGCAATGTAGGTTTACCTCCCGGAAAAAAAAATCACTAAGGCTCGGTTTTTGCCAATGTTGATTCTACGGGGATAAAATGGGTAAAAAAGTGTACTTTTGGTAAAAAAACTGTTCTTTTGGTACCTTTTTTATTTCCTTAAATAATAGTATTAGAAACTTGAAATTTGCAATGTAGGTTTACCTCCCGGAAAAAAAAATCACTAAGGCTCGGTTTTTGCCAATGTTGATTCTACGGTGATAAAATGGGTAAAAAAGTGTACTTTTGGTACTTTTTATATCTCCTGAAATAATAGCCATAGAGACTTGAAAATTGGTACTTTTTATATCTCCTGAAATAATAGCCATAGAGACTTGAAAATTGGACTGTATGTTCACCTCTCGGAATAAAGATCCATTTAGGCTGGATTTTTGCCAATGATGATTGTAAGGGGGTAAAAAGGGTAAAAAACTGTGCTTTTGGTACCTTTTACATTTACTTAAATAATGGTACTAGAAACTTGAAATTTGTAATGTAGGTTCACCTTCCGGAAAAAAGATTCAAAAAGGCATGGGTTTTTGCCAATGTTGATTCTACGGGAGTAAAAAAGGTAAAAAAAGTACCTTTTATCAAAAGTAACTTTTATAAAAATTACCTTTTATAAAAAGTACATAAAAGGTACCTTTTATAAAAAGTACCTTTTATAAAAAGTACCTTTTATAAAAAGTACCTTTTATAAAAAGTACCTTCTATAAAAAGTACCTTTTATAAAAAGTACCTTTTATAAAAAGTACCTTTTATAAAAAGTACCTTTTATAAAAAGTACCTTTTATAAAAAGTACCTTTTATAAAAAGTACCTTTTATAAAAAGTACCTTTTATAAAAAGTACCTTTTATAAAAAGTACCTTTTATAAAAAGTACATTTTATAAAAAGTACCTTTTATAAAAAGTACCTTTTATAAAAAGTACCTTTTATAAAAAGTACCTTTTATAAAAAGTACCTTTTATAAAAAGTACCTTTTATAAAAAGTACCTTTTATAAAAAGTACCTTTTATAAAATGTACATTTTATAAAAAGTACCTTTTATAAAAAGTACCTTTTATAAAAAGTACCTTTTATAAAAAGTACCTTTTATAAAAAGTACCTTTTATAAAAAGTACCTTTTATAAAAAGTACCTTTTATAAAAAGTACCTTTTATAAAAAGTACCTTTTATAAAAAGTACCTTTTATAAAAAGTACCTTTTATAAAAAGTACCTTTTATAAAAAGTACCTTTTATAAAAAGTACCTTTTATAAAAAGTACCTTTTATACAAAGTACCTTTTATAAAAAGTACCTTTTATAAAAAGTACCTTTTATAAGAAGTACCTTTTATAAAAAGTACCTTTTATAAAAAGTACCTTTTATAAAAAGTACCTTTTATAAAAAGTACCTTTTATAAAAAGTACCTTTTATAAAAAGTACCTTTTATAAAAAGTACCTTTTATAAAAAGTACCTTTTATAAAGAGTACCTTTTATAAAAAGTACATTTTATAAAAAGTACCTTTTATAAAAAGAACGTTTTATAAAAAGGAATGTAGGATTTTTCGGTGAAGAAAAAACCTTCTGAAAGAGGAACTTTTTGGAAATTTCGTTTCTAACGGGGAAAGAAAGTGTACTTTTGGTACTTTTTTTTTTGTTCCAATAATAATGACCGTTGAAGCTTGAATTTTGGAATGTTGGGGACTTCGGTGAAAAAAACATTCTGCTAAAGTATTTTAAACAAATTTTGTTTCTAGAGCTGTAAAAAAGTGTTTTTTGATACCGATAGTAAAGGGGATAAAAAGTGAAAATTTGGTTATTCTTATATTTCTTGAAATAATGGTTCAGAAACTTGATGTTTTAAATAAAGGATCACCTAGCACATAAAAACAGTTTTTGGAAAATATAATTTTACGGGGATAAGGGGGCAAATGGTTGTTTTGAGATATCTAACTTTTGAACTAAAAGCCGCAGAAATAACACCCAAGACAAGGACATATTTTAAAATTTTAGGGTAAAAAGGGGTACCTGGTAACAGTGGTTGAAAATGGTACTTTTCATATCTACAATATAAAGGCAATAGAACTTTTTATTTTTTTTAACGCATATTATACGGAGAGGAATGAAACTTACATGGAACGAAAGGAGATGGACTTGGAAGTGAAATGGAATAGAACGGGGAACGAAGTGGAATAGAGCTGGGAACAATATGGAATGATAATTTTTACTTAAATTTTACTTATTTAACTTTTTTGACTCCATATTTGTTCTCTCTATATGTTTTTCCACTCAAACTTATTTTTATTCCATTTTTTTTTACTGAAATATTTATTCACTCAAAATCTTAAAGCCCGTTATAAGGGCTCGAAAATTGTCGATATATTTTTTCACCGAAACGAGCTTGATGACGTACCAGCGAAGTTATTCAAATTTTATTGTTAAAATTATTCATTAAAATATTATTTTATAAAAGACTTAAACGTCCACAAGTAAATAAAACAAAAACTATATAGAGGATTTTTTTTAAATCGATATAGTAATCCTGATCCTTATATTATCCGGTATTCAATACAACCGGTAACGAAGTACCGGGATGGCAAGCTAGTAGGGTATATAAAGTAGATTATAATACAGTGCAACAACCAAAATCGAAATAGGATGAAACCAAAAGCAAATGAAAGTTGACATTTTCCAAAACAAACCCCTCAAGGTTTTTTTTTAATTTAGTGAGACGTTTTTTTTACGCCTCTTATATAGTTGATGAAAACTTTAGAAGGGGCGTATACTTTATTTTGTAATTGCTTTTAAATAACAATCATACTTAACAGTGTACAGTGGTTTATTATACCGTCCACTTAGTGATAGAGGGTATATATAAGTTTGTCATTCCGTTTGTAACTCATCGAAATATCGATCTGGGACCCCATAAAGTATATATATTCATGATGCCCGATCTATTTTAAGACATTCTAGCGATGTCCGTCTGTCCGTTTGTCCGTCTGTCCGTCTGTCTGTCTGTCTGTCTGTGGAAAATGCTGTCACGGACAAAATATTGCACATAGATGACTGAAACTTAACATATTTATTGGAAGTTCTCCTGAGAAGTTTGGTATTGCAATTGAGCGATATCGGTTGAGCGGTTCAAAAGTTATGAACGAAAATGTAAGCACACCTCAAAAATTTCAGTACATTCAACATAACCTAAAAATACAAAATGCTTTAATTCGATTTCTGGTTGACATATGTGAACATAATTGAACACCAAATGGTATTTAAACAAGTACGAACATATTTTTTGACAAAAAAAGAAAAAAATCGTGGATTTTTTTTTTCCAAAATTTTTTTCGCGGAAATTTTTTTTTTTCAAAAGAATTTTTTTTTTAGAAGTAATTTCGTTTTAAACAAAGTTTTTTGCAATAATCTTTTTGAAATTGTGGAGGGTATCACTACATTCGGCAAGGCCGAATTTAACTTTTTTACTTGTTTTTAATAATTCTGCTGGTACTGAACCGAGTTCACCGAAACTCATACCGGTTATAGCTAATGTAATTCAACACTCGACCCACATGTCGAACCGCCAGCGGCGCCTAAGACAGGAAATATTTAGTATACAAAAACTTTAAATGCTTAAAAATCACCAACTTCAAATGCGTAAAATAAATATAAAAACCTTGAGAGTTTTGTTATGAAAAATGTAAACTTTAATTCCTTTTGGTTTCATCCCATTCCGTCTCGGAAAGTTCGATTTTGTGTCACTGTGTAATTACCGTAGACGACACAATTTTCAATTTATATGTGCTTTTAAACACTTTTGAGCAAAAAAATTCTCAAAACCTGAGAAAAAATCTCCGTTTTCACCAAAAGAACATCATTTTATTTTTTTTATAGAAATTATCATTTGTACCCAGGAAAAATTTTTGGAACAAATTCCTGGTTCAACAGATTCTTGAATATATTCTACGGTAATCACAACAAAATTTTCTATGTAAAAGTATTTTTCAAAAAAACTACTTGCTCTAAAAAACGATTGCTTTCGGGACAATTTCAAACAAAAATCATTGATTCTGGAATTTTAAGTAGAACCGGTTGCAGGGTAGTTTGATGCGTTTTGGAACCGATTATTTGGAACAGAAAATTTTGCTGGGTATTTTTGAAAATATAAAATATTTTTTTAAATAAATTTTTTTTTTCGCTGATCACAAATCTGGCCAAATAAAATCTAGAGAAAAGCTAATGGAATGATATTCATGATGCATAACTTACTTGGTCAGTTGCAATTGCCTTTTAAAGGTGTCTTTTTCACCTCCGCAAAAGTTTGCAAATTTTAATCCACAAAAAAATTGTTTCATTCATTTAATCATTTTGGAAGGGACCGCCCCCTAGCCCCCCTAGGTACCTGCCTCAATAAAAAACGGCATTAAAACAGGCTTGGATCCACGGGAGGGGGGGTAATTCCCCCCAAAACCGAATTCTAAAGAAAAAAGGAAAGGAAATAAGAGGAAAGGATTGGGAAAAAAGGAAAGTGAAAGAGAAAAAGGAAACAATCTGAAAATTGTAAAAAAAATTTTAAAGTTTTTTTAAAAAAAATTCTTAAATGTAGGAAAAAACCCCCATTTTGCAATTTTTTGACAAATTTTAAATGGCGATATTCGAAAACCGTGCGATTTTATAAGTTTTTTGATAATCGTATTCAGCATGCTAAAATTAATAAAAACAATGTATCGCAAGATATTTTTTTTTTTTTATTTTCAAAAATCCAAAATTTTGGTGGAAATTTTTCAAAAGTCCAAAACTTTGATCGAAGGGCGCCACGGGTTAAAATGATCGAATTTTGCTCAAATTAGTTTTAAATGAAAGATTGTCTCAAGCTGTACGGAATGAAATTTTGAGATATTTTTTAAAAAAATTCTTGAACGTAGGAAAAAACCGCCATTTTTTGCAAATTTCAAATAGCGATATCTCGAAAACTGTTCGACCGATTTTAATTTTTTTTTTTGATATTCGTGCTCAGCACATCAAAATTAAGAAATATGATGTGTCGAAAGATATATTTATTTTTTATTTTTAATTTTTCAAATATCCAAAACTTTTACCGCCGGGCGCCACGGGTTAATTTAATCCGATTGACCTCAAATTGGTACCACATGAGGTTTAGGCCTAGTACACTGAAAGAATTTTGTTCATTACGGCTATGAAAACGTACATTGATTCTATGAAAAAAATCATTAGAAGTGAGCCAATGATGCCCTTCATAGAATCTATGAAACAAATTCATAGAAACCAGAAACCTATGAAAAAGTTCATAGGCTATGGAAAAAAAATTATTATTCAATTCTATTTTTATTTATTTTATTATTTCAATTTTATTTTATTTTATTTTTATTATTTCATTTATTTACTATTTTCTATTTTTAAAAATTTATATTTTTTTTTTAACTTATCCCCACCGAGATTCGAACATAGAACCTCTTGTTCGTGAAGCTTAGTGTCTAACCACTTAGCTAAATTATATAAACAAGTAACAACACTTAAAAGCTATTTTGAATAATATTCTGCTAACATATTAAGTTTGTGTCTTTGCTCTGTCACAATGCTCTGCCAAAAGCTGTGTGTGTGTTTGTAGAAAACAAATATTTTGTGTATTTACAAAAATGAAGCGTTATAAAACCAAGCGTTAGTTGGCGTGATTTTTCTTCTTTGGTGGCGCTGATAGCTAAGGCGTCGACAATTGCCACTTCAGCCGGTAGGTCTTGGGTTCTAGCCCCGGTCAGGGCAGCAATGAAAATTTTTTTTTTAATGTTTTTTTTATTTTTTTTTATTTTTTTAATAAATTTATTCAACTGTTTTAATTATTGTAACATTATTTTAATTATTTAAAAAATTAAATGGCATATTGATGGCATTTTCTTCTATGAATGACATTCATTAATTCTATGAATTTTTCCTATGAATTTAATAAAATCTATGAATAAAATTCTATGAAAAATTTCAGAATACTAATGAATATTCATTCAGCCAATGAATTGTTTCATAGATTCTATGAATTTGGTTTTATGAAATTTGTTCATAGATGGAATGAACAATAATTCTTTCAGTGTAGAATAAAAAAATGCCCCGACTTTGAAAATCGGAGAAGAAAAAATTTTGCTATACAGAAAAATGCCAGTCTAATGATCCATATACATGTTTTTATCAAAGGAGATATGTTTTGATATAATTATTTTTTTTACACGGGAAGTGTACTTTTGGTACATTTTTTGTTCCTATAATAATAACCTTAGAAGAAGGATATGGAATTGGATATGAAATGGAGTAGAAGGGGGAACGAAATGGAATAAAGCAGGGAACAATATGGAATGCTACTTTTTACTAAAATTTTTCATATTTTACTTTTTTTACTCAATATTTTTTCTCTCTAAACTCTCTCTTATTTTAATCTCTTATTTTAGGCTTAAACGTCCACAAGTAAATAAAACAAAGACTACTTAGGGAATTTTTTTTTGAAATCGATAGAGTAATCCTGATCCTTCTTTTATCCGGCATTCAATACAACCGGTAACGAAGTACCGGGATGGTATGCTAGTGTATATATAAAAGAGACGATTTTAAGTTTGGGGTGTTTCAGCTTATCGAACATATCAGTGTTTTAAAATTTCGTTGTCCCCTCATGAAACTGTGTGGACCTTCGGGAAATTTTCGATAACTCCCTAACATACAGGAATATCGTCTAGAGCAAAAATATGTGTCGACTTTAATTAAATAAAGATTATTTCTGATTCATATGGCTATCGTTTGGCTATGTCTTTACATAAATGCCCCAAAATTTACACATTTTCATGAAAAAAATATTTAACGAAGCCAAATTTTTACAAGGTTATGCCACCGTTGGATAGACATTAAAAAAATCTTCCTATATGGAAACAAAATATAGTTTCTTAGAAAGAAATGGCTGCAAAATAAAAAAAAAAGAAAATTCATTAATTTGTATCTATTTTTTTAACCCCTAAATCCCCGATAAACCAAGACCCCAACCTTAGAATTGTCTCTTTTATATAACGCTCCACACCAAAAAACAAATGTTGTTTGATTAAAGTATAATATTGTCAAAATATTAGGATAATGATAGAAAAATTACAAATATAAAATTTTTTAATGAAATATTGGCGGAGTTACATGGATGGGAAGTTTTGATGTTTTCCTAAAGAACATATTTTCATGAATTTTAATTAACATTTTGATGAAATAAAAATTATAATTTAAAAAACCACTCTTAAAGTATTGTTGACGGCCTTTCAAAAGACATTTATGGTTTTTTTGAAGAAAATAAATTTGACCTTAAAATTCAGGGTCAAAGTATTAAATTGTAATTATCTAATAAGCGTCGCACTTTTAGATATTTTTCACTAAACCTATAAGAAAGCTTGACATTTTTTTAAATTTTGGTTAAAAAAAAAAAATGGTATGTTACTTTATGAGAAATATTTTTTTTAGAAGTACATAACATGATGGCAAATGAAAGAGGATTATATCCCCTAATTTTCGCATTTTATTATTTTGACATATAAGGAAAAAGTGAGGTAAGTAACGTCCTATCAAAAATGTGCCCTTCAATAGCATTTAAAATGTTTAACAAAATATTGAAATAAAGTTTTGAAAGGGCATTTTCACCTTCTTTTTTTCAGAAATGGCAAAAAAATGGGAAAATTAGTTAAGATTCTCCTCTTGCATTTACTATCACTAGTGACATCATAGGTGAAGAACAAATAATAAAAAAATATTTTCAAAATGTAATCCTTTAAAACTTTGAAGTCATGTTAAAAGTAAACAGGATCACGAAAAGCTGCACTCAGAAAAAAAACTAACTAAAAAATGGGAAAATTAACTAAATCCAAGGAATATTGATAATGATTTAGCTCCATTGCCATGTATTCCTACTTTTTAGTCCATATTTTTCTTAAAAATTAGGAACAATTTAAACTAGAAAGTGGGAAAAAATTTCACATTTTTTAGTTAAAAAAACATTTTTGATGAGGACATTTTTCCTAAAAATTAGTTAATTTCATATTTTTATTGGTTTATTTATAGAATAGCATGTGAATACACACAGAATTCTCATTATGTACATATTTTATTTAAAATATAAAAAAACGTTTGTTTCTTATGGTCAAGTAATAAATTTCATTAGTTTTTAAAGTTAAATTACAACAAAGAATTTGTCTTTAACGTTTGTTCCCAGACTATGGGAAAACACGCCAAAGCCAAGGCCTTTGTTGTGATTAAAATATTATTTTTTTCCCCTAACACATACATGTGTAGAAAAAAATGTAAACATTAAATTTATTACTTGTTATACAAGACCAAACCTTTTGTATTCATGTACTACAAATACTAAACAAAATGTGAACTACAAGCAAGCATGAAAAAAAAAATAAATCAACTAAACAATTTCATGTTATGAAAAATTTACTAAACTTGTGGAAAAAACTTCCGCAAATTAAAGAAGATAAATACGATGAACTAATTGGTAGGAAATTACGTCCTAAAACTGAATTTTTTGAACTAAATTTTGTTTTTAGAAATATGTCTTAAAAATAAAGACTTTTTTTCAATTATTTAGGGAAAATTTCTTTGGCGGTAAGAATTTCTTCCATGTATTAGGGAATTATATTTAAGGAAAATTATGGTCTATTTAACAGTCCATGAACTAAAATTTTTTCCTAAAAGTTGGGAAAATTTCCAAAATTTTAGTTAAATTTAACTAAATTGTGGGAAAATTTATAAACTATTTTGAAGAAAATTTTTCCAAAGTTTAAGTTAATGGTTTTTTTTGAGTGTGTAAATGCACTTTTACTCCATTTGAACTCTACTGGCTCATCTGGCTTATGTTTAATACTGGCTGTCGTACGGTGGAATCATAAACTTTCTTTTTAGAAAATGCCTTAGAAAAATTTTAAAATCTAACAAATTTTTTGGAACAATTATGTCTTCAGTTTGATATATTTTCTATTGGAAAATTATTCCACAATCTGAGTTTTTAGCTCTCAAAAAATGTTTAGAACCTGAGAAATTCCTGATGAGACATTTTTCAAAATATTGAAAATTTTATTAGGTTCTTAAACCTTTTTTATAGAAATACATTTTTATAATTTGGAAATGTTTCTATAGAAAAAATCATAAAAAACAAGGGGCAAACACTAAAAACCTTGCTAATACTTAATTAAAATTCGAGCTAAGGTTCCCTGCAAAAAAAAAAATAGTTTTAATTAAAAAACACACACAACAAAAGCTGGATAAAAGTTCCAGTCTAACAGTGGCACTTTTCAATTTTTACCAGCTTACGGACGGTCACGTGACAAAATCACTTTCCGGTAGGTAATTAACTTTCCGGTAGGCAATAACCTACCGGAAAATGAACTTGTCATTTTATGAATTTTTTTTTTTTTTGGCATTCTAAATTTTTTTTTTTAAATTTTTGTTTGTACACTCCAAAAAAAAACTAACTAAAAAAATGGGAAAATGAACTAAATTCAAGGAAATTGATAATGATTTAGCTCCATTGCCATGTATTCCTACTTTTTAGTCCACATTTTTCTTAAAAATTAGGACCAATTTGAACTAGAAAGTGGGAAACAATTTCCCATTTTTTAGTTAAAAAAACATTTCTGATGAGGACATTTTTCCTAAAAATTAGTTAATTTCATATTTTTTTGGTTTATTTATAGAATAGCATGTGAATACACACAGAATTCTCATTATGTACATTTTTTATTTTAGATATAAAAAAAACGTTTGTTTCTTATGGTCAAGTAATAAATTTCATTAGTTTTTAAAGTTAAATTACAACAAAAACTTTGTCTTTAACGTTTGTTCCCAGTCTATGGGGAAAACACGCCAAAGCCCTGGTCTTTGTTGTGATTAAAATATTTTATTTTTTCCCTGACACATACATGTGTAGAAAAAAATGTTAACATTAAATTTATTACTTGTTATACAAGACCAAACTCTCTTTTTCATATACTACAAATAATAAACAAAATGTGAACTACAAGCAAGCATGAAAAAAAAAAATAAATCAACTTAAACAATTTCATGTTATGAAAAATGAACTAAACTTGTGGAAAAAACTTCCTCAAATTAAAGAAGATAAATATGATGAACTAACTGGTAGTAAATTACGTCCTAAAACTGAATTTTTTGAACTAAATATTGTTTTAAGAAATTTGTCTTAAAAATAAAGATTTTTTTTCATTTATTTAGGGAAAATTTCTTTGGCGGTAAGAATTTTTTCCATGTATTAGGGAATTCCATTTAAGGAAAATTATGACCTATTTAACAGTCCATGAACTAAAAATTTTCCTAAAAGTTGGGAAAATTTCCCAAATTTTAGTTAAATTTAACTAAATTGTGGGAAAATTTATAAACTATTTTGAAGAAAATTTTTCCAAAGTTTAAGTTAATGGTGTTTTTTTGAGTGTATTTAAAGTTAAATCATATCCGGACCTTTAGTTTGCACATGACTGTTGCAGACAATGAATGGTCTATAACACTGTGCTACAAAAGACAAAAAATAATTTATGCAGGGGTTCTCATATGATAATTCGGGTTGGTTGGAGTCCATAGAGTACTGATATACTCATAGTTTTTCTGGATCACTTCGTTAAGTACGTTTTTTATTGGCAAATGTGTTGAAAAACGGAAATTCTTAAATTACAATTTTAAAAAATTATTACTTTGTTAGTTTGCAACCGATTTTCGATTTTATGGATTTCTTTTAAAGGTATAGGTCTTACCTTTCAAACAAAACAAAAATATTAAAAATCGATCAAGAATTGGCTGAGCTACGATCGCTTAAGTAAAAAAAAAACGTATTTTTTGAAAAATTTGTCATATTCTTTTCTCTCTAAGTTGAAAGTGCATCATTAAACAATTTTTTTGAATTTTTTGTAAAAAAGGATAGTGAAGTAGCTTTCCAAAACACCAAAAAACATAACAATCGGTTTAAAAATGATTGAGTTATGCTAAGTTTTGTGATAGGACATTTTTAAATTTTTTCAGAAACGCTTGTAATTCAAGCATTATTCATAAATCTTGTTGCTAGTAGTAATTTTATGCGCATATGCATATAAACTAGAGATGGGAACGTAATTAGATTTGTGCGTGATTCACACATGATCAGAAGTGAGCGTGATTGAAAATTAATTTTACTCACGTGGTTGTTAGTGAGTGTCAGTGTGAGTGGAATAAAAAAATGGGCGTGTCAGTTACTTCCAAATCCTATTTATAATTTTTTGGGTTTGTTTAAAAAATATCAGTGTTACTTCTTAAACAAAAAAATATTGTGAATCGGTTGAAAACTGGCTAAGGTGCGCTTGTTTAAGTAAAAAACCTTTTTTGAAGAGTTATACCTGCAACATTTTTATGACAAAAAACATTTGACATTTTTGAAACGAAATTGTTAAAATTGTGGGATCATTTGATGGAAATTTTACCTGTTTATAAAAATACGTATGAGGCATTCCACACCAAATGTTCAGCAAAAAAAAAAACATGTGAACCATAAATTGTTAAATGGGTTGTATGGATAGCCATGTGAGGCATTCCACACCAACTGTTCCACTACAGAAAAACCATAGTGGTTTCAATGGGATATCATTTGCAAAGTATTCGCTCTTAGGGTACTAATAAATAACAAAAATAAAATTTAAGTTTTTTTCAAAAAGTGGGCCTTGTAGGCGTGGTCAAATATTAAAAATATCAAACTTTTTTGCCTGAGTATTTATTCACGATCACGCACGCTAATGAAAGAAAAAAAATATTCAAGCACGATATTTTATTTTACTCACGCTCACGTGAACATCGTGACCGTAACTTATTCTTTTCTACTCACGTGTGCGTGAATGAGCGTTAGCAAAATAAAATATCGTGAGTGACTAAATTTTTTCGTTATTAAAAACTCACTCACGCTACCATCGCCAATTAAAATATTTTTTAAGTATTGATATTACTCATACGCACATGTTTTAAATACCATTAATGTATAAAATAAGCGTGTTGCAATTTTTGAATTTTGATTTTTCGAAAACAAGGCAAAACACATCTCTAAAAATTTCAGATCAGATAGAAAATTCCTTTAACTTTTTTTAAAAAAATAAAAAACAAATAAAATTGCGGCATGTTTTTTGAAAAATAAAGTTTAAGTATAAATTTAAAAAATTCAGAACTTCTTCTGAAAATGTTCCAATTTTCATTTTCTTAGCTTTTATTGATAGCCCATTCAGCTTTTATTGATAGCCCATTCAAAAATCTATAAACAGCTTTTGTCTTTAAGACCTTACTGTGTTTCACTTAATTTGCATAAATATTGAAGTAAAGATGCTCAGGCAAAAAAGTTAGATATTTTCAATTTTTGACCACGCCTACAAAGCCCACTTTTTGAAAAAACTTAAATTTTATTTTTGTTATTTAATAGTACCCTAAGAGCGAATACTTTGAAAATGATTTCATATTGACACGACACAACTTTTTTTTTTTGTTGAACATTTGGTGTGGAATGCCTCATATATGGAGCTAAGAAAATTACGTTTTTGGTTGTTCAATTTTTCAAAAACTGGGCTTAGGAGGCGTGGTCAAATATTGGAAAAATGGTCAAGTTTGTGTCAAGTTGCCTTGTTCAAATATATATCAAATAAAAACGAAATGCACCAAAATCTCAAATTTTTTTTTTAAAGATTAGATGTTTGTCTAGCAAGATTTTTTTAAAAATTAAGAAAATCTATAAAAAAAAAATTAAGAAGAAAAAATAGTAATTTTTCTGATTTTCAAAATAAATTTTAAAAATTTAAAATAGTTTTTGAAAAAAATTAATTTCAATTTGTGTTTTTGCTAATTTATGCCAAAATATGCAATAATATGCACTTAAAAGTTCGAAATATGCACAATATATGCATTTAAAATCAAAATATGCAAAAATATGTATTTTCACCAAAATATGCAAAATATGCGAAAACAAATCGATGCCATTTAATGCAAATCTCTTGATTCGGAAAGATAATTGGTCGATATCGTTTTTAGGCTTTCGAAAAAAAAACATGCATTTGCATGGAAATCTCACCCTAGTTATATAAAAAACTTTTTTACCCGGGACCCATTGAAAAATTTTGGTACACAATTTTTTTCTCACTGAACATTTGGTGTGGAATGCCTCACATGTATTTTTATAAACAGGTAAAATTTCCATTAAATGATCCCACAATTTTAGCAATTTCGTTTTAAAAAAACATGTTTGCAAGCGCACAGCTTTTTCTGTCATAAAAATGTTGCAGGTATAACTCTTCAAAAAAGGTTTTTTACTTAAACAAGCGCACCTTAGCCTGTTTTTAACCTATTCTCAATATTTTTTTGTTTAAGAAGTAACACTGATATTTTTTAAACAAACCCAAAAAATTATAAATAGGATTTGGAAGTAACTGACACGCCCATTTTTTTATTCCACTCACACTGACACTCACTAACAACCACGGGAGTAAAATTAATTTTCAATCACGCTCACTTCTGATCATGTGTGAATCACGCACAAATCTAATTACGTCTCTAGTTTATATGCATATGCGCATAAATTTACTACTAGTAACAAGATTTATGAATAATGCTTGAATTACAAGCGTTTCTGAAAAAAATTAAAAATGTCCTATCACAAAACTTAGCATAACTCATTCATTTTTTAACCGATTGTTATGTTTTTTGGTGTTTTGGAAAGCCACTTTACTATACTTTTTTACAAAAAATTCAAAAAAATTGTTTAATGATTCACTTTCAACTTAGGGTGTAAAGAATATGACAAATTTTTCAAAAAATTCGGTTTTCTTTTACTTAAGCGATCGTAGCTCAGCCAATTCTTAATCGATTTTTAATATTTTTGTTTTGTTTGAAAGGTAAGACCTATACCTTTAAAACAAATCCATAAAATCAAAAATCGGTTGCAAACTAACAAAGTAAAAATTTTTTAAAATTGTAATTTAAGAATTTCCGTTTTCCAACACATTTGCCAATAAAAAACGTACTTACCGAAGTGATCCAGAAAAACTATGAGTATATCAGTACTCTATGGACTCCAACCAACCCGAATTTTTATATGAGAACCCCTGCATTTTTTTGGTGTAGCACAGTGTAATTTAACAAATAATGACGTGGATATTTTGACATCAAAGGCACTTTGTTTTCGTTTTGTTTGATTGTGGTGTTGTTTTATCTTTGCTTATCCCGCCCATCAACATGTATCTCTCGTTTACTCTTTAAAAATTTAGTTTTTTTTTAATTTAATTTTGTTACAATTTATTTTCTACTTGAGTAAATTGCTAAAGTACGAATAATAAACACAGACTTATAATAAACAAGTGAGGGTGTTAAATTCGGCTGTACCGAATCTTTTATACCCTCCAAAAAGTAAAAAAAAAATTGTCAGGGGCGTTTTTTTTTTTGGGGGGAGGGGGATGATGGGAGTCAGTGGGGGACGTTAAGAGCAACATTCCATCGCGATAAATGTACCAAATGTTTCATTTATTTAACAAAAATACAAAAAAAACATATAAAAAATGTGTATTTTTTCAGAGATTGGTTCAGTTCTTTAAGGGGGAACTTTTCCCCCCCTGGCCCGATTTGGCCCATTCACGAACTTAACTTGCCTATGAACATGATACATATTTGTGCCAAACTTCAGGAAACTTCTAGCTGTTTTATTTTGGACTGCATAGTGTTATCTACAGACAGACGGACGGACGGACGGACAGACGGACGGACAGACAGACGGACAGACGGACATTCATATAATGTCTTAGAATCGATCATGGATCAATAATATTTATACTTTATGGGGTCCCCGACCGATATTTCGATGCGTTACAAACGGAATAACAAAGTGAGTATACCGCCATACTGTGGTTGGAGGGTATAAAAACAAACAAGTGTCGTGGCACGCATCCTGACAGGCAGACAGACAGACACAAAGAAAAATATGGAATACCATCCATCGCTCCATCAACTACACAACCACAATGACAGACAAAGAAAACTACACTCATACACAATGCGTTTTAACTTAATAAGAAAATGTACACGTCTTTACCAGAGAAATATTAATTAATTAAATAATTGCGAATTACTATTAAAATCGTCAATGCAATTGTCGCCGTAGGAGATTTTGATTATAAATATTGAAAGTAATTTTAACATTTAAGTACGTGGAGAGAACTGGTTTTTCATCAAAACATTACTGCACAAAAAACCAGGTCCTAGAATCTGATTACTGAAAAAAAAAAAAACACCAACCACAGTTTGTGGATGTATCGCTTCTAGATTTAGACTCTGAAACATTTTTGAAATAGAAAAAATCTCAGAATCTACCACATTTTTCCCGATTCTGGAATATTTTTTCTAAAATATCCCAATTCTAGGATGCTAAGACAATTTTCTGAGACATTTTTTCTAAAAAAGTCTTATTGTTAGATTCTGAGATATTTTTAGACAGAAAAAATCTCAGTTTCCGGGACATTTTCCCTATTAAATAACACTGTACAACAATTCAAACTTTTTCCAAAATTATGTGGTTCCGACGATTGATTCTGGTAGGGGAGACCAAAAAAAGATATACGTTTGTCGGCGTTTTGAAAGATCACATCGGAATTTTATTTTAGAGACGGCTAAAGTTTCCCAGCTTTGGCATGTTCTAACAGCATTTCGGTAGTAAGTTATGTAAAGAAACTCTGTAGATAATATTTTGGCAAATATTTTTGTGGAACAAAAATCGTAAAAGCCACCCTTAAAAAGGGGAGGGCGAGGATGAAATGTTCTACAAAAATGAAGCCCATAAAATTATACTATATATGCTATAGCACATCAAAAATTAACACCAACACCAAAAAAGAGTCAAGTTCAAGATTTCGCATTCAAAAATTACAAAAAAATTAACCCTAAGCGGGCAATCTTGAATTTGTTTTTATACCCTCCACTTAGTGATAGAGGGTATATATAAGAGGGTATATATAAGTTTGTCATTCCGTTTGTAACTCATCGAAATATCGGTCTGGGACCCCATAAAGTATATATATTCATGATGCCCGATCGATTTTAAGACATTCTAGCGATCTACGTCTGTCCGTCTGTGGAAAATGCTGTCACGGAAAAAGTATTGCACAGAGATGACTGAAACTTAACTTGTTGATTGGAAGTGCTCCCGAGTATTTTGGTATTGCATTTGAGCATATCGGTTCAGCGGTTCAAAAGTTATGAACGAAAATGTAAGCACACCTCAAAAATTTCAGTACATTCAACATAACCTAAAAATACAAAATGCTTTAATTCGGCTTCTGGTTGACATATGTGAACATAATTGAAACCAAATGGTATTTAAACAAGTACAACATATTTTTGGAAAAAATATGTTGTACTTGTTTAAATACCATTTTTACCAAAATTTTTTTTCGCGGAAATTTTTTTTATTTTTTTTTTTCAAAAGTAATTTCCTTTTAAATAAAGTTTTTTGCAATAATCTTTTTGAAATTGTGGAGGGTATCACTACATTCGGCAAGGCCGAATTTAACTTTTTTACATGTTTTTTTTTTTTGTTTTTGGTGTTTCTGTTAAGTTTTGTGCTTTAGTGTTTTCTGACGCAAATAGTAAAATTTTAGGGGCAAAATTTTTGTAGAACATTTCATCCCCGCCCTCCCCCTTTTTAAGGGGTTTTTTTACAATTTGTTATATTATAGCCAATATACATTTATGGAAGTGAGTTAAAGGGTTAAAATGTTCCACAAAAATATTTGCCAAAACGTTTTCTACAAAGTTTGTGAACATACCATAAACCTCAGATATAAAGCACACATAATGTTATAGTAAAACTCAAGACTGCCAATTAAAAAAATTACAAATTAAATTAGCCCTTAATGGGCAACCTTGAATTTGACTGGTTTTTGGTTTTGGTGTGTTCTGTTCAGGTGTGTTCTAGAACATTTTATCCCCGCTCTCCCCCTCTTTCGAGATGTTTTTTTTTACGATTTGTTAGAAAAGAGCCAAAAAAATACCGTTATGAGGAGGAGATAGTAGGTTAATGTGTTACAGAAAAATATTTGCCATAATATTGTGTACAAAGTTGCTGAACATAGCCAACACCTCAGATGTAAAGAAAACATAGTTTTATGTTTTTAAGTTTATGGAACTTTAACCGTTTCTAAAATAAAATTCCGATGTGATCTTCCAAAACGCCGACACAAGTATATTCCTTTTTGGTCTCCTCTGCCAAAATCAATCGTCGGAACCCCTTAATTCTTTTTTAGTTTTGTACTGAGTAATCAGAGATTCTTTTTAATTTACATACATTTTTTCTCTAGAAAATTCTAAATTTAAGGATTCTGAGATTTTGTCTCGGAGATTCATGGATATTTTTCCTAAAAAAATTCTCATATAATTTGCCCTTCTTTTTCTCTTGCCTTTTTACCAATATTCTTCTCAGATTATTTTCCAAAGAAGAATTATTAGATTTTTACTATAAAAAAAAATCTCAGATTCTTCCTATTGAAATTTCTTCTAAAAAAATCTCGTATTTAAAAAAAAAAAAATTCCGAGACTTTTTCATATAGAAAAATTTTAACATTCCGAGACAAATACAATTCGAACTGTACACTAGGGTGGATCGAATTTGGCTTTTGGGCGAATATCGTTCCGGCTCACCGACAGATGTGTTGGAATAGACCTAAAAACAATGTGGTTAAATTTTCATGCAGATCGGTGGTCATCTTCCGCTGCCGAAATGACGTTGAAAATCCGCGATTTCTTCAAAAATAGTATTTAATTAAAAAAATTGCCAAAATTACAAAAATCACTTAATCTTCTTTTTTATTTCAGTCAATCTTTTCAATTCGATCATATTTTCTTAGAAAAAAATTTCAGCTTAATAGGACATTGTTAACCCCTCTAAAACGGTTGCCGAAAATGACCCATTCATTTTGCCCTAAACTCAAAACCACCAAATTTAAAAAAGATTTTTTTTTTTTGATTTTAAGTTGCACAATATAAAGATTTTATTGCATTTATTTCAAGTATATATAAGTTCGTTTAACAAAAATTTTTTTTGAAAAAATACGAGATTCTTAAACAGCGCGTGTAACGGTCTGTTTCCAGGACATTTTGGGAAAATTGCACTTTTTTTTAAAAACTCAACATTTTTAGTTAAAAACTTTTACACTAGATTTATTATAAATTATAAAACTTAATATAGAATGTTGGATTTTAAGAAATTCTTTAACCCTAAACAGCTTTGGGCCCTAAATGACCCATGATGAACAAATGCATCTAGCAATAAACCGCTTTTGGCGGGCGACTAACCATTGGGAACATATTTTTTCCATTAAAAATGGGAGCGTGAGTAAAGATGGGAGCGTGAGTGGAGATGAGAGCGTGAGTGAATTTGAGCAACTCACGCTCACGAAGAAAAAAAAATTCGCTCAGGAAATTTTTTAAGTTTGCATACATTTTACGCAGGATCACGTGATTGCAACATATTAAACTCGTTCACGCTATAATCACGCTTACGAAAACTCAACATAACTATATTTTGACGTGTTTTATTTTTCTGTCACCATAAAAAATCATGCAATCTCTCGCAATTTCATTCACGCTTACGAGTGAATCACGTGAAATTTGTGTCACGTGTGCATTTGTACAAATTATATTTTTAATGCAAAATAAAAAAGTGATCCATATATTTTTTTTTAACAAGTTTAAATATTATTTCCCATTTAAATGCTCCCACCCCGAAAGCATTATCCCCTTAAATGCCAGAATATAGCAAGTAAATAGTCTATTGAATTTATTCAGCAATATTCTTATTTAAATGTGAATTACTTTTTTTGTCAGATATAAATAAATGGTTAATGGTGGGTACGAAAAATGCTTAAAGGGTGGGTGCATTTAAGCGGAATACTATTTGAATGATATTTGAACTTTTTTGTTTCATTTGCATTAAAAATATTATTTTTAAAATTGCACTGTTAAGCGTGAGTAAAATTTCGTGAGTTTGCATGATTTTTATGGTGACGGAAAAATGAAACACGTCAAAATTCAGCTTGAGTGAGATTAACATGTGACACTCATGTAATCCTGCGTAAAATGTATGCAAAATTAAAAAATTTCTTGCGTGAGAAATTTTTTTTTCTTCGTAAGCGTGAGGTGGTCGAATTCACTCACGCTCCCATCTCTACTCACGCTCCCATCCTTACTCACGCTCCCATTTTTAATTGAAAAATATGTTTCCAATGGTTTGTCGACCGCCAAAAGCGGTTTATTGCTAGATGCATGTTCATCATGGGTCATTTAGGGCCCAAAGCTGTTTAGGGTTAAGGAGTTTCTTAAAATCCAACATTTCTATATTAAGTTTTATAATTTATAATAAATCTGGTGTAAAATGAAAAGTTCTTAACTAAAAATGTTGAGTTTAAAAAAAAAAAATGCAATTTCCCAAAAAATCCTGGAAACAGACCGTTACACGCGCTGTTTAAGAATCTCGTATTTTTTCAAAAAATTTTTTTGTCAAACGAACTTATATATACTTGATATAAATGCAATAAAAACTTTAGATTGTGAAACTTAAAATCAAAAAAAAAAATCTTTTTTAAATTTGGTGGTTTTGAGTTTAGGGCAAAATGAATGGGTAATTTTCGGCTACCGTTTTAGAGGGGTTAACAATGTCCTAATAAGCTGAAATTTTTTTCTAAGAAAATATGATCGAATTGAAAAGATTGACTGAAATAAAAAAGAAGATTAAGTGATTTTTGTAATTTTGGCAATATTTTGAAATAAATACTATTTTTTAAGAAATCGCGGATTTTCAACGTCATTTCGGCAGCGGAAGATGACCACCGATCTGCATGAAAATTTAACCACATTGTTTTTAGGTCTATTCCAACACATCTGTCGGTGAGCCGGAACGAAATTCGCCAAAAAGCCAAATTCGATCCACCCTACTGTACACTCAGTTATTTTAAGAAAAAACTTTATTGTCAAAATTTAAGAAAATACAAAAACAATAATTTCGCGATATCTCTTGAATGCGCTCAGCTACATTTAATCATGTAGAAATCTAACTGGGTTTTTTTCTTTTCGTCGACACTAAAGTTCAACCTAAACATCGCTGAGGCTCACGGTGACAGGCATTAATGAGTTTGTGCTGATATTTGTATCTACCTGAAATATTGGTCTTTAACCTTCCTTATAGTATACCGATCGACTTAGAACTGCTTTTTGAGTCGATTTAGCGATGTCTGTCCGTCCGTCTCTTCGTCCGTCCGTCTGTCCATCTAAACGATTAAAGCACGACACAGGTCGCAATTTTCAATTGATTGTTATGCATCTTTTGGTCCAAGGCAGAAACCAAAATAAAAAATTTGGCCACGTTAAGACCTAGCCCCTTATACAAGCGCCCCTTTTGAATTTTTAAATGCCTCTAAAGACCGTATCATTTTGAAAGGTAATATAATTTTGAATGCACAAATCATTATTCCAACTTTTAAAGGAATCGGTTAAGTGCTTCTTGTAGTCCACATACAAACCACCCTCCCTCCCTAAAAATTTATGAAAATGCAAAATATTTGTTAAAAACTTTATTTGTAGGTGTTAAACGTGTACTTTGGTAATATAATCAAATCTGAATATAATTGTACCATTTTAGGACTTAATCCCTAATACGAAAATTTCGACCGATATTCAATTAACTCAAAAAAAAATTCAATTGACAGCAAAAATACACCGATTCCACCACAATTTGGTCTGTGTGTGTTTTTAATATTAATTAAAGATCTAAAAAATGTAGATCTTAATGGTCCATGTTTGGACTTGGGACCTATTTTCCTATTTTATCATATTGTCGGCCTTGACCGACTATAACTTTCTTACTCCATTTTAACAAATTTTTTTTCACTTAAAGTATTATTTACAAAATCCTAAGTGTCCGATAGAACAGTTCGGCATTTGATCAGATTTTTGTATTTGGAAATATTTTGAACAGTTTTTTCCTGATGATGTATGAATTGAGACACTCAAAAAAAACCTTGTAAAATTACAAGAAAAACTTGTAACTTTTTATACCCTCCACTCTAGTGATAGTGGGTACCCGAGTAAAAATTTTTATATGATGCAATATAAAATGATATGTTACACAATATATATGTATACGCAATTTAATCCGAATAATGGTGGATGTTTTTGCATTAAAAAAGATCAACTTGTATAAAATATGATTTGATTTCATCCGAGTTTTGACCAGACATTGCCATATATTGGTGGATCTAATTAGATCTAATTGCATAAAAACATATAAAATCCTGGTGTTTTTTGGTTTGCGTTGAGATACACCACAGGTCAACGATACATTCACCAAACATATAATTTTCTAAAACAAAAAAATGTTTGGGTACGCTTCGAACCAGATAGGTGATATACATAACCCTAACAAGGAAATGTTTAGGAACATTTTAAAAAGTTTCTTATACTTTGCCTAAAAAACTTAGAACATTTTTGGTTAATTGGAAACATATATAGTTTTATATGGAACAGAATAAGCTATATATAATTTTATGTTAAATTATACAGAAAATCAAATTTTGTATTGACCCTCATATAATTTTATATAATTATATCAACCGTACACCTTTTAATCCGAATCATGATTAAATTATATATAAATACATATGACTGCATTTAAAAAATTTAGAAAATATCTCACGCGATGTATAATCATATATGATTTATTATGTTTGCATCAAGGTATATATTGTTATATATGATTATTTTTACTCGGGTATATATAAGTTTGTCATTCCGTTTGTAACACCTCGAAATATTGGTCTAAGACCCCATAAAGTATATATATTCATGATCCTCGTTCGATTCTAAGACGATCTAGCGATGTCCGTCCGTCCGTCTGTCTGTTGAAAACATGCTAACTTTTGAAGGACTTTACGGAGGCTCCCGAAGTTTGGCATATATATTAGGCATTTACCTGGTCAGGTTGGTATTGCAATCCAGTGAAATCGGTCCAGTGGTTCAAAAGTTATGAGCAAAATACTGAATTTCGGCTAGGGTTTTTCGTGAATTTACGAGATAAAAAACACGATAACTTTTGAAAGGCAATTCTGAGCATGCTAAAGCTTAGCGTATATATTTGCCATTTCCCTGGCCTAGTTCCAGTGGTTCAAAAGTTATTAGCAAAACCGTGAATTTCAGATTAGCTTCACCTTAAATTCACGTGTTGAAAACCCGTTAAACATGTTTTAAAAACATTGGTAAGTCACAAAAATATTTTACAACATATTTTTGTCACTCAAAAATATTTTTACACCAAAAAAAAAAAAAAATCACTGGAAAAAAATTATACACTCAAAAAAAAAATTTAGTAAATTATTTTTTTTTTCAAAAATTACCTAAAAAAAGTTTTTTTACACAAATTAAAATATTTCTAATCAAACATGTTTTTTTTCACGTTAGAAAATTTACTATCACTTAAAAAGGGCATTGTGGAGAGTATTCATTAGGGTGTCCCAAAAAAAAAGTTGTCCGGGCTCAAGCATAATTTGAAAGCTTATAGGGTAAAGTATTTCTGAGATTTTTTTCAGATTTTTCGGAAAAGGTTATAAGGTCGCGCAAATCGATTTTTTGCTGAAAATAGGCATTGCCGACCGTTTTATTAACTTTCTTTATAAAATCGTCAATAGCCACGAGTTTCTTCACTACTGAGGCAATATTTTTAAAGAAAAATGTCCAAACTTTATTTTTGTGTGCATAAACTATAAGTTTTGGCAACTCTTTTGCTCATTTGGGTACCCTATATTAGATTTTTTCGTAAATTTTTCATAAATTTTGAAAATAACGCTTTGTAACTTTTAAAATTTCTATGAAAGTCAAAAAAAGTAATAATGCAGTTTGAAAGATAAATTAATTCTCTATAATTAAGCAACAATAATTTTTGAATTCGCTCTTAAAATCTTTTTACCAATCATTTTGTAATTTTACAAGCCTTTTACCAATAAAATTGTAAATGTAAAGTTTTTTGGAGTAAATAAAATTACAAGGAATTCACGTGAATTTACTAGATTTTTTTTCTAAAAAAATGTGATAAATTACAAAAAAAAAAAATGTAAAATTGCAAAAAAAAAAATGTAAATTTCGAACCAAATTTGTTTGTTTGTTAAAAAACAAGGAAAACTGTCAAATATTGGTAAAATGGGATTAAGAGACTTTTCCTAGTAATTTGACAAAGTTTCTTTTTTAGCAATACCGTTTTTTGGCTGAACTGTTTGGTCGGACACTAAAAATTAAGCAACGTTCGAAATTCATACACTTAAAAAATTATGTCATTGATGGCGTTCAGCGGAGAAAGCTGCTACTCAACTGCTCCTCAACATTCTGCTGAACGATTAATTTTTGACATTTCAGTAAACATGTTAAGTGAGCGCTTCTCATCACTGGTAGCATATACAAATTATGCTACATTTGATCCCAATCTGATTAATAATTTGTTTTATTGAAATTATTTATTTTTTTGACGTTATTGAAGGAAATAAACAAAAAAAAATCATGAAAAAATATTTGCCAAAGAAAAAATAAATGAAAATATAACATATAATATTCGAAAATTTTAAAACATTCATATAAAATATAATATATAATATATAATATTCAAAAATTTTAAAACATTCATAAAAAATGCGTTCAGCAGAGTCAACTAATCAGAATATCTCAACTGTTGAGTAGCAGGTTCCTCTGCTGAGCACGCTCATTAACTGTTTGTAGTTTATTTAAAAAGTTATACGTTTTGTCGTTTTCAAAAAAAAAGCATTTGTTTAACGTTCAGTTTCAAATGACAATTTCTGTTCTTTGTTTTAAAAATAACAACATAAAAAATAAAGACTTTCATTAACATTTAATTTTTAAATCATTTATTTTTGTTCTGTAAGTAAAAACTACTGATTATTCATTAAATTTTTAATGAGATATCTTTAGTTTTTACCTACTCAAGTAGGTTATTTTTTCGTAGAAAAGAAATTAAAAAATGCCGCAGAGTTTTGTACTCTTGCCCAAAATGTTAAATCATGATAATGTTTTATTTAATAAAAAGTTGTTACGAATAAACATCACATATTTCCAAAAACGATATTTTCTCAGAAAAAAATAACTCCAAGAAATTTCTTAAATACACTTGCAGGATTTATTCAATATTCAGAAAGAAAAATTAAAAACTAAGAAAAAATCCAGACTAAACAAAAAATTAGTCAAAAAAATGCAGATAAATTCAGAAAAATCACAAAATTTAAAACAAAAACTACTGGAAAATTTAGAGAAACCTGAATATATAACATTTTAACTGATTTATAAGATTCTAATCACTTAATTACTTTTTTTTATTCTTTTAATAAGCTTTTATTTATTCCTTTTTTTTATTCAAATCAAATAGTCTTTTAATTTTAAATTATACTTAACAATGACCAATACTTAAAACAATACCTTTTTCTAACTTTTTTTATAATTTAATAAAAAAAAGTATAAAGGTTTAAAAAAAATTTGGTCTTAACAAAAAAAAAAAAAACAAGCTAAAAAAAACGAAATTTAAAAAAATAAGTTGACTGATCACGGAGACGATCCCCGGACCCACTGTTTCCGAGTCTGACACACTTCAGCTAGGCTACCGCATAATATTTAAATGGCAACATAAACAGTGTTTTGTTCTTGCTTGTGGTTATCCGACAATATTATAGATACATACTACAAAATAGAGATGGGCGCGTGAGTGAATTTTGACTTACTCACGCACACGAAATAAAAGTATTGCTCACTTACAAAATTGTTTTTTCTGCTTACGTTTCCGCACGCTCACGTGAGTAGGTAAAATTTTTGTCACGCTCACGAAATAATCACGCTTACAAAGACTCACGAAAATAAAATAAACTGAATTTTATTTGACTTTATGTCAAATTCTCGTACAAGAGGTATTTAATTTCCTAAAATTAATCAGAAAAGCTTATTTTAATCACAATTTTGTATTAGTTACCCTTTAAATTCAATATGATGACGATTTTCCTACTACACCATTTACAGATGTAATTCGAAAAAGATCAATTGTAATTCGATGATTCTATTTGTAATTCGTAGATTCCATTTGTAATTCGAAGATTCCATTTGTAATTAGAATACTCCAATTGTAATTCGAATATTCCATTTGTAATTCGAAGACTCCAATTGTAATTCGTAAATGATCAATTGTAATTCGTAAAAGATCAATTGTAATTCGTAAAAGATCAATTATAATTCGTAAAAGATCAATTGTAATTCGTAAAAGATCAATTGTAATTCGAAAAAGATCAATTGTAATTCGTAAAAGATCAATTGTAATTCGTAAAAGATCAATTGTAATTCGAAGATTCCAATTGTAATTCGTAAAAGATCAATTGTAATTCGAAAAAGATCAATTGTAATTCGAAGATTCCAATTGTAATTCGTAAAAGATCAATTGTAATTCGAAAAGATCAATTGTAATTCGTAAAAGATCATTTGTCATTCGAAAAAGATCAATTGTAATTCGTAAAAGATCAATTGTAATTTGTAAAAGATTAATTGTAATTCGAAGATTCCAATTGTAATTCGAAAAACATCAACTGAATTTCCATGGATAATTTACGAATTACAATTGGAATCTTCGAATAACAATTGATCTTTTACGAATTACAATTGATCTTTTACGAATAACAATTGATCTTTTTCGAATTACAATTGATCTTTTACGAATTACAATTGATCTTTTTCGAATTACAATTGATCTTTTTCGAATAACAATTGATCTTTATCGAATTACAATTGATCTTTTACGAATTACAATTAAACTCTTTCGAATTACAATTGATCTTTTTCGAGTTACAATTGATCTTTTACGAATAACAATTGATCTTTTTTGAATTACAATTGATCTTTTACGAATTACAGTTGATCTTTTACGAATTACAATTGATCTTTTACGAATTACAATTGATCTTTTAACATGATAATGTTTTTAGGCTGGGGTCTAATTTTAAAAAAGTTGCAGGACGCCACCTCAGTTTGACTATATAAGCTAACGATTAAACAAAAAAGAAAATAAGAATTATAGTTATCATTTTATTACAACCGTAAACTTCGACAATAATTTAAAATTAATAAATAAAATAAAAAACACATAGTTCTGGTAGTGACCCCTAGCGGCGCTAGGTGTCACTCGATTAATGCAGTATTGCCATACCAAATATCGCATTTCCAATTAGATTTGTTGCCATCATCGCAAATTTTTTCCAATAAAATATTACCACATTGCAATACTAACCAGTATATTTGAAAATGGAATATGTATCTACAAGCAAGAGAAACATAACAAAATTTAAATCAATATTTGAGTAAGCTACGGTGGCCTAGCTGAAGTGAGCCAGACTGGAAAACGGAAGGTCCGGTGATCGAATCCCGTGATTTGTCAACTTTTTTTTTTTTTTTATTTAGTTTTTTTAGCTTGTACGTTTCTTTTTGTTAGGGAAAAATTTGTTTGCATTAATTCTTTATACTTTTTTATTTAATTATAAATAAAAAAAAATTATATATTCAGATTTTTCTCAATTTTCTAGTTGTTTTTCTTTCTGAATTTTGTGATTTTTTCTGAATATATCTGCATTTTTCTGACTTATTTTTTGTATTTTCTGATTTGTTCTTACACTCAAATTAATACCTCTGTAAAATACATTGTAAAATGACTGTAATCTCAATTCAACAGATGTTTGACAGAGTTTTCTGTCAAAATACAGATTTAAAGAAAATACTTTGAATTTTTTGTGACAAAAAACAAAGTTTTATCTGTTATATTACTTTTAACCTTGCAATCTTTATTTTACAAATAATTAACAGATATTTCTGTAAAAATACAGATTTAAGCAAAATACTTTGTATTTTTTGTAACCAAAAACTAAGTTTTGTCTGTATTTTAAACATTAATTTCACAGAAAACTTAAAAAAGAAAATTCAAAAATAAACTGCATTCAACTATAGAGTTTTTAACATGATAATGTTTTAATATGATAATGTTTTTAGGCTGGGGTCTAATTTTAAAAAAGTTGCAGGACGCCACCTCAGTTTGACTATATATGCTAACGATTCAACAAAAAAGAAAATGAGAATTACATTTTTCATTTTATTACAACCTTAAACTTCGACAATAATTTAAAATTAATAAATAAAATAAAAAAAAAGTTCTTGTAGCGACACCTAGCGCCGTTACTCTATTAACGCAGTATTGCCATACCAAATATCTCATTTCCAATTAGATTAGTTACCATCATCGCAAATTTTTTCCAATAAAATATTACCACATCGCAAAACTAGCCAGTATATTTGAAAAAAGCTACAGTAGCCTTGCTGAAGTGAGCCAGACTGGAAAACAGAAGGTGGGTGATCGAATCCGTGATTTGTCAATTTTTTTTTTTTAACATGGTAATGTTTTTAGGCTGGGGTATAACTTCTGACTATATAAGGGTGGTACTTAGATGACTTAGCATTAATCAGACCTTCGAAAATTGAATTCACCATTCAACGCATTATTATAAAAATTTTAAGAAATGAATTAATTTGTGTCCAAATCGGTTCTTTGAATTTAATCTTTATTTAAAAAAAAAATAATAATAATTTTGTGAATAATTAAATTATAGTAGTAATAATTAAATTAATTATTTAAAAATTATTATAAATTAAACCCTACATAACTGATGATTGTAGCTACCCGAAATATTGGTTCTATTGGTCCAACCTTCAAGTATGACGATCAACTCAGAATCACTTTATTAGTGGTTTAGTCCATCTGTTCACACTAAGTAAAAGAATTATTGTTCATTATATCTATGAACAAATTTCATAAAACCAAATTCATAGAATCTATGAAACAATTCATTGGCTGAATATTTCATAGAATTTAACTCATAGATTTTATTAAATTCATAGAAAAAATTCATAGAATTAATGAATGTCATTCATAGAAGAAAATGCCATTAATATGCCTTTTAATTTTTTAATAATTAAAATAATGTTACAATAATTAAAATAGTTGAATAAATTTATTAAAAAAATAAAAAAAAAAATAAAAAAACCTTAAAAAAAATATCATTGCTGGCCTGACCGGGGCTCGAACCCAAGACCTACCGGCTGAAGTGGTAATTGTCGGCGCCTTAGCTATCAGCGCCACCAAAGTAGAAAAATCTCGCCAACTAACGCTTGGTTTTATAACGCTTCATTTTTGTAAATAAACAAAATATTTGTTTTCTACAAACACACACACAGCTTTTGGCAGAGCATTGTGACAGAGCATAGACACAAACTATCGGCGCTAGGTGTCACTCGATTAACGCAGTATTGCCATACCAAATATCGCATTTCCAATTAGATTAGTTACCATCATCGCAATTTTTTTTTCAATAAAATATTACCACATGGCAACATTAACCAGTATATTTGAAAATCGAAAAGAGAAACATAACAAAATGTAAATCATTACTTAAATAAGCTACGGTGGCCTAGCTGAAGTGAGCCAGACTGGAAAACAAAAGGTCCGGTGATCGAATCCCTGATCTTTCAACTTTTTTTTTTATTTAGTTTTTTTTAGCTTGTACATTTCTTTTTGTTAGGGCAAAATTTTTTTGCATTAATTCTTTATACTTTTTAATTTAAGTATAAAGTTTTTCAGTTTTTTCTAATTAAATAAAACATTATCATGATTTAATATTTTGGGCAAGAGTACAAAACTCTGCGGCATTTTTCGAATTACAATTGATCTTTTTCGAATTACAATTGATCTTTTACGAATTACAATTGATCTTTTTCGAATTACAATTGATCTTTTTCGAATTACAATTGATCTTTTTAGAATTACAATTGATCTTTTACGAATTACAATTGGAATCTTCGAATTACAATTGATCTTTTTCGAATTACAATTGATCTTTAACGAATTACAATTGATCTTTTTAGAATTACAATTGATCTTTTTCGAATTAAAATTTATCTTTTTCAAATTACAATTGATCTTTTTCGAATTAAAATTGATCTTTTACGAATTACAATTGATCTTTTACGAATTACAATTGATCTTTTTCGAATTACAATTGATCTTTTACGAATTACAATTGATCTTTTTCGAATTACAATTGATCTTTTTCGAATTACAATTGATCTTTTTAGAATTACAATTGATCTTTTACGAATTACAATTGGAATCTTCGAATTACAATTGATCTTTTTCGAATTACAATTGATCTTTTACGAATTACAATTGATCTTTTACGAATTACAATTCTGTGGCCGTACGAAAAAACTAGTTAACTCCATTTTTTGAAAACAGGAGAAAAACACACTTTAAGTTTTTAACATATTTCACTAATTATTTATTATGAATATATGTTGTTATGCATGCGCATTAGACAAAACATTATTTTTAATAATATTAAAGATTTCTGGTTCCATTGAACTCATTTTTGGACACTAAATCCGAAAATCGATGTCAGTTAACTAGTTTTTTCGAAAAATGGAGTTAACTAGTTTTTTCAAAAAAAAATTTTTTTTCAATTATTTCTTATATATTATAAAATTAAGGCAACTTTAGTAATCATATGAGGCAAAATATTAACTTTTTTGACTCAGCACGTTAATTAACCCACTTTTTACGAAAAAGTGGAGTTAACTAGTTTTTTCAAAAAAATTTTTTTTTTCTTTTTTCTGATGTTTCTCAAAACTAAGCCGAGTTTTTGTATGTTTTTATACATAAAATTCCCAGCAAAACTTTTCTAATGAATGCTGATTATGTAACACATTACCAGGTAATGTATATCCCTTATTTAAAGCATTATTTTATGATGTCTTACCAAACATTTGTTCAACAACATATTATTTCAAGGTGAGAAATAATATTTTACTAATAACTTGTTACGTAATGCAGGAATATTGCATAAATTGTATTTAATATTTCTAAACATTTAATCATGGGTGACTTATATTTGGTTACATTATGCACTATTTCAATATTTTAAATAATGCATTATTTGTAATTGAATACATAATGCTTTATAATAACATAATAACATAAAAAATAAATATTTTATATAAAAATGCATTAGTTTAAACTAGAGATGGGCTCACGACAGGAATTTTAAAATCATGCACACTCACGAGCCTTTTTCTTCTACTCACACTCACTTGCAATCACGTGAGTAAATTCAATAACGTTACTTATTCATCGTAACTTACTTATTCATCGTAACTATATCGTATGCTATATTATTTTATTTCTCATAGCCTTAAAAATATCATATATTTGATACCTTATGTTTCTCGTATGCTTCGTTATAAACTTGATAAGTTACTTTATACCTTACTCGAATTCGTTGTCATAATTTGTATGCAGTACTTCCTCATCTCATGCTAAAATCATTAATGGAGCATGGTATAAAGTAACCCAGCAAATTTTTGCATTACTAGTAATGAGTATAGTAATTAGTAATAATTATTTGTATGTACTTACTCATTGCATGAAACACTACTTATTCTATAAAGGCCGTAAGACAAAAATAATTAGTGCCTACAAGCTTACGAGTAGGGAGATAAATAACTACTTACTTATAACGAGTAAAATAAGTAGTTACTTGTAATGAATAAAATAAATAGTTGCAAACAGAATTTGAAATACCTATTTATCATTGGATTATTCGTTTTCGCGAAACTTTAAGTAAAAAGGTAAAACAAATAATGTTTTTTCTGATTGGACTTAATTTCACAAGTTAACTTGCAAAAAAGTGTTTATTTTTAACATTCTCAATAATTTATTATTTATATTATTGCAAATAAGTACTTACATATTACAATATAAGCCACTAGTTGCTTTTTGGACTAAAGTAATGCTGTGGGTAATGAGTAGTTGTTATAAGTAATGTAATTGGCAGTCATTACTTTTCACAACACATTACCTAGTTTTTGCTGGGAAGTTATCCTATACATAAATTATTAATAACTTAAAAACTATTACTTAAAGATATTTTGGCAGTCGTATTCTATGAATTAAGATCTGCAAAAAAAAAATTGTATGCATTTTTTATATGCAATCTATGAATTCTCGGGAGTTAAAATTTTTAGGTTCAAAATTTGGACTCAAAGGACTCGTGACTCAAACTTGTTCTTTCAGCTTTTTCTCCCATAGTTTTCGAAAGAACATCGTTTTAAACTTTTAATTTTTATGTTTTTTAAGAAACTATGGAGTTATCTTGTTTTTTCAAAAAATGCATGGAGTTAACTAGTTTTTACATAAAAATTGGTATTTTCCAATATTTTGTTTTCCAAATAACTTGTAAATGAGAACATATATCAAAATTTCGATCTGACAGAGTAATAGTAAATGGAATGCACTTTCTATTTTTGGTGTTATCTCAATTTTCGCAAAAAGTGGAGTTAACTAGTTTTTTCGTACGGCCACAGAATTGATCTTTTTCGAATTAAAATTGATATTTTTCAAATTACAATTGATCTTTTTTGAATTACAATTGATCTTTTACGAATTACAATTGATATTTTACGAATTACAATTGATCTTTTTCGAATTACAATTGATCTTTTTCGAATAACAATTGATCTTTATCGAATTACAATTGATCTTTTACGAATTACAATTAAACTCTTTCGAATTACAATTGATCTTTTTCGAGTTACAATTGATCTTTTACGAATAACAATTGATCTTTTTTGAATTACAATTGATCTTTTACGAATTACAGTTGATCTTTTACGAATTACAATTGATCTTTTACGAATTACAATTGATCTTTTTCGAATTACAATTGATCTTTTTCGAATTACAATTGATCTTTTACGAATTACAATTGATCTTTTTCGAATTACAATTGATCTTTTTCGAATTACAATTGATCTTTTTAGAATTACAATTGATCTTTTACGAATTACAATTGGAATCTTCGAATTACAATTGATTTTTTCGAATTACAATTGATCTTTAACGAATTACAATTGATCTTTTACGAATTACAATTGATCTTTTTCGAATTAAAATTGATCTTTTTCAAATTACAATTGATCTTTTTCTAATTACAATTGATCTTTTACGAATTACAATTGATATTTTACGAATTACAATTGATCTTTTTTGAATTACAATTGATCTTTTTCGAATAACAATTGATCTTTTTCGAATTACAATTGATCTTTTACGAATTACAATTAAACTTTTTTGAATTACAATTGAATTGAATTACAATTGATCTTTTACGAATAACAATTGATCTTTTTTGAGTTACAATTGATCTTTTACGAATTACAATTGATCTTTTACGAATTACAATTGATCTTTTACGAATTACAATTGATCTTTTTCGAATTACAATTGATCTTTTACGAATTACAGTTGGAATCTTCGAATTACAATTGATCTTTTTTTAGTTACAATTGATCTTTTACGAATTACAATTGGAATCTTCGAATTACAATTGATCTTTTACGAATTACAATTGATCTTTTACGAATTACAATTGATCTTTTTCGAATTACAATTGATCTTTTACGAATTACAATTGATCTTTTACGAATTAAAATTTATCTTTTACGAATTACAATTGGAATCTTCGAATTACAAATGGAATCTTCGAGTTACAATTGGAGTATTCGAATTACAGATGGAATCTTCGAATTACAAATGGAATCTTCGAATTACAAATGGAATCTTCGAATTACAAATATAATCTTCGAATAACAATTGATCTTTTTCGAATTTCATCTGTAAATGGTGTAGTTTTCTGTTTTAGACAGCACACAACAATCACGCAAACTGACGAAGCCAAAATTACTCACGCAATCTCACGCACGAAATTTTTTTTTTTAATCAAGCGTAAATTTCACTCATGATCACGCGTAATCACGTGTCACGTTCGCATCTCTACTACAAAAAACGAACACTTATAAAATTTCCGCCAAGCGGCGCTTTTTATGTTGTTCTTGCTTTTAGATATTCTATTTTCAAATATACTGGTTAGTTTTGCGATGATGGTAACTAATCTAATTGGAAATGCGATATTTGGTATGGCAATACTGCGTTAATCGAGTAGCGGCGCCTAGAACTATGTGTTGTTTTATTTTATTTATTAATTTTAAATAATTATCGAAGTTTAAGGTTGTAATAAAATGAAAACTGTAATTCTCATTTTCTTTTTTGTGTAATCGTTAGCTTATATAGTCAAACTGAGGTGGCGTCCTGCAACTTTTTTAAAATTAGACCCCAGCCTAAAAACATTATCATGTTAAAAATTCTTTATAGAAATATAAAAACATGTTTGTATCAAGTGACTTTGGCACGATGGGTAGAGTGTCTGGCCAGAATGTAGTTGATTGCGGGATCGATTTCCCAAAATTTTATTAAAAATTAAAAAAAATATATATTCAATAGGAAATTGTAAAAAATAACCTACGAAATCATTAATTTTTAATGATTTCGTAGGATATTTTTTTGAAAATTGTTGGTAAAAATAACAGAACTATCATTAATTTTTAATGTTTTCCTAGGTTATTTTTTCGAATTTGTTGGTAAAAAAATGAAAGTGACGTTATTTTTTAATGTTCAGTGTTATTTATTTTATAAAACATTATTAACAGTAAAAAATAAATTTTTATTTTTGTTAAAGCAAATGAATAATTACTGGGATGGTTTTCAATTGTTTTTATCACTTGTTTTATGTATTTTTCATTTGTTTTTGCCTACAAAATATTTTGAGTGGACTCTTTGGTAGTAACTATAGATAAAAACAGTAAACTGTTACATTTTAATGTATGACGTTCACAACAACGAACGCGATTCTGGTCTAAACGGGATTATTTTAATTTTAGTTTTAAAATCATTCTAAACAGTTTTTGAGAAGGACTTTATCGAATACGAATAAATCAAATAAAGATTTCGCAGCGTAGTGTAAATTAAGTCAAGTTTTTTATAATTTTCTTGTGTAATCTATATTTTTGATGCGTAGAGAAAAAAATCATCTTTTTTTGTAAATCCTGTCAGATCGAAAAGTTCTAGAATCACACTAATATGCAATATTTATTCATTGAAGCTTCAATTCATTAAAGCATCAATTCATTTAAACTTTTATTGGTGAACAAATGATTGATTATATTTTACACACCTAAAATTAAAAAGTTTTTTAAAATTACTTTTATTAATAATTCATTTTTAATTAAATATATTTACAGAAATTGTTTACTGTTTAAAAAAAGTTTTTATTATCAATCATCCAAATGCAATACAGCTTAATGAGATTATTTATGAATTTATTTATTATTATTATTTTTTTTAAATTGTCTGTAATTTCTTATTTTCACATTCATTTAACCACCTCAAGTGCTTGTGCTACTCTTACTTAAATTGTGTGTGAAAAAATGAAATTGTTGGCAAATTGCCATTTGGCATTTATAGCACTTACATACCATTCATTGCCTACATATATAACAATTTATATGATTTGTGTTTGCATTTTGTGTACCCTATACTGAAAATAAAATGTCTGGTAAATTAGTAGAAAAATATTGTGTTTGAGGCATATCCGAAAGTGCTGATTTCAGCAGGTGCAGTTCCCTGATAATGCTGTTCGACACCAAAAACCTCTCAGAAAAATATCTCAATGATTCTGAAAAACCTCGTAAAATAATTGAATGTTATCTCCTATTTTACGAGAATTCCTAGTAAACTTTACAATTTTATTTTGAAAAAGCTTGCTTTACAAGCTTTTTACAAATAAAATTGCAAATTTACAACATTTTTGACGCGAACAAATTACAAGGACTTCAGGTGACTTTACTAGATTTTTTGCTACTTCCTTTTTTACGAGAATTTTTAGTAAAAATTACGATTTTTTTTGTAATTTTACAAGGTTTTTTACCAATAAAATTGTAAATTTAAAACTTTTTTTGATGCGATAATACTTACAAGGAGTTCTCATGAATCAACTAGATTTTGTTTGTAAAATAACTTTAAAAATTGGAAAATTTACAAAAAAAAATAAATTACAAAAAAAATTTAAATTTTGATCGAAAATTTTTTGTTAAAAAACAAGGTAAACTGCCAAATACTGGTAAAATTTGATAACGTTTTCTTTAGTTTAGGCGAGTACCGCTGAAGCCACAGACTTGAAATTTGGAATGATGGTTCGGCTCCCGAAAAAACTACCCACTAACAATGGAATTCTTGAAATTCAGATTATAAGGTAGGCAAAAGTTGGAAAATAGGACACTTTGGGGCATTCTGTATCTTTTGAATTAACGGTCCTAAATACTTGAAGTATGGACTCTATTATCCTCTCGCAAAAATAACATTCTGGAAAAAACACTATTTACAAATTCCGCTTTCAAGGGGGGGGGGGGGGGGGGGCAAAAAGGTTAAATAGGACACTTTGGGGCACTTTGTTTCTTCTGAACTAACGGTCTTAGAAACTTAAAATTTGGACTCATTATCCTCTGGCGAAAATAAGATTCCGGAAAAAATAGTTTTTTTAAAATTTTTCTTTTAAGAGGGAACAGGCGGAAATAGTGCACTTTGGTACATTTTGTATCTTTTGCATCTTTTTAACTGCAGTATCTTGAAATTTGGACTTTAGGATCCTACCGCGAAAATTACATCCTGAAAAAAATATTTTTTGAAAATTCCGTTTCAAAGGGGGAAAAATAGGGACATAGGGCAATTTGGTACATTGTGTATGTTCTGAGCTAATATTTTTAAAAACTTAAAATTGGAACTATATGATCCTCTCCCGGAAATAACATTCTGAAAAAGTCCCATTTTGAAAATCTGCTTCTTATGGGGAAAATAGGGCAACTGGGTACATTTTTTATCTTCTCAATCAATGGTCCTATAAACTTGAAATTTAGATCTTCTCGCGGAAATAACATTCTGATGAAAGTATTTCTTTTAATGGGGGGAAGGGGTAAATTGGGCAATTTGGTACATTTTGTACCTCCGAAACTAATGGTTCTAGAAACATGAAATTTTTACGAGAGGATCCACTCGGGGAAAAAAAGATTTTTGCAATTTTTTTTTTTTAAATAAGATTTTTTTAAATTTTTTTTTACGCTTTTTAAATTTTTTTTTACGCTTTTTTGACAATTTTGACTTTTCGACAATTTTTCCACATTTTAGTGCTCGGAAACCATAAGTCGTACGAAAAAACTTATAAGGACAATATTGTTTATAAAATTATAGAGATTTAAAATTTAAAACAAAAAACTTTGTTATTTTAAAATTTCAACAAAAAATTTTAAGAATCACTATGGCTTTCAAAAAACTAAATTTTGGATAAAAGTTTAAAATGTCCTTTTAACCCTATTAAAATTACAGAGAGGTGTTTTTTCGTATTGTTGAGCAATAAATTTTCAAAGTTTGTTAGATAGCCAAATATATTAGATTTTTTTCAAAATTTTGGCAAAAAAAAACCAAAAATATGGCTTTCAAAATTTTTTATTGAAATATTTTGAAAACGATTTTTTTTTTCTAAATTTTAACGTCCAAATTCATAAAAAATAAAAGTGTTTAATAACAGGTTTATTAATCGAATTTCCATACAAAATTTGTTTTATAAACCTCTTATTAGCCTCTTATAAATTTTATAAATTTGAAGGTAAATCTTTAAAGTTATATAAACAATATTGTTTTTAAAAGTTTTTTCGTAAGACTTACGGTTTCCGAGCAAAAAAAAAAATTAAAAAACCGTCTAAAAGTCAATATTGGCAAAAACGCGCTTTTTTAAACGCCCATATCTTCCAAAGTATTGATACAAAAAAATATAGTTTTTAATCATTTACAAAGCTGTAACAAATAACCAAAAATAAACAAAATCGGTGATCCGTCAGTTAAATGTCTCATGGATTTGCTCATACACTAGCCTGTAATACAAGCAGTATATGAGGAGTTCCGTCAAAGACTTAAATTTTGAGGCAAAAAAGATGTGATTTTTTGTTTTGATGACACATCGATGAAATTTGGCATAAATATTAGAAGCTATTTAAGAATAAGAAATTTGTTCGCGTCAATTAAATCGCGCAAGGGAGTCAAAAGTTATGGCGGTTTTAAGATTTAGCGGTTTTAAAAATCTTGAAAATATTTTAAAGATTTTGTTTCTACACATTTGTTGCATGCGTTAATAAAACATGCCAGGATATATCATTTCTTCTAAAATATATGATATAAATTTAACCCTTTAATGACCAAACGATTTAAAAAAAAAAATATCTAAGTACCCAAAATCACGATTAATTCGCGGTAAAAGAAAAGTTTCACAATTTTTTATAAGATATTTAGGCAATGCGCGTTGGTATTACTGAAAAAAATCACGAAAAATCGTATCATTGTACCAGTTGTTTAAAAAAATCGGTGATGCTTTTTTATAACAAGAAAATTTAATATTGTCCAAAAAATTTAAATCATCAAAACTTTTTAACCCGACTCTGATTTTATGATGACACATCAAGTGGGCTTTCATTTAAAAAAAAATTTCATCCGATTTCGTGTAAAGCCTTGGATGTGCCAGATCAAAATAGGTTTAGATAAAATCATCGCGCTTTCCGCTCAGAGTGGCTTAAAGTAAAAAGTCAAAAAGCAAATCAGTTCTACTCGTTAAGGCACGTCTTTTGGTGTATTAAAATGAACATGATGCATTAATTGCTACTAAAAAAAATAGGAAACAGATTTGCAAATTTCGCACAATTTTCAAAAATGCCATACAATTTTTTCAATTTATTTTTTATAAACCCGCCAGTGATTTTTTTTATGTAAACTCACAAAAAACTCGGTTTACGCAAGAGTCCACCAAATTTCGAATGAAACCGCGAATGTGCCTTGCGAAAAACTGGTATTTTAAAAAAATTACGTTTTTTCTTTCGAACTTTGACCTGCTGAAACTCCTTAACTATTCGTGGCACGTTAACGGGATTAATTCCAAAATGTTAAGAATTACAACAGCTACCAACTGTAGTTCAACTTTTTTCATTTTATAGAGGGGGCCGAAATCCCTGATCAAAAAAACTCGAAAATTTAAAAACTCTTAATTTTTGGTTTCAAAAATTAACCGTCTTATAACTTCTTACCAAACGATGAAGCATCTATCAAACCAACATTGAAATAATCTCTTATATGTTCTGACTTTGTGTTATGCCGGAAAAGATTGAAATATAAGGAGAACTTAAAAAAAAAAGCGAAAGAAGGTAAAAATTATGGATTATTTCAAGCCATTTTTTATCGATTTTTCAACTTTAACCCTCTGTAACTTTTACGGATAAAGTGGGGTAATCCTTAAACATTGCTCAGTGATGGTTCAAGATCTTGTTTACACAACTGCTTTTACAGTTTTTCAAAATTCCAAAACCTGATGGTTTTTTTAAACATTTATTTCAGTTTCACTGAGTTGAAATTTAAAAAAGATTTTGTGATATATGAAGGTATGTTTGAATTAAATAGAGATGGTTTTGTGGGACATTTCGTTTGAAATTTAGAGCTGTATTATGTTGTGTATTTAGTACATAATTTCTCATTATGGCTTCTTACATACGAATGCAAGACTTTACGTTTTGCCACTAAAACTTGTCAATTTGCTAAATAATCTTTATAATGAATTATGACAAGTTCAGCAACACGTGTCGAGTAAGTCTTGCAAAATGACCAAACCAATCAATTTAGAAGAAACGACTTCATCAATAGTTTCTTGAAAATTGTTACTTTGACAATATCATCATAATGTTAGTAAAAGAAATTTGACCTTGAGCTAGAATAATCTTTCGCAAAAAAACAAGTGAGAGTGTTAAATCCGGCTGTGCCGAATCTTTTATACCATCCAACACATAAAAAAAACAGGGCGTATTTTTTTTTGGGGGGTGGGTTTTGGCGATGGGAAACAACCTTTCTGGATCCAACTGCAGGATTTTGAATTTTTTTTGACATAAAAATGTTTCGTTTGCTTAGCAAAAGCACAAAAAACCTATAAAAAATTGCATTTTTTCAGAGGTTGCTTTAGTTTTTCAAGGGGGAACTTTTTTCCCCTTAAACCGATTTTGCCCATGTTCGAACTTAACCAGCCCAATACCATAAGACATATTAGTACCAAACTTCAGGAGTCTAGCTCTTTTAGTTTGGACTGTATCGTGTCTTCCACAGACGGACAGACAGACGGACATCGATAGAAAGTCTTAGAATCGATCACTGATCAATAATATATATACTTTATGGGGTCCTAGACCGATATTTCGATGCGTTACACTCGGAATGACAAAGTGAGTATACGTCCATACTGTGGTTGGAGGGTATAAAAAAAAATCAAATATTTTTAGCTCAAAATTTTTTTTACTCAACATTTTTTTTTATACCCTCCAACTACAGTATGGGGGTATACTCACTTTGTCATTCCGTGTGTAACGCAACGAAATATCGGTCTAGGACCCCATAAAGTATATATATTATTGATCAGTGATCGATTCTAAGACATTCTAGCGATGTCCGTCTGTCCGTCCGTCCGTCCGTCCGTCCGTCTGTCCGTCTGTCCGTCTGTCCGTCTGTCCGTCCGTCCGTCTTTGGAAGACACGATACAGTCCAAAATAAAAGTGATAGACTCCTGAAATTTGGCACATATATGTCTTATGTTCATAGGCTGGTTAAGTTCGGAGATGGGCAAAATCGGACCAGGGGGGAAAAAGTTCCCCCTTGAAGAACTAAACCAACCTCTGAAAAATTTCATATTTTTACATGATTTTTTGTGTTTTTGTTTAACAAATCCAACATTTTCATGCTACAAGAAGTTCAAGGTCCTGCATTTGGACCCACAGAATTAGAAATATCGTTTTTTTCGGTACGCCCCCCTTTTATGGGCGTGGAATAATTTTTTTTTTTTTAAATAATGATAAACTTGTATTTCTTTAGTGCAAAAAGCATAAGAATGAATTTTTTAACACATATTCGAGAGAAAATTTGCCAACCCCCCCGTAATTACCACTACCGACCCCCCACAAAAAAAAAAAAGAAAACGCCCCTGCAATTTTTTTTTTTTTTTTGCATGTTGGAGGGTATAAAAGATTCGGCACAGCCGAATTTAAACACTCATACTTGTTTTTTACTAAATTTTTTACTAAAATTTGTTTCATTAAAATTTTTTTGTACTAAATTTGTTCACAAAATTCTTTTCTCTCCTTTTTTCACTCACATTTTTTTAACTCAAAAATTGTTCACTTAAATTTTTTACTAACGCTCAAAAAATCCTTAGATTTTATACACATATATGAAGCATTCCACACCAAATGTCCAGCGAAAAAAAACATGTGTACCGTAAACTTCTGGATAGGTTGTATGGATATCCCTATATGGAACTTAGAAAATTGCGTTTTTGGTTTTTCAATTTTTCAAAAACTGGTTTTAGGAGGCGTGGTCAAATATTGGAAAAATTGTAAAATTTGTGGAGAGTTGCCTGGGTTAAATACTTATCACATTAAAACTGAATGCACCACAATCTTAAAAATGTATATTCTTATATAGTTTTGTATGGGCTATCGATTAAATTTTTTTTTTTGGAAAATTTTCAGAACCCGTTCTGAAGTTTTCCATTTTTTAAAAAAGTCAATTTATCAAAAATTCGGCCACTTTTTTTTTTTTCTTTTTTAAATTTTTTTTTAAGTTTAGATGTTTGTCCATCCACACAAAAAAATTCAGAAACACATTTTTCGTTTTTTTTTTCGAGAAAATCGCATTTGAATTTTAAATTTCATAATAATTTAGTAATTTGCTTGTATTTTCTTGTTCCAACAGAGCGTATGAGGAATATTTATGCAATTAATAATACTCATTCGCAACGTTAAAACAAAGAAATACAAGCAAATTACAAAATTGTTATGAAAGTTAATATTCAAATGCGATTTTCTCGAAAAACGAAGAACGTGTTTCTGAATTTTTTTGTGTGGATGGACAAACATCTAAACTTAAAAAAAAAATTTAAAAAAGAAAAAAAAAGTGGCCGGATTTTTGATAAAGTGACTTTTTTTTTAAAAAAATCTAAAATTTCAGAACGGGTTCTGAAAATTTTCCAAAAAAAAAATATTTTTGAGATTGTGGTGCATACCGTTTTAATGTGATAAATATTTAATCAAGGTAACTTGCCACAAATTTTACCATTTTTCCAATATTTGACCACGCCTCCTAAGCCCAGTTTTTTTAAATTTTAAAAACCAAAAACGCAATTTTCTTAGTTTTATATACCCGAGTAAAAATGTTTAGATATATTTTTATATATCACGTCTTATCCGAGATTTAAAAGATCTTACTCGGATCAGTACTGATCCGAAATTTGAAAGATCAGTACTGATCCGAAAAATGGATCGCTTAGATTAGATCAGTTTTAATCGGACGGATACAATGTTATCCGAAAAATGGGTTTATATAATTAGATAAACCCATTTTTCGGATGAAATTGTATCCCTCCGATTAAAACTGATCTAATCTTAGCGATCCATTTTTCTAATCAGTACTGATCCTTCACATTTTTACTTGGGTAGGGCTATCCAAACCAGCTTTTCAGAAATTTATGGGACACATGTTTTTCTGTAGCGGGACATTTGGTGTGGAATGTCGCATATGTTGAATCCGCTAACAAAACAAATAATACATCCTCAAAATAATGTTTTTTTTTTTTAATTACTCGCAATAATTTGCTACCAACATACTATGCCGATAAATAATAATTATTTTTTATGCTCGAACGCTTCTACACCAAGAAAAGTTTTACAGTAACTATTTACGGTTATTCAAAAAGTTTTTAGTTAAAGTAGTTTTAAACGTTTTATCGTTTGTTTTTCAAGGAAGCAAAAATATTGAATAATTTATACAGTTGGTTAAACAATAAACTACAAAATTTACGGAAAAACATTTTTGTCAGTTAAATTTTTTGTGACTGATTATACCGTATAATTTTACAGAAGTACGGATTTTGTAGTTTGTTTTTCAAAAAAAAAAAAAAACTTTTACTCCACAAAATAAAAAATTGTAAACAGTTAAAATAACTGAAATATCATTTGTTATTACGTAATGTCTAGTCATTTATTAACGTTTACAAATAACTGAAAAAGTATGTTGTTTCAAATGAAATATAAGTGGTCCGTTTTTTAAAAGGATTGTTGCAATTGTTTTAAACGTTTTTTCAGTTGAATTTACTTACAAAATATTTTAAGTGTAACTTTTATCTCAGCTTTTGTAAAAGTAATAAAAAAAAGTATTCTATACACATTGAATAGCTAACCGGTAACGAAGTACCGATCTTTAGTTTGCCAGTGTAGCATAAATGAACGTCGATGCTTTTAGCATTTTAATACTGCATTTTATTGATATTGTCTAAGTTAACTTTTTTGTACTTTAATATATGCGAACGGCATTTTATACAATTTGGTAAAAGCAAATTTTTGTATATTGAACCAACTTTTAAGATTATCTTTCAAAACTTTTTTTTAAATTAATATTAAGAAACTTTTCTTTAGGATTAATCTAAGTCGATCTGCCCAGACCAAACTTTTTCTTAATATTTCAGCTATTTTCTTAGCATTCTATCAGCATCTGTTGTTCTAATTTGATATATTTAAGCCAAAGCAAAAAAGAAACAATAAAACGAAAAATAAAATCATACGAAAACGGAAAATGAAATGCTGCCAAAAATTTCATACCAGACAGCTTGACGATATTATAAAAAAATTATTTGGTACATAAGTACGTGTATTATAGACAAAATAAAAATAATATTTATTTTTAATTAAAAAAAAAAATATTTAAAAAAAACTACGTATGCACGAATTCAGACAACTTGCAATTGTTTTTAGTAATGCATACCATTGATTACACTAAGTAACACAGATTTTGTTGCCAAATATTATTGTCAAGATGATTTTGGGTTATTTGGCTATGAGGTATTAAAATAGAAATTTAGTTTTAAATTTTTCACAAACTAAATAATGTACACTGCGAATCACATCAATAAGGAATCTAGTTTTTTCCACTTTTTAATTGAATATATCTTTGTAACGAATAACCGGAAAAATATAAAAAAAATGCACTTATAAGGACCATTATCTAGCTAATAATGTCAAATATTAACAAAAACACTGTGCAACAAGAAAAATGAGCCTCATGAAAGTAGACCATAAAGTGGACAAAATCACCAAAGGATTTTTGCAAAGTCAGTTCGGATTTCTTTTTCAAAGCCCACTGAAGTTTTTATTTTTTTTATCAAAGGCGTTTGGAAAACGTCAAAAATGCTACAATAAGACCACATCTGAGCTTTAAAAATATGGATTGATGTTTTCAATGAAATTTTATGGCGGTTCTTTTCTTGGAACATTTTAACCCCCTAACTGCTATTTTAAGGGGTCATTTTAGTTCTTTTTCAAAAAACTAAACACAGAAGTCTAATAAAACGTCCATTTAGAGGATTAAAATGTTCTACAAATATTTTCCTCAGAAAAGAATCATCATACAATTTTATAAAACACATGAGAACATCATTTTAGAGCAAAAGTATATTTGCACTGTTTTGTCGATATTTTTTAACACTGCTTTGCTAAAAAAAAATAATAAACATTGATAATTTATACTTGACCCCTTTTAAGCACTTTGCGCATGTCGCACAAACTTTGAACATTTTACGACCCCTAGTGAAATTTTATGAGGAAAATATTTGTAGAACATTTGAACCCTCTAAATGGGACGTTTTATTAGACTTCTGTGTTTAGTTTTTTGAAAAAGGACTAAAATGACCCCTTAAAATGGCAGTTAGAGGGTTAAAATGTTCTAAGAAAAGAACCGCCATAAAATTTCACTGCAGACATCAGATCATATTTTGTAGCTGAGATGTGTTTTTATTATAGTATTTTTGGCGTTTTCCGAACGCCTTTGAAAAAAAAATTAAAACTTCAGTGGGCTATAAAAAAGAAATGCGAACTGACTTTGCCAAACCCTTTGTGGATTTTGTCCACTTGATGGTCTAAATTTGTTGCACAGTGTAATCGAAAGACTGAAAAAAATCCTTTAAAAAAATATTTTTTCTCAACTTGATAAAAAAATCCATAGTTTTTTTTGAATCACTTGAATAAGGAATTTTTTAAAACAGACCAAGTAGGACCTGAATTCAATTTAGAATGAATACCAATCCCTCAAAACAATAAAAACAAAAACATTTTTGTTTCGAACTTCAATAAAAATGTGACTTACAAAGCTCTTAGCTCTTCCGAAAAGATAAAAGTACTGACTTTGAAGTCCAAAGTGTTAAAAACCGTTGAAATCGCGGAAATAATAAAGAGGGGAAAGGCTGCTGTTTGCAATTATTCTAAATAACATTCAGAACTATAGAACGAGATTAAGGCGCTGCTAACTACGTTTGTCATTCAGCGATTAATTTGAACTCACTTAACTTTTAAACGCGACGGACTGTACAAATACTCGCATTAACGCCACTTTCTTTGAGAATTTTGAAAGGTGTCGGCATAGAATTTGGGGGAATTCTTAAAATTTTTGTCGATATCGTTCTGTTGTTGCCATTTTAGTTCTCCCATTCGTGTTTTTTCCATAGTTCTTAATGTTATTTAAATAATTGCATTCAATAGGTTTGCCCCTCTCTATTATTTTCGCGATTTCAACGGCCTTTAACACTTTGGACTTCAAAGTCAGTACTTTTTCCTTTTCGGAAGAGCTAAGAGCTGTTGTGAGTCTCATTTTTATTGAAATTCGAAACAAAACGGTTTTGTTTTTATTGTTTAAGGAATTGCTATCCATAACAAATTGGATTCAGGTCCTACTTGGTTTATATTGATTCCAAAATTCCTTATTCAAGTGATTCATAAAAAACTATTAATTTTTTAACAAGCCGCCAAAAAATATTTTTTTAAAGGACTTCTTTCAGTATTTTTATTATTGTTATTATTTTACATTATTAGCTAGATAATAGACTTTATCAGTGCATTTTTTTATATTTTTCCGCTTATTCGTTACAAAGATATATTCGATTAAAAAGTAAACAAACTCAATTCCTTATTGATGTGATTCGCAGTGTATCAGAACGCCCACCACCATTTTATAATGGCACAATAACTTGAAAATAAGTATTATTTTATTAAGGTACTTTTCTTTTAAAGTACTATTTTAATAAGGTTTCGTAAAATGTTTTATCTTGCTTTCACTTTAAAAACAGTTTTGAGATGTATTTTTTTAGAAAAGAACTTTTTGATTTCTTGACCATTTTTTTTTTTTTTTTCATTTTCTAAAATTCCTACAAACCTAGAAATTAAAAAAAAAATCCGTGTGTAACGCATCAAAATATCGGTCTAGGACCCCATAAAGTATATAAATTTATGATCAGTGATCTATTCTAAGACATTCTAGCGATGTCCGTCCGTCCGCCCGTCTAGCCGTCCGTCTGTCCGTCGGTCTGTCCGTCCGTCAGTCTGTAGTTAACACGATGCAGTCTAAAAGAGGAGCTAGACTCCCGATATTTGGCACGAATATGTCCTATGTTCCTAGGCAAGTTAAGTTCGTAAATGAGTAAAATCGGACCAGGGGGAAAAAAGTTCCCCCTTGAAGAACTAAGCCAACCTCTGAAAAATAGCTTTTTTTACAGGATTTTTTGTGTTTTTGTTTAACAAATGCAACATTTTTATGCTCCAAGAAGTTCAAAGTCCCTACAATTGGACCCAGAGAATTAGAAAATGTTGTTTTTTTCGGTACTCCCCCTCCCCCCCTCATGGGCGTGGCATAAAGCATTTTTTTTTAAATCATGATACACTGTTTCTTTAGTGCAAAAAGCATAAGAATGAATTTTTAAACACATATTCAAGAGGAAATTGCCCCCCCCCCCCCAATTACCAATACCGACCCCCCCCCCCCAAAAAAAATGAAACGCCCCTGGATTTTTTTATTTTTAAGGCATGTTGGAGGGTATAACAGATTCGGCACAACCGAATTTAACACTCTTACTTGTTTTGAATAACACTGGGGAACAAATTCAGGTTAGCAAAAGTAAGGTCGATTCTGAGAGTGAGGGGTGGAAGTAGAGGCTTAATTAGAAGACCCGTATCGCAGCGTTTGTTTATGTTAGTTTGAATTGTTTTTTAATCGACCTTCGAACTTTGCGGTCAAGTGCCAATTTTTTATATTTTTTCAATCTGTAAAAGCCAAATTACACAGCTCAACATAAAAATGATTATTGGATTCTGGTAAGTGATTCTGGTAGTGTTTGTTGCGCTGATTCCAAATCTGCAACCCAAATATGTCTATCACATCAGGATTTTGAGTTATTCGCGGTTAAAGTGCTGAAAAAACCATTATATAAATGATCTCTTAAAATTAAAAAAAAAAGTTTTTTCGTTTTTTATGACTCACTAAAAGCAACCCAGCAAAACTTTGGTAATGGGTAGTGATTATATAACACATTACCAGGTAATGCATATAACTTATTTGTAGCATTATTTTATGATGTCTTACCAAACATTTGTTCCACAACGTATTATTTTCAAGTGAAAAATAATGCATTATTAATAATTTGCTACATAATGCATGATTATTGGAAAAATGTGTTTCATATTTGTTATTTCTAAACATTATGTATTATTTGAAAGTTTGAAATAATGTATTATTTATAATTGGATGCATAATGCATTACAATAACATAAAAAATAATTATTTTATAAAAAAATGCATAAGTTTAAACTAGAGATGGGCTCACGACAGGAATTTTCTAATGACACATACTCACTCACGAGCATATTTTATCTACTTACACTCACTTACAATCACGTGATTAAATTTAATGCAAAGTTACTTTTTCACTACTCGCAACACCTTATATATTATCTTCTGGTATGCTATATTATTTCATTTCTCGTAACCTATAAAATATCATATATTTTACACCTTACTCGTATTATTTGTTATAAATTTATGACTTATTTTATACCTTACTGGTATTCTTTGTGATAATGTGGATGCATTACTTTGAGTCTCATCGCCTGCTGCATCAATGCTGCAATGTATAAAATAAGAGATCCTATACCTTATTTTATACCTTATTTGGTAATCTAAGTTTTGCTGGGAAGTTTTTTATTAAAGCACAATTAGGCGGTTAATTTTGTGAAAACCTCACAAAATTAAGAAATTCGCTAATTTAAGGGCTTAAGATGAAAAGCTTTAAACCAAATTGGCATAAGAAATTTTGCTGCAAGTCATATCTTTGTTTTCCATGCCATAAAATTTAAAAATCATTAACTTTGCAATTTTTTTTGTTAAAAAACTGGCCCAAAATCTGCAAATCTTTAATAACATTTTGCAAGAAAACTGTACCATACATCGAAAAACGGAGTACGCCATTCGAATCAGCATTTCTCAAATATATAGACACTTTGGTCACAACTCTTATTCCCAGCGAAACTTTGGTAATGGGTAGTGATTATATAACACATTACCAGATAATGCATATAACTTATTTGTAGCATTATTTTATGATGTCTTACCAAACATTTGTTCCACAACGTATTATTTTCAAGTGAAAAATAATGCATTACTAATAATTTGCTACGTAATGCATGATTATTGGAAAAAATGTATTTCATATTTGTTATTTCTAAACATTAAATCATGGATGACTTATATTTGGTTACATTATATATTATTTGAAAGTTTGAAATAATGTATTATTTATAATTGGATGCATAATGCATTACAATAACATAAAAAAAAATTATTTTATAAAAAATGCATAACCCAGCAAAACTTTGGTAATGGGTAGTGATTATATAACACATTACCAGGTAATGCATATAACTTTTTTGTAGCATTATTTTATGATGTCTTACCAAACATTTGTTCCACAACGTATTATTTTCAAGTGAAAAATAATGCATTACTAATAATTTGCTACGTAATGCATGATTATTGGAAAAAATTTATTTCATATTTGTTATTTCTAAACATTAAATCATGGATGACTTATATTTGGTTACATTACGTATTATTTGAAAGTTTGAAATAATGTATTATTTATAATTTACAGAAAAACAAAAATATAAAAAATAATTATTTTATAAAAAATTCATAAGTTTAAACTAGAGATGGGCTCGCGACAGGAAATTTCTAACGAAACACACTCACGAGCATATTTTATCTACTTACAATCACTTACAATCCCGTGAGTAAATTTAATACAAAATTACTTTTTCACTACTCGTAACACCTTATATATTATCTTCTGGTATGCTTTATTATTTCATTTCTCGTAACCTATAAAATATCATATATTTTACACCTTACTCGTATTCTTCGTTATAAATTTATGACTTATTTTATACCTTACTGGTATTCTTTGTGATAATGTGGATGCATTACTTTGAGTCTCATCGCCTGTTAAAATCATCAATGCTGCAATGTATAAAATAAGAGATCCTATACCTTATTTTATACCTTATTTGGTAATCTAAGTTTTGCTGGGAAGTTTAAACTAGAGATGGGCTCACGACAGGAAATTTCTAACGACACACACTCACGAGCATATTTCATCTACTTACACTCACTTACAATCACTTGAGTAAATTTAATACAAAATTACTTTTTCACTACTCGTAACACCTTATATATTATCTTCTGGTATGCTATATTATATCATTTCTCGAGTTGTCAGTTTTGTCACGCTGCACAGTGGGGTGGATGATACCTTAAATGGCGATTAATACATAGAAGACGTAATTTTAAAATATTATAATTTTTTATTGATGAGTAATCTTAAACACATAAAAACACAGAATTTTCGAAAAAAAAACATTGGAAAATTTTTTTTTTAACCTGTTAGGCGCTTTATTGCTTTTCGGATATAATATCTTATTTCACAATTTTTGCTGTAACTTTGGAACAAAAAGCTTTACATTTATAAATAAAATGGCACATTATAGCGAACTTAATGTGCTATTAAAAACTTAAAAAAGTAAATATATCGTATGTGTTTTTATTAGTATAATTTTAATTTAAAATTCGATTTTTGTTTTTCACTAAATCTCATTAATGTACAAATTTATCTCAAAAATTCCCGAAACAGAAGATTAAAATTTTTTTATTAATGGATAATCATAATTTAATAAAACGCAGCATTTCAGAAGAAAAATTAGAAAAAATATTTTTACCTGTTAAACTTTTTTTTCTGTTTTTCGGAAAAAGCCTAATTCACAATTTCGCTGTAACTTTGACATCAAAAGAATAAGTAAATAAATATAAAATAAATAAAATATGTATTCAAATTCTGATTAATTTTTATTAAAAAATAAAAATTGTTTTATTCGACCTTTAAAATATTATGTTTTGAGTGGGTTTATTCTAGCTCGAGGTCATTATTTCCTTTACTAATTAAAACTATGATATTCTCATAGAATAATTTTCAAGAAATTAATTTAAATTTATTTATGTTGGTAATTTTTTTCAAGACTTAATCGACACGTGTTTCGGGATTTGTCAGATCCCATTGTCAAGATTATTTAGCAAAAAAAAAAAAATATATGAGAATATCATAGTTTTAGTTGGTAAATGAAATAATGACCTCGAGCTAGAATAAATCTACTTAAAATAAAATATATATTCTTATTAGTATTAATTCAATTTTAATCAAGTTTTTATTTTTCACTTAATTCAGTTAATGTGAACATTTATCTCAAAAATTTACAGACGAAAATTTTTAAAGGATCAGAACAGAATAATTTAAGGTCTAGTTGAAGAGGTTATGTATGGTGTATCTTCATCAAAATCACTCACGCACTCATCTCTCATAAAACAAAAAACAACAAAATACCAAAAATATGGAAATTGAGAGTATTTTAACACAACAAGTAAGAGTGATGTGCCGAATCTTCTATACCATCCAAAACGTTACAAAACTACAAAAAAATTTGGGGGAATTTTTGATAGGGGCTCGGACCGCAAAAAACCGCAAACGGACATTCAGGGATTTATTAGATGAAATCATATATTTAAAGACCATATAGGCGGATTTTCACTCTTTCACAGACAAAGTTGTTGAAACTCAATATTTATATCAAAAATACCCTATTTTTAGAGCATTTTTATTTTTTTTTTTTTTAATATTTCCAAAACATTTATCTAAACCAAAAAATTTTTTTTATATGCTCAAATACCTAAAGTAGACTGATCCATTATGAAGCTTTCAATTTTAGAAGTCTTTATACAAAATATAATTACTTGAAATATCAAAATTTTCATTTTAAATCAATGCGCGCAAAAATAATAAAAATAATTGAACTTTAAACACACACTGCAAATAAAGTATACAACTTAGAACTTTGTTTTTTGCCATTATTGATGTTGAATTTTATCTACTTTAACCTGGTACCAAACACGGTTGTGAAAGTTAATGTTCATATATTGAATTAATCGCCACTTTGGATGCATTTCACCCCTCTGTGCGCTGCGCTACCCAGCAAAACTTAGATTACCAAATAAGGTATAAAATAAGGTATAGGATCTCTTATTTTATACATTGCAGCATTGATGATTTTAACAGGCGATGAGACTCAAAGTAATGCATCCACATTATCACAAAGAATACCAGTAAGGTATAAAATAAGTCATAAATTTATAACGAAGAATACGAGTAAGGTGTAAAATATATGATATTTTATAAGTTACGAGAAATGAAATAATATAGCATACCAGAAGATAATATATAATGTGTTACGAGTAGTGAAAAAGTAATTTTGTATTAAAGTTACTCACATGATTGTAAGTGAGTGTAAGTAGATAAATATGCTCGTGAGTGTGTGTCGTTAGAAATTTCCTGTCGTGAGCCCATCTCTAGTTTAAACTTATGCATTTTTTTATAAAATAATTATTTTTTTATATTATTGTAATGCATTATGCATCCAATTATAAATAATGCATTGTTTTAAACTTTCAGATAATACATAATGTAACCAAATATAAGTCATCCATGATTTAATGTTTAGAAATAATTAATATGAAATACATTTTTTCCAATAATCATGCATTACGTAGCAAATTATTAGTAATGCATTATATTTCACTGGAAAATAATACGTTGTGGAACAAAGTTTGGTAAGACATCATAAAATAATGCTACAAATAAGGTGTATACATTACCTGGTAATGTGATATATAATCACTACCCATTACCAACGTTTTGCTGGGTATCATTTAGAACCCATTTCTAAAAGTTGGCTGGTAAATATCTACAGAGAGTGCTAGACCTAGTACTCAAAGTTCTAACCTGATGAGATTCCATTTCGATTAAAAAGATTTCAAAAAATTTTGGTATTTCCCTCGTATGTGTTTGAAAGGAAATATCAAATTGATAGTTTAAGCAAACATATCTTGTTTTACCTTTAGTTTATAGTCTCTAATTAAATTATTTTCTTTCAAATTGAATTTATTAGAGACATAAAGAAGAATTAAAATTTAAAAAAAAAAATAAAGATATATGGAGATTTTTAATTTAAACGTCCCAAAAAAAACTGTTGTTGGAGCAAAGTTAAACTTACGAAACTTATTTCGTTAACAATTCATGGAACAAAAGTTTTAGTTGTACAGAAAATTGGGCTAGGCGTGGTCAAAGAAAATTATTGTGTTTTAAAAGTCCCGGTTCTGTCCTACCTAACCCAAGAAAAATCTCTTATAAAACTAAACTTTTGTTCCAGTATTTGTTAGTTTCATATAGGGCAATAATCTCCGTTAGTTTGACTTTGATACAACAACACTGTTTTTCATGGTACGTTTTTAATAAAATGCTTCATTTGTAATTTGAATTCATTTCTTCTATAAAATAAATTTAAACAAATATTTTTTTTTATATAATTTCAGACAACTATACAAAAAATCTAGTGATGGAAATCTAACCACAAATAAAAGGAATAAAAAGGAAATGCAGAATTTTTGTTAACAACAAAAAATAAAAGGAAACTGCTTAAAATATAACAAGCAGGAAATAAGTTCTAGACTTCACGAAACTAAAATATCAACTGCAAAAATATAAAAAAAAAACATATCAAAATCATTGTGCCATTCAAAAACATAGAAAATTAAGTATTGAACTCAAAACTAAAGACAACATGTCTTTAAATACATACGATATAAAGGAAAGAAAATAAAGAAATAAAATTAGCCATAGAACAAATTTTATACATAAACTTTAATGTTGTTTAAAGGCACTAATTGGAAAACAGAAACAACTTCCAAAGCAGCAAAATAGAAGGATTAAAAAAATAAAAACAACAAAAAGAAATTAGCAGCATGTAGACAAACAAGGAAAAAAATTACAAAGTAAAACTAGAAAAAATAAAGGAAATTGTAATTACCATTTTAAAAGCAACTGAACAACAAGAACAGCAACCGGCAACTGCAACGGCAACATTAAAGGTAATATTAGAAGTAACTACTAAATAAAGTTATAAGTTAGATGAACTTAAACCGTTAAATAGCCGTCGTAATTATCATATTGCAAAGATGAAGTTATGTGAGAGAATAGCAAGGCAAAATTCACCTTTATACGATACCCAGTCGACAAAAAAAAATCACCCCTGACATACTGCTGACCATCCCTTTATAATTTTGCTGACATCTTCTAACAATTTTTTCAAGTGTCCCCAATGACAAGTCAGCAGTTGCCCAGGCAGAAACTACCAACCGTTCCAAAGAAAAAGTCTCGGCAAAACACTGTATGAATTTGAAAAAGTGGTTTGCAAGCGCTTTTCCAATGTTTTTTATTTAAATCCGTTCAAAATATAAATTTGTAATTGAAATTTATTAATTTTCAATTAATATTTGAATATTTTTTATATTCCTGCAGGATAAGTGACCGGTCCTTAATAGGTTACGTGACATGTCACTCGTACACAATGACCCACGACATACTTGACAAAAAACAAAAACCTTTTCTAGCCCCCTGGGTTTAAGTGCAGGTCTTTGCAAAAAACGTGAAAATGTCTTTTTTAGAGGTTGGTTTAGTTCTTCGAATGTGGAACTTTTTTCCCCTGATCCGATTTCCGAACTTTTCCAGCCTGTGACTATAACATATAGGTGAAATCAAAAAATGTCAGTGTTTTTGAGCAAAAATTGTACAAACAAAAAATTTTAATTTTTTGTGAATTTTTTTATTAAAATCGATATGTTACATCACTACTAATATAACTATAAAAAAATCTCTTCTACAAATTGTTTCAAACAAATTTTATCGACAATTTTATGATTTTTTTGGTGACGGAGTTTACATTCACCGTAAAAAAATACATTAAATTTTTTGAATTTTTTTTGAACACATTTTAATGTAATTTAAAAAACTTATTTATGTAATTACTAGGACAAGTACTTTCATAAAAATGCATATTTTTACTCCGCACTCTAAACATATCATAAATTAAATATCTATCCGAATCAATAAATTTGTTAATAAAATGGCATCAATTTGTAGTTGCATATTTTTGCATATTTTGGTATAAATGCATATTTTTGCATATTTTCATCTAAATTGCAATTGTTTTTAATTTTCATCAACATTTTTTCAACAAATCATTTCAAAAACCATTTCAAAAAAAAAAAAATTCTTATAGAAATGATATTCTGAGACAGTTTTTATAGAAATTTGTTTCTGAAAATAAAATTTTTAGATTCTTTCTTACAGGAAAATGGAAATTCTTACAGGAAAATGGAAAGAAAAGCGCATACAAAAATTTTTATAATTTTCCAGGTCAGATTGGTATTGAATTTTCGCGAAATTTGCACAGTAGTTAAGAAGTTATGAACAAATCCGTGAAACTAAGATTGGTTTTATCCCAAATTCATGTGTTGGATAAAACGCTTTACACGTTTTAATAGAGATTGGTAGCCACAAAAATATTTTACAAAGTATTTTTGCGCCTCAAATATTTTTTAAACTCAAAAAAATTTTAGACCCAAAAAATATATCTTTTTTCAAAAATTACTAAAGAAGTATTTGACTTCAAAAAATCAAATAATAAAATTTGTATCAGAAATATTTTTCGACTTCTAAAGAAAATTTGTACATTTAAAATTTTTTATCACAAAATATGTCAATAAAAAAATATTTTCTAATTAAAAGCTGAGTCCACCCAAAAAAACATTTGTTTAATATTGTTTAATATTGTATGTAGTAAAAGCAGTTCATTTTAAATACATATTTTTAATTTTTAAGTGCATATTTTTGGAGTTTTAAGTGCATATCTTTGATTTTTAGAGGCATATTATAGGCACATATTTTCGATTTTTAGATGCATGAAAGTACTTGCCCTAGTAATTACTAACAATTTTTGTAATTAGGATTTTTTTCTTGTTTTTGTTATTAAAGATTTTACAATTATTTTTTTTAACAGGATTTTTCCAAGGAAATGTAAAATAAATTTATTATTATATCTGTTAAAATGAGTTTTTTTACTTTTTGAATGACTAGTGTTAATATTTGCATCGGTTTTAACAACTAAATAAAGTTTTTTATTGCTATCTGCAAAAAAAAAAAAAGTTGACGGAGTTTACAGAGACGGAGTGTACATTTCGTCACTTTTTGCCCTTTTTTTCAAAAACTATTTGTCGGAAATTGGTTTCCAAAAAAAATCAATAGATGTCAACTAGATACGTCAAAATATGACGATATTTAAGATACACGCTAAGTAGTTTTGTTGTAAACGTGGAGATGGAGTTTACACACTGAAAAAAATAACTATACTGAAATTAAATAAACACTGTTATTAATTTAAGTACACAATTTTTTTTATAATTTACTTCAACTTAACTTAATATAAGGTGGTTTTACTTAAAACAAAGAAAATAAACTTGAAGATAGTACATGCAAATACTTAAAAAAGCACAAAAGTTTTCCTTAATTTGTTTTTTTAAATTAAGTTAAATATTCTTTACATTAATGGCGAATTGATTGCATTTAAAAAAAAGGGTTTATTAAAAAATTTTGTTTTACTTAAAAGAAAAAAATTTAAATTGTGTGCAAAAAAAATAAATAAGTACGTAACTTACTTAAAAATAGTATAGACATTTTCAAGACATTGAATCAAATAAGTACTAATCTTTGATTCCAAAACGCATTTTCTTTAATTTAATAAATTTTTGTTTTAAGTTAAGAAAAAAGTAACCATTATTTTATTGATTTCATTGACTTTATTTGAATCCATATCTTCATCAGTTTAAGAAAGAATTGACTTAACTTAAGAAAAAATGCTTGAGGTATTTTGAGGACCCCATCTGGGGCCCCATCTAAAGACCCCATGAGACCCTAACTTTAAATCCAAATTTCGATTTTCGCGGAATTTTCAAATGCCTATAACTCTGCAAATACTGCAGATACGAAAAAAATCTAAAGGCATTTTTGTAGTCCTTTACTTGTAGAATATGACCGCCGAAGACCCGAAAGCTCTCCGAGTTATAGTTTTCGAGTTATTTCATGATCAAATTTCTCAAGACCCCATTCCCAGATCTCGAAAACTAAGCCAGATAGAGCAATTCTGACCAAAATTTTGGATCAAAATCAATAGTGACCCTATAATAGTGTACGCACATACTCATGGGCGGACCCCATATATTAGGGGCCCGTAGGGTCCTCACATTGGGACTCCATAGGGTCCACAGAAATTTTTACTTATTTTAAAAAAATATTTTTCCTCTGGATAAAAACAATTAAACTTATAATAAGTACAATTTTACTTACTTTTAAGATATATTTAAGTAAATGCATTACTATGTTTTAGGAAAAAATATACTTGGAAAAAAAATTAATATCTTTGGAGCCCTCGCATACCCTTCTTTTTTTAAATTAAGTTCAACATGCTTTAAAAATGGTAAAATTTTTTTTCAGTGCAGCATTTTTCGATTTTTCATTTATGATTTAGCTTTTCAAACCGGGAAATCAATATGCAATGAAAAAACTTGAAACCAATGATGCACAATGATACTTTATAGCCTCGCGTTTAATAAATAGGGCAATAACATATTATTTTTCTAAACAAAATACGTCAAAAACATCAAAATTGTCGGGTTCCACAATGTCTAAAAAAAGTGTCGAAAAATCGTTACACAATTGAAGCCGTGTTTGCATGGGTAAAAGAGATAGTTATGACCAGGGAAACCAAAAATATGCAGTATAATGTTTTTTCCTGCGCATTGTATTGATAAACGGATGAGGTATTTATCCGTTTCAGAAGATACAAAGAAATCTGGCATCGATTTGTTAGAGCATATTTTTGCATATTTTAGCCTTAAGAGCATATTTTTGCATATTTTAGGTTTAAGAGCATATTTTAGCATAAGAGCATATTTTTAGAGCATTTTTTCAATTTTAAGAGCATTTTTTCACTTTTTAGAGCATTTTTTTCAATTTTTAGAGCATTATTTGCCATTTTTTTTTTAAACAACACTTATTTTTTAATTTTTGTGGAATTTTTTTTTTTGTAAGTGTATTAAAATTTTTGTTTTGGTTTTGATTTCTTTTCCAAAATTACGGGGTTATGACGATTGATTCCCCTTTGGCATCTTCTTGCTATATCGGTATATGAAACAATGATGGCGTTCAGCAGAGAAAGCTGCTACTGAAGTGCTTCTCAACATTCTGCTGAACGGCTTGATTTTCGACATTTCAGTCAACACGTTGATTGAGCGCTTCTCAACTTTGGTAGCGTAAAAAAATTCTGCTACATTTAATCACAAACTGATACATTAGCTTTTTTATTGAAATTATTATTTTTTTAGACTTTATTCAAGAAAATAAACAAACAAATTATTAAAAAAGTATTTTTAATTGCAAAAATACATATATCAAAACCTTAAAAAAATATTTTTTTCCCAATATTTTAAAACATTCATAAAAAATTGCGTTCAGCAGAGTCAACTAATCAAAACATGCTACATCTCAACTGTTGAGTAGCAGGTTTCTCTGCTGAACACGCCCAATGTTTTCTTTAGATCAGAGTGTAGGGTATATTCAGCAGCTGTGTAGAAAATATTAAGGCAAATATTTTTTTAGAACATATTGACCCTCTTACTACCCCACATAACGATATTCTCTAACAAATTGTAGAAAAACACCGTAAAAATGGGGACATAATTTTTTTTAAGAGCATATTTTTATAGTTTTTAGAGCATATTTTCCGTTTTTAAGGGCATTTTTTAAGCGCATAATACGTGTTTTTTAGAGAATATTTTTGGTTTCCCTGGTTATGACTATATAAAAATTTTTTTTAAGAACGTCAACATTCCCTCTTTAAAAATGTAGTCAATTATTAAGCTCTTGGTTTCTTGGTTTTTAAGATATAACCGGTTAAAGTTTAAAAACTGATATGGTTATTGGCGACGGAGTTTACATTTGGCCTACAAAAATGAAAATTATTTGTTTAAAATAGCTTATTAATATCCAGAATGTTGTTAGTTATGTATAACGGCAATGTATATGACGTTGTACAAAAGAAAATATGCGAATACTTTAACCAATGTATGAGATATAACACGATTAGTTTGGTTGACATTTTTTGATTTCACCCATATATTTTTTCTAAACTTCCGGAGTCTTGCTCTTTTAGTTTGGACTGCATAGTGCCTTCCACAGACAGACGCACAGTGGTTTCCCTTATATGGACAAGCGGTCAAAAATCAATATATGCAAAACTAAAAAAACAAGGGACTTCAAAATTTTTCAGCACATAGTATGCCCGAAGAACTTAAAGTTTGCAAATTTGTAGGAAAAAATATTAACAACTGTAGCCACAGTAGCCATTTGATCTTTTAAGGGTTAATTGGCTAAAAGACTTGTTTTAAGATTTACTTTTTATACCCTCCAACCACAGTATGGGGGTATACTCACTTTGTCATTCCGTGTGTAACGCATCGAAATATCGATCTAGGACCCCATATTATTGATCAGTGATTGATTCTAAGACATTCGAGGGATGTCCGTCTGTCTGTCGGTCTGTCCGTCTGTCTGTGAAAGACACAATACAGCCCAAAATAAAAGAGCTATACTCTTGAAGTTTGGCACAAATATGTCTGATGGTCATCGGCTGGTTAAGTTCGGAGATGGGCAAAATCGGACCAGGGGGAAAAAAGTTTCCCCTTGAGGAACTAAACAACCTCAGAAAAACACCATATTTTTACATGATTTTTTGTGTTTTTGTTTAACCAATGCAACATTTTTATGCCTCAAGAAGCTCAAAGTTCTGAATTTGGACCCGGGGGATTAAAAATATCGTTTTTTTCAACCCGCCCCTTTTGTGGTCGTGGATTAAACAAATTAAAAATAATGATAAACTTGTATTTCTTAAGTGCAAAAAGCATAACAAAAATATTTAAACATATATTTCGGGGGGAAATTTGCCCCCCTAATGACCACTGCCGACCTTCCTCCCCCCCCCCCCCCTAAAAAAAACAAACGACCATGGATTTTTTTTAACATGATAATGTTTTTAGGCTGGGGTCTAATTTTAAAAAAGTTGCAGGACGCCACCTCAGTTTGACTATATAAGCTAACGATTAAACAAAAAAGAAAATAAGAATTATAGTTTTCATTTTATTACAACCGTAAACTTCGACAATAATTTAATTTAATGCTAGGTGTCACTCGATTAACGCAGTATTGCCATACCAAATATCGCATTTCCAATTAGATTTGTTACCATCATCGCAAATTTTTTCCAATAAAATATTACCACATGGCAATACTAACCAGTATATTTGAAAATCGAATATGTATCTACAAGCAAGAGAAACATATCAAAATTTAACTCATTATTTAAATAAGCTACGGTGGCCTTGCGGAAGTGAGCCAGACTGCAAAACAGAAGGTTCCCTGATCGAATCCGTGGTCTGCCAACTTATGATTTTTTTTTTATTTAGTTTTTTTTAGCTTGTACATTTCTTTTTGTTAAGGAAAAATTTGTTTGCATTAATTCTTTATACTTTTTTATTTAATTATAAATAAAAAAAAAAAAATTTATATTCTCATTTTTCTAAATTTTCTAGTTGTTTTTCTTTTTGAATTTTGTGATTTTTTCTGAATATATCTGCATTTTTCTGACTCATGTTTTTGTATTTTCTTGATTTGTTCTTACACTCAAAATAATAACTCTGTAAAATACATTGTAAAATGACTGTAATCTCAATTCAACAGATATTTGACAGAGTTTTCTGTCAAAATACAGATTTAAAATACTTTGAATTTTTTGTGACAAAAAACAAAGTTTTATCTATTACATATATTAGTTTTAACCTCGTAATCTTTATTTTACAGATAATTAACAGATATTTCTGCAAAAATATAGATTTTAGCAAAATACTTTGTATTTTTTGTAACCAAAAACTAATATATGGGGATTTTCGTGTCAACTGACACAACTTTTGAAATCGATGTCTTCCGATCGGGATGAAATTTGCACCAAGGTTAGTCCTATTGGATAATAGTTCAGACACAATTTTTCAACGAGATCGGTCAAGAACTCTCTGAGTTAGAGGGTGTCGAAATTTGATATTTTGGCCAAAGAGGTGTTGATTCTCATCCATGTAACTTCTTACCTATTGTTTTTAGCAAAATGTGTCCCAAAGAGTTTAGATAGCTATTTCTTCAGTCTTTTGAAAAAAAAATATAAAAAAAATAAAAAAAAAAATTTTTGATTTTTTTTCTTAAAAATCCAAAACTTTTTTGACTTTTTCCTCAAATTGGGCCCTTTTTTTTTTTTTTGATTCAAAAGAAAGCTTAGGTGATTTCCTTTAAGAGCTGTGGGGTCGCTTAGTGGGATATCTATGAAAAAATTTTTTTTTTAACTTTGGAACACAAAAAACCGTTCTTCAATTTGCACCATTAGGCGTGGGATAACTAACCAGTTCTCGATTTCGATCCGCGATACCCTCTAATTTTTTTAGGTTCAAAAAAGAAAGCAAGAGCCAAAAAATGGGGGCGGTGGGGAGGGGCCATATGGCCCCTCATTGGGGTCAAAGTTGGGCGTAAAGAGATAAAAATCCTCAAAATGCCCCAAAACTCCCCTAGAAACGCCCCTGGAGGGGTGCAATCCGACCTCCAATAATTTTCTGCCCCCAACATTTTTCTTGAACATACCTTACCCCTATTTCCAATTCCTAAGGGGCTCCCATACAAAATAACATTTTTATAAAATTTGCTCCTACCGCTCTAACTGTCCATAGGGTGCCCCTAGAGAAGTAAAATGTATGACCGACCCCCAATATTTTTTCAACTCCAACATTTTCTCAGAATATACCTACCCTTTATTTTCAACTCTTAAGGGGGTCCCCATACATTTATTTTTTATTTTTTTATTAGTTTTTAAAAATACATGTTTTTATAATGTATGGGAGACCCTTAGGGAGTGGAGATTGGGTGTTATGAGCTTCGGACAAAATGTTGGTAACTAAAAAATAATGGGGGTTGGTCGTAATTTTTGCCTCTCTAGGAGGCACGGTAGGGGCGTTAGGTTTAATAAAACAAATTTATAAAAAATAAAAGAAATGTATGGGGACCACCTTAAGGGTTAAAGATACATTGTAGGTATGTTTGCAAAAAATGTTGGAAATAATAAAATAATGGAGGTCGGTCATACATTTGGCCCCGCTAGGGGCACTTTAGGGTAAGTTAGAATGGTAGGATCAAATTTTTTAAAAATGGTTTGTATGGGAGCACCCTTAGAAAGTGGAAATAGGGGTAAGGTATGCTCAAGAAAACTGTTGGGGGCAGAAAATTATTGGAGGTCGGTCTCACATTTCAACCCTCCAGGGGCGTTTCTAGGGGAGTTTTGGGGCTTTTTGAGGATTTTTACCTCTTTACGCCCAACTTTGACCCCAATGAGGGGCCACATGGCCCCTCCCCACCGCCCCCATTTTTTGGCTCGTGCTTTCTTTTTCGAACCTAAAAAAATTAGAGGGTATCGCGGATCGAAATCGAAAACTGGTTAGCTATACCACGCCTAATAGTGCAAATTGAAGAACCGTTTTTTGTGTTCCAAAGTTAAAAAAAAAAATTTTCATAGATATCCCACTCACATCCCACTAAGCGACCCCACAGCTCTTAAAGGAAATCGCCTAAGCTTTCTTTTGAATCAAAAAAGTTTTTGATTTTTAAGAAAAAAAACAAATTTTTTTTTTTATTTTTTTTATATTTTTTTTTTTCGAAAGACTGAAGAAATAGCTATCTAAACTCTTTGGGACACATTTTGCTAAAAACAATAGGTAAGAAGTTACATGGAAGAGAATCAACACCTCTTTGGCCAAAATGTCAAATTTCGACCCCCTCTAACTCAGAGAGTTCTAGACCGATCTCGTCGAAAAATTGTGTCTGAACTACTCTCCAATAGGACTAACCTTGGATCAAATTTCATCCCGATCGGAAGACATCGGTTTCAAAAGTTGTGTCAGTTGACACGAAAACCCCTATATGTAACAAATATATGTAAATTAACAGAGTTTTTCTTTGCTATGTGGTGCTTTATTTAACCAATATTTTACCACAGACTCTGTAAATTAACAGTTTTTTTGTCCAAAACATTTTACAGAGTTTTATAGTAAAAAAACAGAGTTTTTTTCTGTCAAAAGACGCTATTATTTAACCAATATTTTCTGTAAATTTACAGTTTTTTTTATAAAAATCATTTTACAGAGTTTTTTAGTAAAATTACCAAGTAATGTTGCTAGCTGGAAAAGTACGGTGAACTCTGTTAAATTAGCAGAGTTTTTCTGTAGTTTTCCAAATTTTTTGTAAATATTGATAAATTTGAGAAATTTCTTGAAGTTATTTTTTTTCCGATTATTTTTTTAATCTTACATATTTTTTTGCAAATATGTGAGGGTTATTCGTAAAAATTTTTTATTAAATAAAACATTATCATGATTTAATTTTTTGGGCAAGAGTACAAAACTCTGCGGCATTTTTTATGTTGGAGGGTATAAAAGATTCTGCACAGACGAGTTTAACACTCTTCTTGTTTTTCTTGTTTTTAATACAAAAATATTTTTTTTTTAATATTCGGCTGCGGCTTCGGTGTCGGCCGAATAGTGAAAATTTGGCCGAATATTCGGCCAAAAAAGGTGTATTCTGTCGGACCCTAGTAACTGTTATTGGTTGCAGATCTTAAAAATCATAGCAAGTAGCAAATAGCTTTGCCCAAAAATGCGGAATCGTCAAAGGGCAAATTTTTTCAATAAAAAAATAAGGGGGAAGGACAATTTCTTCAAAAAAAAGTGTTTTCTCTTTACTCAGAACTGTAAGTCAAATACCATAAAATTGCAATATTAAGTTAAATATAACAATAATTAAAAAAATATTTCACTTTACTAATATTCTTAAAAAAAAATAGTACAAAACAAAATGCAATTTTTCACCATTTTTCGTTGGACCATATGCGAAAATATGCAAAAACCCGCGGTCAAAATATTTTTTAATTTAAAGAGGGGTAAAAAATCTTCAATTTGATGTATAAAAGGTGGTGGGCAGATGAGGGCCAAATAACTAAAAGTCTATGTGAAAAAGTAGTTTTTAAAAAACGTGTGTTTTGAAAAGGTCAAAAAAGTGTTCTTCAGGGATTTTTTAATGAGCATATATTTTTGCAGCTTTTATTATTTAATTTGGTACAAAATAGGTTTAACTTTAATGTTTGTTGGGTTTTTGGAAACTTCTGCCACAATATCGCGAATAACTTCTTAGATAAACTAAAGTATTATTTTATGACTATGCATCCACAATATATGCAATATAAACATTCCCCAACTTCCAACGAACACAAACATCAAATCTCGTAAAAAAAATCAGAAAATTGGTTAGATTCATAAAATTTAGAGTGTTATAAATAAATTTAGTGCAATAAAGCTTGGAAAAAAAACATAAATTTTTTTATTTTCGACCAATGGGGGAAACCACTGTGAGACGGTCGGACATTCCTAGAACGTCTTAGAATCGATCATGGATCAATAATATATATCGCTCATTTACTTGTATAGTGTCATAACTCATAATATGTCGTTTTTGGGTAAACCATTCACAATTATTTGTTATATCCTCCTTTATATTGTGTCAAAAATTCGTATTAATATCTTCTCAACTCACCGTTTGAGAAAAGAACACACCATTATAACATTTTCTATGTACGGGCCTTTTGCAATGTAAAACAAGTTTCAATTGTAAATTTTAAACAGGTTTTCTGTAAAATTAAACATTTTGCGTTATGACACTATACAAGTAAATTAGCGATATAATTTATGTGCTCCCCGACCGATATTTCGATGCGTTACATACGTAAAGACAAAGTGAGTATACCCCATACTGTGGTTGAGGGTATAAATACTAAAACTAAAAACTTTCATAAAGGAAGTTTCAGCCAAGAACAATATATATAAGAGGATATTCAATGTTCTGACGCCAAAATAAGTTTGGCGTCTTGGCGTCTTGGCGTTTCTTACATAGGCCAAAATGAAAGGGTGTCAGGTGTTTTTTGCGGGAAAAAACGGGAGTTGGTTGTATCCAACAATTGCGCATCTCATAAAATTGAGATTTTACAGCGAAAAAATTATATTAAAACTTTAATATATCTTTAATAATATGAATATCCTCTTCTATATATTGTTCTTGGTTTCAGCAGTATGTAAGCGGTGATTATTTTGGTGATAATATCAACTAATTTTTGTAAATATTGATTGTTGAAAAAAAAAACAATTTAAATTACACTGTGCTAGTCACGAAAATTAACAAGCTGGGCACCTTGCTAATAAAGCTAATTCGGGTACGCTGAAATTAATGGTGCTAGCCTTTTTTTGAGGTTAGCGCTCGTCTTCGCGATTTAAAATTGTAAAGCTAAAGTAAAACAAAAATTAAATTTTTACGCTTTTGGGACAGTTTTGAAATATAAATTTAAAAAATGCATTTCGCAAAAAAAAATCCGCGTTTTTTTTTTTTTAATTTTGTGTCTGTAATGTATCGTATTCTACACGTTTTCATTAATTAATATCAAAATAAAAAAAAAATAGAAAGAAAAAGTTCGCGGAAAAAATTTCCTCGAATAAAATTTACAGTGCCATGTTTTTTTTAAAGTCAATAGAGTTAAAATGATAAATATTTACACTCAGAAGAAAACCTCTGTCGAAAAATCTGTAAAATGACTTTGAATTTAGAATAACTAATTTTTAGCAGATTTTTCTGCTGAAATTAATATTTTAGCAGAATTTTCTGCCATTCAATTTCTGAAAACAACAGAAATGTTGTAGAACTTTTACTGTTTTGTTTGCTAAGTTTCGCAAAGTTTTTGTATAGATTTTCAGCAGATTTACAGAAAATTTTTGTTATCTTTTGCAAAAATTAAAATCAAATGTCACTTTATAAAAATTAAAGTGGACGAATATAAACATCTCCCGCTTAACTGGGTCACTAAATATGTAAGCTTAAATAATATATAATGCAAAAGAACAGAAAAAAAAAACAATTCATACACAAAATATAATTTTGTCGTCTTTTTTTGTTCGTTCATATTAAGAATTTTATAAAGTTGTTAAAGTTGTTACATTTATATATTTTTCCAATTGTATACAAAATTGTTATTTAAAAAAAAAATATTTTTACAGAAAACATATCATTTGGCTCAAACTGGTTTTTCAGCTTAAATCAACAATTTTCTAAGCCGAAATTAGCAGATTGTTCAGCTTAAATCAGCAGTTTTTTCTGTCAAAATCAGCAGATTTTCTGCTAAAATCAGCAAATTTTTCTGATGTCTTGACAGATTTGTCTGCTGAATCAACCCAGGTTATCACTACAGAAATTTGGCAAACCGCGTCTGATAAAATCAGCAGATTTCTCATATGTCACAAAATGGGTGTGTTTTCAGCAGATTTTTCTGCTGATTGGACAGAGTTTTTATTTATTTTTTTTTGTTTTAAAAGAAGCAACACTCAGGCAATGCTGCCTATCAATTACCAATGTAACCGTGATGCTTCTTTCGGAAAGTGGATAGAAGAGAGATGAAAGATTTGAAAGATAGGCAAAATCGCCCAAATAAAAATCGCTCAAAAAATTTTATGAAAAATCGCCCAAATGCAAAAAAATACGAAATTTCGCCCAAAATTAAAGAAAAAAAGCCCAAGAAAGAAATGAAAAATGACCTAAAATACCCCAAAACACATATTACCCAAAAATTTTTTATTTTGCGAACAGGGTGGGTTTAAAGCAACGAGTTTGTATCCAAAGTCTGACCAAAGGCCGGCTACAGAGAAAAAAATATGGAGGAAACAAATTTGAGTAATCACTTGTTTAATTTTAAAAAAAAAAGGAGTAATTTTTTAATTGACGCAATTAAAAATTTACTCAAAAATTGAAAATAAAATTTGAGTAAATAATTTAATACAAATTTAATATTTTTTTTTATTTTTTTTTTTCTCTTGGTGTTTTGAATTCTCATTTAGTTTATTGTTTTTTGTATATGTATATGAAAGTTTGAAATCATCTTTATAAAATTTTACTTTGTCTTGAAGACATAAGTATATTTGGTAAAGTTTGTAAAAGCAATTTTTTTGGAAAAAAAAAATTAGAAACTTTTTAAACTTTTTAAAAAAATAATTTGATACATTTTGAGTAAATTTTTACTTGACACAATTAAAAAGTTACTTAAAAATATTAAAAAAATTTGAGTAAAGATTTAATTGTGTGAATTAATAATTTACTCAAATTTTTTATTAAGCATTTAATATTTTTTTATTAAAAGTTTACTCAATACTATTAAATCGTTTACTGGTGGAAAATTGAGTAATTTTTTACTCAATAGTATTAAAAATTTACTCAAATTTTTTTTTTTATTTTTTTCTGTGTATGTAGAATAAATTTTACACAAAAAAATTTTTTTGTCAAATTACTAGGAAAAGTCTCGTAATCCCATTTTACCAATATTTGGCAGTTTTCTTTGTTTTTTAACAAACAAATTTGGATCGAAATTTACATTTTTTTTTTGTAATTTTACAATTTTTTTTTGTAATTTTACAAATTTCCAGGTCACAGCTTTTCCTATTAAGAAGTCTTAAATTCTGAGACATATTTGAAATAGAAATTCTCTTAGAATCTGAGACCCATAGTTTTACCTATCTAGAGTTTCTGTTTCGGTTAAAACCGTAACCGAAACCGCGGTTATTGAAGCCAAAAACAGAACCCGAAACCAACCCATATATTTTCGGTTATCCGCTTTTTAATAATAGAATAGATTTTTTATATATTTTTTGCATTTAGAAAAATTAATTTAAATAAACAACTATTTACATATATATTTTATATGTTTTTCGTTTAAAAATATTAATTATTAACTTTTGCATAAGCGAAATTTCACTGCTACCCAGTCACTTTAACATTTTAATGTTGCAGTGACTGTACGATTCATATTATATTCACATTTATAATAATTATTCAAAAAAGCGAGTGGCTATAATTAAGCAGCTAACATTTTAGCTCTCAATTTTTAATTAGGGAAAGTAAGGCACTCGTTTTATTTTTATAATAAAGAAATAAGTAACTTAAATTTAGTGTCAAGTTTTCCCTTTTAATCAAAATGAAAGTAAAAAAGTTAATATCCCGTTTTTTGTTGTGAATATAGCTTAAAATACCTCTTAATTTTTTGAGATTCAAAATGGGAAAATTTTAGCATAACTATGAATGGACAAGCACTAGAGGTAGGCGATATATGACTGTGAATATTAATGAATCCAACGACAACTTTTCCAATTTTGGGTATTGACTTATTTTGGTGTACGCAATTCGAAAAAAACATCGAACTAGTGTAGACAAATGTTAGAAATTTGAAGTTTCAGATAACTTATTGTAAGATTGTTCGTCTTAATAAAAATACGGTTTATAATGGCAAATATAAAATCTTTATAATTTAAAATTTTTGCTAAGTGTTTATATCCAGTTGAAGAATTATCCAGTTCTGAAGTTAAGGAACCACTGGATCTTTGGAAGATGAACTGAATTCTTCTGTTTAAAAGACATAAGCGGAAGCTAAACCAAAATGGGAATTTAAACTGAATTCGATTCTAATAAAAAGCTATTTTAAAATTAAGTTTTTCCACCGAAATAACATTTTTACTGATAACCGAAAATAACTGAAACCGATCGGTTATTCAATTTTTTATAACCGTAACCGCGGTTACTAAATTTATTGGTTATTCAGAAACTCTATACCTATCCAATGCAAAAAGAAGCTGGTCAATATCTCTTATACAACAAAAGTTATAACCTTTTGAGTGGAGTCCCTATGCCGCAAATTCCAAAATTTCAAAGCTTAAGAGTTGCCAAAATTTTCAAAAAAAAAAAAATATTTTTTTTTAATACATGTGTCCACTACCACACACACTCACAAAATTTTATAAAAATCGGAGACCATCGAGAAATTACTCGTTGATGTTAGATGTTTTTGCTCACCCGACTAAAAAAGTTTAGATATAGTAACATATTATTTAATATATTTATATACGGCCATACACAGTACTTTACATAATTATATGTGAATGTATCTTGTATTAAGTTTTACACCCAAAATTTAATATGGTGCCATATAAAAGGATATCGAATCATGTGTTGCTCCACATACAATATATAAAGCTTTATTAAATTAGATGTTGCATATAATATTTTATATGACTCCATGAATGACCTCATACAATATTAGATAAATAAATATATGATATACAACTCCATGTCTGACCTCATACAAGATGAGATACACATATATATATGGTTCCGAATCGGGGGAAAAAAGTTTTCTAAGTCCCGAGAAATTTTTTTTTTAATTTCCAGACACAAATAATTTTTGCGTTTTGGAGTTAAGAATTTCATTAAAAATGATTTAAACAAAAAAATTTATCCAAATTTTGAAAAATTTTACAAGTCCTGAAAAAGTTTTTTAATATTTTCTAAGTCCTGGATAAAAAATATTTTTGGTACATTTTTTGCGTTTTGAAGTAAAAATTTATTAACAAAGTTTTAGGAAATTTTGTTTTTTTTTTTTAATTTCTAAGTCCCGGACACAATTTTTTTTTGGCAATTTTTTTTGCATTTCCCGAAAAAACTTGGGATTAATTTGAAAATTATGAGATAAAAAAATATTTTATGCAAAATTCTACATATTTTATCTTATGATATAAAATTATATACAATTATATCAAATTAGATAAACCCAATATTCGGATCAAAAACGATCATATTTAATCTAAAATAACAAATTTTAAGCTATTTTGATCCACAAATTTCATCATCTTTTTTTATCCAAATACGTGTTGTGCCATATTAAATTATATATGGCTCAATTTCAAATTATATATGGACCTGTATATTTATTTTTAGTCGGGCAAAACAAATATGACCGTGAGCTAAAATAATCTTTATAAAAAAAAATAAAGTTCTTTCCATATAAAAATTTACAAATTTATCCTATAGAAAAATTCATATTTTTTCCTAAAAAATTCTCGAATTTTTTCCCACCGAAAAATTTTTAAATTTTCCCATCCCGGGTGAAAATGACCATGTATGTTCATACATGATCATACATGCTCTTACATTATTACAAGTATGATAGTATATGAACAATATATGGAAATAAATGTCATGTATGCGAGCATATATGAACACACACAAGTAATGTAATATTCCATATATGTAAATGTATGCAACTATGTGTGGATAGGTACGTCCCGACTAAAAAAATTAATACGGTGCCATATAAAATATGATCCCAAAAATGGAGGATCCAAAAATATATGATTATATCTATTAGATCAAAATTTAGATAATAAGATATAATTAGATCCCAAAAATGGAATGGTAAATATTATCTAATTTGATGTTATAAAAAATTTGATCTAATAAGATCTAATAATATATAATTATATCTTATTAGATCTAATATGATCTTTAATATCAAATCAGATGAAATTTACCGTTCCATTTTTGGGATCCAATTATATCTTATTATATCAAATTTGTTCTAATAAGATATAATCATACATATTTAGATCCTCCATTTTTGAGATCAAATGATGGATCTATTTATATACAATTATATAAAAAACTATATGATTATATCAAAACTTTTTTACTCGGGGTGTCACACACTTCATATATGCTATGCATCCGCATAGCCTACATGTCTTAAAAACAAATTTTTTTTAAAAGGTTGGGTTCGGCATAACTTTGCAAAATTGGACGAAGTTCATGTATGGGTTCAGTCTGAAAAAGTCTTACGGTCGGACAATATTGATCATACATCGTCAAAGTAGATTATAATTTTTGTATTCTATAGGCGAATATGAACGGCACTAACGTAACCAAATTTAGAAGAAAATGCGAACACTCTGACGGTATTACTGTCATAGCACAATCGTAACCAAATTTAGAAGAAAATGCGACCACTTTGACGGTATTACTGTCAGAGAAGCGAAGGATTTCATTTCTTAATTAGATTTGATGTTCTGAATTAAACTTTAATGATTGCGTTCCCCAATCACCATTTATCGAATGATTTTACATTTGATTTTAAAATATAGAATGCATTCGATTTCTTTTCCATTCGTCTTTGAAATTAAATGCGTAAGTTTTTTTAAATTCGATTTTTAAAAGTCTCATGAATAATAAATGAATGCATTCAATTTTTAAAATTCTCAAAAAAAAACAGTGTCATAAATTGATACAAATTATTTATATTTGAAAAAATTTCAATTAATAGCTATTATATAGATAGACGTTTTATGGAAAAAAATACAAAAAAAAATTTTACATACTAATTCATGTATGACAATGTATGATCATTAATGTACATGTACCCTCAAATTACGGATATGCACTTGTATGGACTTGTATGGACATCCATATATGCATCATATATGAACATACATGGTCATTTTCACCCGGGATACAGAAAAATTCTAATATTCCGAGACATTTTTTATTTAGAAAAAATTTAAGATTCTCGAACATTTTTCATAGCAAAAATTCTCAGAAAACTTCATTTTCTTTTAACATGATAATGTTTTTAGGCTGGTGTCTAATTTTAAAAAAGTTGCATGACGCCACCTCAGTTTGACTATATAAGCTAACAATTAATGAAAAAGAAAACAAGAATTACTATTTTCATTTTCTTAAAACCAAAAATTGTAATAACTTGGGTTTGTAATAATTCACCTCGTGGTGAATAAAACCGTTTTTCACCAGCTGGTGAATAAAAAGTAACATAATTATTTTTCGACACAAAAAAAGTGTTATATTCATTGGTGCCGAATCTTTTATACTCTCCAAAGTGTAAATACACTTTTTTGCACTTATTTGTGCACTTACTTACGAAATGTACAGCTCTTTTGGTTTTTTAATGGGGTACAAGACTGATATTTCAATTCGTTTTGCATGGAATAGCAAAGTAATATTACATTATTTTTTTAAAAAAAACTTTGCTTTGGCAAGTACACCCAAATCTCCCGCAAAACATTATCATGATTTAATGTTTTGGGCAAAATTCGGAGGCATTTTTAATGGGGTCCTCGACTGATATTTCAATTTGTTTTGCATGGAATAGCAAAGTAATATAACATTATTTTTATACCCTCTACTCTAAGGATTGAGGGTATATATAAGTTTGTCATTCCGTTTGTAACACATCGAAATATTGGTCTAGGACCCCATAAAGTATATATATTCATGATCCTCGATCGATTTTAAGTCGATCTAGCGATGTCCGTCTGTCCGTCCGTCCGTAGAAAACACGCTAACTTTTGAAAGACTTCACAGAGGCTACTGAAGTTTGGCATATATGTTGGTCATTTACCTGGTCAGGTTGCTGTTGCAATCCAGCCAAATCGGTCCAGTGGTTCAAAAGTTATGAGCAAAAGAGTAAATTTCGGCAAGGGCTTTTCGCAAATTTACGAGATAAAAAACACGATAACTTTCGAAAACCAATAATTAGACTGCTGATACATGGCATGTACCAAGTGGTTCAAAAGTTATACGCAAAACCCCGAATTTCAGATTTTGTTTATCTTAAATGCCACGTGGTAAACAAGTTTGAAAAGCATTGGTGGTAACTAAGCAATGCTTTTCAAACTTGTTTAGTTTTAAAGCAATGCTTTTTAAACTTGTTTAGTTTAAAAAGCATTGGTAACTTAAAAATTACACTCGCAAAAAATTTTACACTCGAAAAAAAATTTACACTCAAAAAAAATTTTACACTCGAAAAAAAATTTTCTTTTTTTACAAAAATGTCAATATTTTGTGTACATACGTACGTGCATTCACTCAGAAATATTTTTACAGTAAAAAAAAACATTACACTCAAAAAAAAAATTTGTAATTTTTTTTTTAAGGGACAAAAAAAATAGTTTTTTACTCAAAATAAAATATTTTTAATCAAAATTGTTAATTTTTTTCACGTTAAAATGTACTATCCTTTAAAAAAAGGCATTGTGGAGGGTATTCATAGATTCGGCAAAGTCGAATTTAACTTTTCTACTTGTTTTTTTTTTAATCTTTGCTTTGGCAAGTACACCCAAATCTTCCGCAAAACATTATCATGATTTAATGCTTTGGGCAAGAGTACAAAATTCGCAGGCATTTTTCACTTTCCTTTTGCTTTTTTTCTTTCGAATTCGGTTTGGGAGAGGAGGGAATTTCGCAAGTTAAAAAAATCTATTTTTGCTTTAAACCATTATTCAAACATATTTTTAAGCCTTTATTAAATTGTTCGCGTTAATTAACAAAAAAAATATTTTTTTACCAATCTTTACATTACAGGTTCACTTTTTTTAACCGCCATTGAGCTGCTTTAAGCTGAGGGGTCTCTATCATCGCAGTGTATTGGCTTCCCTGCCAAAGTTTTAAGAATTTCAGCCTTCAAGATATAAACCAAATTATTTTGCAGCCCTTTTCAAGATAATTCTTATCATCGAGCTTTTAAATAAGTCAAGTTAACGGCGTTAAGTATTAAACTACCGTCTTTGTTCTCTAGAGCAACAACTTCTTTTAAAAACCGTGAAAAGAAAATGAACATGTTTGTGGCACAACAGTCTATAATAATGATTTTAAAACAATTTTATGTTTTAACAACAGCAGCAACATTGTAGAACAAAAAAAAAAATTAAAAACAAGAGGAACTTTACAAGTGAAATTATAGTCAACCAAAGACCAAAGAAACTACTAGCAACTACAACAAAATTTACTTACAACTACCAAAAGTCTCGTCAAAGCAGACAGTTTTTTTTATATATATATAGAAAACGTAGCAGCAACATTTTACAGTTTGATTGTTTTTTCCATGCCGGACATTCAATAATGCAATTTTCTTGCAAACGGAAATAGTTGACGGAAGTTTAAAACGGCCATTGACAAGCCATAACAATATTGTGGCAGTTTTTAATACTACCAGCACTACACATATACGTATGAAATTTATATATGTGTGTGTATCTAAATTTGTTCATTTCATACAATTCAAGGTTATATCCTTCGATTTGTTCAACAAAAAATACATTTGCTGGCGATGATGGTGATGATTTGTAACGGAAATGCATGTTTTGAAGATCAATGTGAAAAATTTTGTAAAAAACGGAAATTAAATTCAAACACTTTTAAACGACAAACAATAAATGATGATAGTGATATTAACTTAATAAAAAAATAAAGTTTTTTTTTGGAAATATAACAAAAGAAAAAGGAAATAATAAAATTAATAAATTTTAATGTCAAGAAAATATGTCTCAGCAACAATTAAAAATTTAATTTTAAAACAAACTAACTTTAACTTAATTAAATCTACAAAAGATTTTGTTTTCAAAATTGTGCAATAATCAGCAGCAGTTTGAAACCAGAAATAAAACATCAACTTCATCAACATTTTTTTTTTTTAAATTTCCAATCATTTGTTTTTAATTAGTTTTTAATTTAAGTTCTATTAGTTTTTTAATTATTTTTTTATAATTTTCCTTAAAAAACAAAACAAAAAATCAACAACACCAACAAAAACTTCCGTTTAGTTTTAACATTAACCTGATGACTACTGCCAAAAGACGTACTGGCAATAGTGCGACATTTGTTGCCGACAACAATCATCATTATACCTCATTGGATCAACACCAACAACAACAGCAACAGCAGCAGCAACAACACCATCATCCGCCTCAGCAACATCAACCCACCTCATTACAATATTATAATCAAAGTCATCATCATCAACAACACCACCAACAAAATCATAATGAAAATCAACGTCTGCTGCAACAACAACCACCTCAAACATCAACAACATCTGCATTGTCCTTATCATCTTCAACATCTGCCAATACAACACAACAAAATCAACATCACCAACGTCATCCCAATTACGCCGCCACAGCGTCTTCATCATCGACATCAGCATCGTCTTCAACGCATTCATCTTCTATTCTGCGTGGCGAATGTTCGGTGAAATTGCCATTGGATATTTTGTAAGTATTTTTTTATTTAATTTTTGTTAACAATTTTCAAACTTTGAAACAATTTTTTTTATACACCTAGTAAAAATATTAAACTCATAGATTTTATTTGACACGTGAAATGGTTATATTAAATAACACTGTGCAACAAGAAAAATGAGCCTCAGTGGCCTCAACGCCATATGAAAGTAGACCAACAAATAGACAAAATCACCAAAGGGTTTTTCAAAGTCAGTTTGGTTTTTTTATGGCCTAATGAAGTCTTTAATTTTTTTTTTTCAAAGACGTTTGGTAAATTAAAAAAAAAAAAAAAAAAAATCAATAATAAAAACACATATCGTCCATTCCACCAGACATTTGGTAATTTTAGGCATTATTTGACCGAGGGTCTTCCGATTTCTGTTATTTTTTTCATACAGATACTCTATGGAGCTAATTTCAAATTTCATCCATCAGATCGAAAATATTTGAAAAACTCGCTATTTTATTCACGATTTTTGTTTTTAAAAAAGTCAAAAAAATTCAAAATCTGTGTAAGTTTGAGCAGTTGTATTTTCTAAACTACTCATCGCATTTTAACAATTCATAGCGCATACGAATGGTATGTAGTCTATTTTGATGTCTTATATACTGAAAAAATATCGGTGGTTTAAAAGTGCATTTTATATGCAAATGCAATTTTGAAGTGCATTTTGCGAAACTTTTACCCCTTTTATTTTTTTTTAATTAGCATATTTGGAAAATTTAGGATTTTTGGTCCAAAAAAATGTTTTCATTACAATGGACCGAGCAGGTATGATATTATTAATTTTATTTTAAAAAAATACTTCCTTAAGTTTCCCTTATAAAAATTTTTATTTTTTAAATTATACCAAAATCATGTAAATCGACATCTTTTTAAACCGTTATATTTTCAAAAGTACTAATCGTATCTCATTGTTTATATGCACATTAGAAAGGTATTTTTGTCTATTTTTTGCATATAATCTATATATATAAAAGAGTAATGTGACTGACTGACTGACTGACTGACTGACTGACTGACTTATTGACTGATTCATCATCGCCCAGCCCAAACCGCTGAAGCTAGAGACTTGAAATTTGGACTGTAGGTGCACCTCCCGGAATATAGATCCACTAAGGCTGGATTTTTGCCAGTGTTGATTCTAAGGGGGTAAAAAGGGTAAAAAACTGTACTTTTGGTACTTTTTATATCTCCTGAAATAATGGTCATAGAGACTTGAAATTTGGACTGTATGTTCACCTCCCGGAACATAGATACACTAAGGCCGGATTTTTTCCAGTGTTGACTCTAAAGGGGTAAAAAGGGTAAAAAACTGTACTTTTGGTACTTTGTATATCTCCTGAAATAATGGTCATAGAGGCTTGAAATTTGGTTTGTATGTTCACATCCTGGAATATAGATCCAGTAAGGCTAGATTTTTGCCAATGTTGATTCTAAGGGGGTAAAAAGGGTAAAAAACTGTACTTTTGGTACCTTTTATATTTCCTTAAATAATAGTACTAGAAACTTGAAATTTGCAATGTAGGTTCACCTCCCGGAAAAAAGATTCACTAAGTCTGGGTTTTTGCCAATGTTGATTCTACGGGGATAAAATGGGTAAAAAGTGTACTTTTGGTACTTTTTTTTATATACTGAAATAATGGTCATTCAAACTTTAAATTTGAAATGTAGGATCCTTTAGTGAATAAAACATTCTGGAACAAGTACTTTCTGAAAATTCTGTACCATTTATAAAAAGTACCTTTTATAAAAAGTACCTTTTATAAAAAGCACCTTTTATAAAAAGTACCTTTTATAAAAAGTACCTTTTATAAAAAGTACCGTTTATAAAAAGTACCTTTTATAAAAAGTACCTTTAATAAAAAGTACCTTTTATAAAAAGTACCTTTTATAAAAAGTACCTTTTATAAAAAGTACCTTTTATAAAAAGTACCTTTTATAAAAAGTACCTTTTATAAAAAGTACCTTTTATAAAAAGTACCTTTTATAAAAAGTACCTTTTATAAAAAGTACCTTTTATAAAAAGTACCTTTTATAAAAAGTACCTTTTATAAAAAGTACCTTTTATAAAAAGTACCTTTTATAAAAAGTACCTTTTATAAAAAGTACCTTTTATAAAAAGTACCTTTTATAAAAAGTACCTTTTATAAAAAGTACCTTTTATAAAATTACCCTTTATAAAAAGTACCTTTTATAAAAAGTACCTTTTATAAAAAGTACCTTTTATAAAAAGTACAGTTTATAAAAATACCTTTTATAAAAAGTACCTTTTATAAAAAGTACCTTTTATAAAAAGTCCCTTTTATAAAAAGTACCTTTTATAAAAAGTACCTTTTATAAAAAGTACCTTTTATAAAAAGTACCTTTTATAAAAAGTACCTATTATCAAAAGTACCTTTTATAAAAAGTACCTTTTATAAAAAGTACCTTTTATAAAAAGTACCTTTTATAAAAAGTACCTTTTATAAAAAGTACCTTTTATAAAAAGTACCTTTTATAAAAAGTACCTTTTATAAAAAGTACCTTTTATAAAAAGTACCTTTCCCGAGTAAAAATTTTCTGGTCTAATCATATATAATTTGATACAATCTTATATGAGTTAATATGCTTCCGTATAAATTTATATAAAATTATATCTATCACTTTGATACGGTTGATCCACTTGATATGGTTAGATATTGCTCCATATATGATTAGATTCGTATTTTGGTTTTGCTCATCAAATTATATAAAAATTGATATTATAAGATCAATTTGATCTAATTAGATTTGACAAAATTCAGGATCAAATTGTATCAATTTTTATATTTTTTGATATAAAGTAATACAATTAGATATTATTTGATACAACCATTTTACGGATCAAATTAGATCTATTCAGTAAAATTAGCATAATATTTTTACTAGGGTTTATAAAAAGTACCTTTTATTAAAAGTACCTTTTATAAAAAGTACCTTTTATAAAAAGTACCTTTTATAAAAAGTACCTTTTTTAAAAAGTACCTTTTATAAAAAGTACCTTTTATAAAAAGTACCTTTTATAAAAAGTACCTTTTATAAAAAGTACCTTTTATAAAAAGTACCTTTTATAAAAAGTACCTTTTATAAAAAGTACCTTTTATAAAAAGTACCTTTTATAAAAAGTACCTTTTATAAAAAGTACCTTTTATAAAAAGTACCTTTTATAAAAAGTACCTTTTATAAAAAGTACGTTTTATAAAAAATACCTTTTATAAAAAGTACCTTTTATAAAAAGTACCTTTTATAAAAAGTACCTTTTATAAAAAGTACCTTTTATAAAAAGTACCTTTTATAAAAAGTACCTTTTATAAAAAGTACCTTTTATAAAAAGTACCTTTTATAAAAAGTACCTTTTATAAAAAGTACCTTTTATAAAAAGTACCTTTTATAAAAAGTACCTTTTATAAAAAGTACCTTTTATAAAAAGTACCTTTTATAAAAAGTACCTTTTATAAAAAGTACCTTTTATAAAAAGTACCTCTTATAAAAAGTAACTTTCATTAAAAGTATCTTTTATAAAAATACACTTTTTGGTACTTTTTTATTTCCTGAAATTTTATTTATAGAAACTTTTTATATTTCCTAGAATCTTAAAAATTGTAATGAAGGAGAATTCGGTAAAAAAAAACATTCTGGGAAAAATATGTTTTTAAAATTCCGCTTCTTAGTGGCATAAAATAGCTAAAAAAGTGTATTTTCGGTACCTTTGATATTTTTTGACGTAATAATTCTAGAAATTTAAAATTGGTAATGTAAAATCCTTTTTGTACTTTTAATATTTGCTCAAACAATGATACTAGAAAATTGAAATTTGGAAAAGAAGATCCTTCGGTGAAGAAAAATCTTTCTGGAAGGGTTCTTTTTGGAAATTCCGTTTCTAACGGGGGTAAGAAAGTGTACTTTTGGTACTTTTTTCTTTGTTCCTATAATAATGAAAAAGTGAAAATTTTGGTTATTCTTATATTTCTTGAAATAATGGCTCAGAAACTTGACATCTATATATATAAAAGAGTAATGTGACTGACTGACTGACTGACTGACTTATTGACTGATTCATCATCGCCCAGCCCAAACCGCTGAAGCTAGAGACTTGAAATTTGGACTGTAGGTGCACCTCCCGGAATATAGATCCACTAAGGCTGGATTTTTGCCAGTGTTGATTCTAAGGGGGTAAAAAGGGTAAAAAACTGTACTTTTGGTACTTTTTATATCTCCTGAAATAATGGTCATAGAGACTTGAAATTTAGACTGTATGTTCACCTCCCGGAACATAGATACACTAAGGCCGGATTTTTTCCAGTGTTGACTCTAAAGGGGTAAAAAGGGTAAAAAACTGTACTTTTGGTACTTTGTATATCTCCTGAAATAATGGTCATAGAGGCTTGAAATTTGGTTTGTATGTTCACATCCTGGAATATAGATCCAGTAAGGCTAGATTTTTGCCAATGTTGATTCTAAGGGGGTAAAAAGGGTAAAAAACTGTACTTTTAGTACCTTTTATATTTCCTTAAAAAATGGTAACAAAAACTTAAAATTTGGACTGTATGTTCACCTCCCGGAATATAGATCCACTAGGGCTTCATTTTTGCCAATGATGATTCTAAGGGGGTAAAAAGGGTAAAAAACTGTACTTTTGGTACCTTTTATATTTCCTTAAATAATAGTACTAGAAACTTTAAATTTGCAATGTAGGTTCACCTCCCGGAAAAAAGATTCACTAAGTCTGGGTTTTTGCCAATGTTGATTCTACGGGGATAAAATGGGTAAAAAGTGTACTTTTGGTACTTTTTTTTATATACTGAAATAATGGTCATTCAAACTTTAAATTTGAAATGTAGGATCCTTTAGTGAATAAAACATTCTGGAACAAGTACTTTCTGAAAATTCTGTACCATTTATAAAAAGTACCTTTTATAAAAAGTACCTTTTATAAAAAGCACCTTTTATAAAAAGTACCTTTTATAAAAAGTACCTTTTATAAAAAGTACCGTTTATAAAAAGTACCTTTTATAAAAAGTACCTTTAACAAAAAGTACCTTTTATAAAAAGTACCTTTTATAAAAAGTACCTTTTATAAAAAGTACCTTTTATAAAAAGTACCTTTTATAAAAAGTACCTTTTATAAAAAGTACCTTTTATAAAAAGTACCTTTTATAAAAAGTACCTTTTATAAAAAGTACCTTTTATAAAAAGTACCTTTTATAAAAAGTACCTTTTATAAAAAGTACCTTTTATAAAAAGTACCTTTTATAAAAAATACCTTTTATAAAAAGTACCTTTTATAAAAAGTACCTTTTATAAAAAGTACCTTTTATAAAATTACCCTTTATAAAAAGTACCTTTTATAAAAAGTACCTTTTATAAAAAGTACCTTTTATAAAAAGTACCTTTTATAAAAAGTACCTTTTATAAAAAGTACAGTTTATAAAAATACCTTTTATAAAAAGTACCTTTTATAAAAAGTCCCTTTTATAAAAAGTACCTTTTATAAAAAGTACCTTTTATAAAAAGTACCTTTTATAAAAAGTACCTTTTATAAAAAGTACCTATTATCAAAAGTACCTTTTATAAAAAGTACCTTTTATAAAAAGTACCTTTTATAAAAAGTACCATTTTTATAAAAAGTACCTTTTATAAAAAGTACCTTTTATAAAAAGTACCTTTTATAAAAAGTACCTTTTATAAAAAGTACCTTTTATAAAAAGTACCTTTTATTAAAAGTACCTTTTATAAAAAGTACCTTTTATAAAAAGTACCTTTTATAAAAAGTACCTTTTATAAAAAGTACCTTTTATAAAAAGTACCTTTTATAAAAAGTACCTTTTATAAAAAGTACCTTTTATAAAAAGTACCTTTTATAAAAAGTACCTTTTATAAAAAGTACCTTTTATAAAAAGTACCTTTTATAAAAAGTACGTTTTATAAAAAATACCTTTTATAAAAAGTACCTTTTATAAAAAGTACCTTTTATAAAAAGTACCTTTTATAAAAAGTACCTTTTATAAAAAGTACCTTTTATAAAAAGTACCTTTTATAAAAAGTACCTTTTATAAAAAGTACCTTTTATAAAAAGTACCTTTTATAAAAAGTACCTTTTATAAAAAGTACCTTTTATAAAAAGTACCTTTTATAAAAAGTACCTTTTATAAAAAGTACCTTTTATAAAAAGTACCTTTTATAAAAAGTACCTCTTATAAAAAGTAACTTTCATTAAAAGTATCTTTTATAAAAATACACTTTTTGGTACTTTTTTATTTCCTGAAATTTTATTTATAGAAACTTTTTATATTTCCTAGAATCTTAAAAATTGTAATGAAGGAGAATTCGGTAAAAAAAACATTCTGGGAAAAATATGTTTTTAAAATTCCGCTTCTTAGTGGCATAAAATAGCTAAAAAAGTGTATTTTCGGTACCTTTGATATTTTTTGACATAATAATTCTAGAAATTTAAAATTGGTAATGTAAAATCCTTTTTGTACTTTTAATATTTGCTCAAACAATGATACTAGAAAATTGAAATTTGGAAAAGAAGATCCTTCGGTGAAGAAAAATCTTTCTGGAAGGGTTCTTTTTGGAAATTCCGTTTCTAACGGGGGTAAGAAAGTGTACTTTTGGTACTTTTTTCTTTGTTCCTATAATAATGAAAAAGTGAAAATTTTGGTTATTCTTATATTTCTTGAAATAATGGCTCAGAAACTTGACATTTTAAATAAAGGATCACCTAGCACAAAAAAAAAACTGTTTTTGGAAAATTTAATTTTAAGGGGAAAAGGAGGCAAATGGTTATTTTTACCTATCTAACTATTAAACTAAAAGCCCCAAAAATAACACACAAAAGGACATATTTTAAAATTTAAAATTTTAGAACGGGGAACGAAATGGAATAGAGTAGGGAACAATACGGAATGATACTTTTTACTAAAATTTTTCGTATTTAACTTTTTTTACTCCATATTTTTTCTCTCTATATGTTTTTTCACTCAAACTTATTTTTATTCCAATTTCTTTATTCACTGAAATATTCATTCACTCAAAATCCAAAATCCCGAAATAAGGGCTCGAAAATTATTAAAATTTTATTGTTTAAATTATTCATTTTTCATTATTTTATGAAAGACTTAAATTTGTACAAGTAAATAAAACAAAGACTGCGTAGGGGAATTTTCTTGAAATCGGTAGAGTAATTCTGATCTTTCTATTATCCGGTATTCAATGCAACCGGTAACGAAGTACCGGGATGGTAAGCTAGTGACCGCATAAATGTTGGTGTTTAAAAAATGCATTTTAAATGCAAATGCAATTTTAAAGTGCATTTTTCAAAACTTTTACCCTTTTAAATTTTTTTTTAGTTATCATATTCGAAAAGTTTACAATTTTTGCTACAAAATAGTGTCCTCGTAATAATGGACCCACTGTGTGTGCTTTTTTTAGAATTTTTTAAAAAAATCATGTTATTTCAGATTTTTTTTGTTTTATTTAAAATTTTGAAATTTTTTTTAAGGAAATTTTAACAAAATTTGGAAAAATAGCACACACGGTGGGTTCATTATTAGGAGGACATTATTTTGTAGTAAAAATTGTAAACTTTTCGAATATAATAATTAAAACAGAAATCAAAAGGGGTAAAAGTTTTGAAAAATGCATTTCAAAATTGCATTTGCATTTAAAATGCATTTTTAAAACACCAAAATTTTTGCGGCTATTAAATGCAAACAACAGACAAAAATACCTTTATAATGTGCATAAAAACAATATGACACGATTAGTACTTTTAAAAATGTAAAGGTTTAAAAACATGTCTTTTTACATGATTTTGGAAAAATTTAAAAAATAAAATTTTTTATAAGGGAAGTATTTAAAAAAAAAAAATTAAAAATATCATACATTTTCGGTCCATTGTAATAAAAAGGCCTGCGAATTTTGAACTCTTGCCCAAAACATTAAATCATGATAATGTTTTGCGGAATATTTGGGTGTACTTGCCAAAGCAAAGTTTTTTTAGAAAAAATAATGTTATATTACTTTGCTATTCCATCCAAAACGAATTGAAATATCAGTCGAGGACCCCATTAAAAAACTAAAAGAGCTGTACCTTTCGTAAGTGAGTGCAAAAATAAGTGCAAAAACGTGTTTTTACATTTTGGAGAGTATAAAAGATTCGGTTTCAAAGCGTATACCACTCTCACTTGTTTAATGTACATTTGATAAACAAATGGAAAATTTTTAAGCGAAAAATGGTTATGTTTTTCAAGAAAAACAAAACTATGTTTAAAAAAATAAATGAACCCAAAATTTTGGTGAAAATTTTGTTGATGAATTTTTTTGATGAAAAGAAAAATTTTTTGATGTAAAAAAAAATATGAAAAAAAAAAACTTGGTGAGAAAAAAATTGATGATAAAACACTTGATGAAACAAATTGATGAAAAAAATATGATAAAAAAAATTTATGAAAAAAAAAAATTGGTGATAAAAAAAAATTTGATGAAAAAAAATTAATGGAAAAAAAATTGATGGAAAACAAAATTTGATGAAAAAACAAAACAATTGATGAACACAAAATTTTTGATGGATAAAAAAATTTGATGAAAATAAAAATTTGATGAAAAAAAAATTAATGAAAAAAAAAGATTTGATGAAAAAAAAAACAATTAATGAAAAAAAAATTTGATGAAAAAAAAAAAATTTGATGAAAAAAAAAAATTTGATAAAATAAAAATTGATGAAAAAAAAAAATTGATGGAAAAGAAAAAGTTTGATGACAAAAAAAAAAAAAAAAATATGAAAAAAAAACTTGATGAAAAAAAAAATTTGATGAAAAAAAAAATTTTTTGTTGAAAAATTATTATGTTTCTTTTTATTCACCAGCTGGTGAAAAACGGTTTTATTCACCACGAGGTGAATTATTATCCAAGTTACAACCCCAAGATATTAAAATTTTTGGTTTTAGGAAAATGAAAATAGTAATTCTTGTTTTCTTTTTCGTTAATTGTTAGCTTATATAGTCAAACTGAGGTGGCGTCCTGCAACTTTTTTAAAATTAGACACCAGCCTAAAAACATTATCATGTTAAAACACTTTTTTGTAGCAAAAATCCAAAATTTTCCAAATATTCTAATTAAAAAAAAATAAAAGGGGTAAAAGTTTCGCCAAGTGCACTTCAAAACTGCATTTGCATCATGGACGTATTCAGGGGGGGGCCGAGGGGGCCCGGGCCCCCCCTTTTGGATTGGAAAATTTTAAAAAAATTAAAACCTTTCAACACATGATACAAGTTACAAACATAAGTTTTTTAGTATTGTAAATATTTGGTTTTTAAAGAAAGTTTTAATTATTTTTTATAAAAACTCTTGATTTTTTGAATAAATTTTCGTTTTTAAAACGTCTGTAAAATATCTATTGAAAACATTGGTTTTATTTAATAAAAAGTATGCATCAGGATCATGAAAACAGTTTTCTATAAAAAATTTTAAACTCTGAGGACCTAAGTTACTTTTTCTATTATTAAAAGTCTCAGATTCTGAGATATTATTTCTATAAAAAAATTTTTTCTATCAAAATTTTTCAGATTTTGAAAATTTTTTTCTAAAGAAAAATTTTCTTATTTTATTTTCAATCTAGCACTTTTTTTAAAAAAATCGGGGTTTATTTGCATTGAAAAACTGCAGTTTTGAGTAGTAAAAAATGACTAAGGACAATATAGAACTGGCAAAAAATTAAAAAATTGTATTATTTTTTATGTAAATAAATACAGATAAATTTTCATAAACGAGTTTTCACCTTAAAAAAATTTAATGACTTATTTGAAATTTAGAGATCCATTTTATAAAAATCCAGCCAAAAAAAAATCGTTCGCCAACGCAATAATATGTAACAGTGGAGCCGTAAAAAGCGTTAAAGAATTAATTTTTCAAGTCTAAATATCTCGATAACGGAATGTTCTACAAAAATTTGGATTGCTGATTTGAAATCAGTGCCCAATTTCTGTAACTATGCGAAAAGTTTTCGCATCGAGAAAAAATAAATAATATAAGTTTTCCACAGGGTGAGTTCAATAATGCTAGTGTTAAAAACATCTAATGCAAAAAAAATACTGGATATTTTATTTTTTTTCGATGCGAAAACTTCTCGCATAGTTACAGAAATCGAGTACAGGTCCTTTATTATGGCTCTTCCCAGTAAACCAAATGATACCCTTATGATATCGAGGCAATATCAGTTAGTTATCACATGGCCCTATGTTCCAACTAGGAATTTTAAAGGACTAAATATATCACTAGGGATGAGATTTTCATGCACTAAAAAATCGAAAATATGCGCTTAAAATATGCACTAAAAAATTTAAAATATGCACTAAAAAACCTCAAAATATGCACTAAAAAATAAAATATGTGCAATAAAAGTCTTGTTTTCATTCGAAAAACTTCTTAAAAAAGCAAAAAATTACACCGGGCTTAAAAAGTAACATTTAAAACTTTATATAAGCAGGATTTTTTTAGAAATTAGGACAATCTATAAAAAAAATTAAAAAGAAAAAAAAAAAATAATTTTTCTTATTTTCAAAATAAATTTTTAAAATTTAAAATAGTTTTTGAAACAAATAAATTTCAATTTGTGTTTTTGCTAATTTATTTCAAAATATGCAAAAATATGCACTTAAAAGTTAAAAATATGCACAATATATGTATTTAAAACCAAAATATGTAAAAATATGCATTTTAGCCAAAATATGCTAATATCGATGCCATTTTAAAGCAAATTTCTTGATTCGGAAAGATAATTGCTCAAAATCCTTTTTAGACTATCGACAAAGAACATGAATTTGCATGGAAATCTTATCCCTAGTTATCACATATTTTACGAAAACGATAGTGTTTTCGTTCTTAATGCACCTTTCCTTATGATGTTTTTCCCAAAAAATATGATATCGTTTTCGCTACCCGTAATTCCAGTCATAACGATAGTAAAATTGCCATTTTTTAGAATTTATCGAAAAACTATTGTTATTCCAGGCGATAACGATATAGTTTCGAAATGATTATGTGATATCGTTTTCGCCATCGAAATTTCTAGGAATGACGATAGAAAAATCGCATAAAATTCAAAAATGGTATCATAATTTTAATTTAGTCGTTATCATACAGGTGATACTATTTTCACTATCACCTATCGTTATTTGGTTTACTGGGTTACGCCTCAATTTACTGTTTCGAATTTTTAGAAAAATTTTAAACGTTGTTTTTTATAAAAAAAAAAAAAGATTCCTCAGATACTGAGATGTTTTAAATTTTCAGAGTCTGAGACATTGTTTATCTAGAAAACTTAACAAATTCTGAAGCATGTTTTTACTTAAAAATTTGTTGACGTTTACTGTACAGGAGGGGGGGGTAGTCCCACAAAAAATAAATTAGGTTATGATAAAAAAAATAAAAATTCGAGTTGGGCCCCCCCCTTTTAAAATTCCTGGATACGTCGCTGATTTGCATATAAAATGCACTTTTAAACCACCGATATTTTTTCAGTCTATAAGATATCAAGAAAGACTAACATACCATTCGTATGCGCTATGGATTGTTAAAATGCGATAAGTAGTTTAGAAAATACAGCTGCTCAAAGTTACACAGATTTTGATTTTTTTGACTTTTTAAAAAACGAAAATCGTGAATAAAATAGCGAGTTTTTCAAATGTTTTCGATCTGATGGATGAAATTTGAAATTGGCTCCATAGAGTATCTGTATGAAAAATATAACAAAAATCGGAAGACCCACGGTCAGATTTTTTAAAATGACTCATGGAATGAACGATATAAGCTTCAAAAAATGATTGTTAGATTCGAATACTTTTTGAATGGTTGAATTCGGATAGATACTTTCGAAGACATGGCTCTTCAAAGTATCATACTTTTTTCAATTCCTGAAGAAAATAAAATTCGCGGAAAAAAACTGAAAATGGATATGCTTTTTTTTTTGGCTCCATAGTTAGGGTGACCATTTTTTTCTGAACTCAAATCAGTACGCACAAGTTTTTATGTTTTTTTTTTCTACAAATAACTCTCTGAAAACTGTTTTTTGTGGGAAAACACTGATGATTCTTGAGAAACATTGATGATTTTTCCAACACTGAAAATGTTTCGCTTAATCAACCAAACATATTTTTAAGGAAAATACTAATATTTTTGCTAAAATTATAATAAAATAAAAAATAAAAAACTAGCAAGAAAATATAGTAAAACTTATCACTTTTTTTTTTATGTATTTTATTTTATTTTTCAAAATAAAATTTAATTTTAATTTTGTATTAGTCATAGTCTGTTAAAGAACATTGTTCTATAGACTGAATAAATAAATAAATAAATAAATAAATAAATAAATAAATAAATAAATAAATAAATAAATAAATAAATAAATAAATAAATAAATAAATAAATAAATAAATAAATAAATAAATAAATAAATAAATAAATAAATAAATAAATAAATAAATAAATAAATAAATAAATAAATAAATAAATAAATAAATAAATAAATAAATAAATAAATAAATAAATAAATAAATAAATAAATAAATAAATAAATAAATAAATAAATAAATAAATAAATAAATAAATAAATAAATAAATAAATAAATAAATAAATAAATAAATAAATAAATAAATAAATAAATAAATAAATAAATAAATAAATAAATAAATAAATAAATAAATAAATAAATAAATAAATAAATAAATAAATAAATAAATAAATAAATAAATAAATAAATAAATAAATAAATAAATAAATAAATAAATAAATAAATAAATAAATAAATAAATAAATAAATAAATAAATAAATAAATAAATAAATAAATAAATAAATAAATAAATAAATAAATAAATAAATAAATAAATAAATAAATAAATAAATAAATAAATAAATAAATAAATAAATAAATAAATAAATAAATAAATAAATAAATAAATAAATAAATAAATAAATAAATAAATAAATAAATAAATAAATAAATAAATAAATAAATAAATAAATAAATAAATAAATAAATAAATAAATAAATAAATAAATAAATAAATAAATAAATAAATAAATAAATAAATAAATAAATAAATAAATAAATAAATAAATAAATAAATAAATAAATAAATAAATAAATAAATAAATAAATAAATAAATAAATAAATAAATAAATAAATAAATAAATAAATAAATAAATAAATAAATAAATAAATAAATAAATAAATAAATAAATAAATAAATAAATAAATAAATAAATAAATAAATAAATAAATAAATAAATAAATAAATAAATAAATAAATAAATAAATAAATAAATAAATAAATAAATAAATAAATAAATAAATAAATAAATAAATAAATAAATAAATAAATAAATAAATAAATAAATAAATAAATAAATAAATAAATAAATAAATAAATAAATAAATAAATAAATAAATAAATAAATAAATAAATAAATAAATAAATAAATAAATAAATAAATAAATAAATAAATAAATAAATAAATAAATAAATAAATAAATAAATAAATAAATAAATAAATAAATAAATAAATAAATAAATAAATAAATAAATAAATAAATAAATAAATAAATAAATAAATAAATAAATAAATAAATAAATAAATAAATAAATAAATAAATAAATAAATAAATAAATAAATAAATAAATAAATAAATAAATAAATAAATAAAAGTACCAAAAAATTGTTGTATTCTACCACTAGTAAATTGCCAAAAAAAAACTCTGTAAAAGTTAAGTTTTTACAATTACAACACCTTTTACTAATATTTTGACTAAGTTATTTTTTGAGTGTACCTTATGTTCTGAGCGCTTTTTCCAATAAATTCGTATGACATTACCTAATCGAACATCTAAGATTCATTTTATTCATCCAATTACATTATCATTCTTAAAAAATATAAAAATTCCATCATCCCTCGAACTATTCGTTTTAGTAGACCTCAGAGATTCTGTGCGCCTTTTCATATAAATTTATGAAGATCAAAATAACCGCACGCTCAGATACATTTTTGCCTCTTGATTTTCGAACTCTAAGCTCTTTAGAATTAATTATAAATTATCTTATTTTCAGAATTAAGTTATAAAAGAACTACATTGAATACTTATTTTATGCAAACTCAAGTTTTTGTATAGAATTTTCGAATAAAATTATTTTTTATGTTGAAATCTTCAAAAATCAGTACAATCAGTACATATTTCATAAAATCAGTATAAATCAGTACAACGTTTTTTGATCAGTACATGTGATAAGAAATCAGTACATAAACTGATCAAATCTGTACGAATGGTCAGCCTATCCATAGTACAAATGTGTACAAAAAATTTGACAAATTTAAAGACCCTCGGTTAGATTTTATAAAATCTCTAGTGGAATTCGTGATATATTTATAAATTTCTATTAATTTTTTTTTTACCATAGCAGTGTTAAATAACACCAAAAAAAATAGTGTAAATATACTTCTGAGCTAAAAATTATTTTTAGAAAAGTTTTGTAACATTTAATGACGATTCTTTTTTTGAACACACTCTAACTCCCGTCTTAAGGGATCATCTTTGTATTTTTTTTAAGAACTACATAAAAGTTTATAAAAGAAGGCTAAAATTTCCTACGAATATTTTGTGTCGTCAAAGCAAGAACATGCTGCTGGCCTATGTTAAATGCTTACAAAAAATAAAAATGTAAAATCAACACATACAATTTTTTGGATATTTTACAAAAAATTTAATACGTTAAACATACATATTATGCTGGATGAACTTCCTGCCTTTGATGACTCCTAGTGAAATTAAAGGTACAGCGCTATAACTCCCAACTGAAATAACTCCAAAAAAAATGCCGCAGAGTTTTGTACTCTTGCCCAAAAAATTAAATCATGATAATGTTTTATTTAATAAAAACTTTTTACGAAGAACCCTCACATATTTGCAAAAAAATATGTAAGGGTTAAAAAAATATTCAGAAAAAAACAACTCCAGGAAATTTCTCAAATTTATCAATATATACAAAAAATTTGGGGCCCCTGTAGGTTAGTTGGTAGCGTGCTAGCCTATGAAACAGGGGGTCGTGGGTTCGATTCCCACAAAAACCCTTGGTCGATTTCGCTACAACGAGACGACGGTCATTGTTACCAGTTCTCGTTTAGGTTTAAATTATTAAAAATGATGTGTAATTAAATTGGAAAAATAAATAAAAACTGATCATTGGATCAAATTATTATTATTATTATATTATTACAAAAAACTTGGAAGACTACACTCAAAATAATAACTCTGGTAAATTACAGAAAAACTCTGCTAATTTAACAGAGTTCACCGTACTTTTCCTGCTAACATCATTACTTGGTAATTTTACTAAAAAACTCTGTAAAATGATTTTTACAAAAAAAAACTGTTAATTTACAGACTTTATAGTAAAATATTGGTTAAATATTAGCGTCTTTTGACAGAACAAAATCTGTTTTTTTACTATAAAACTCTGTAAAATGTTTTGGACAAAAAAGCTGTTAGTTTACAGAGTCTCTAGTAAAATATTGGTTAAATAAAGCACCATTTAGCAAAGAAAAACTCTGGTAATTTACATATAATTGTAAAATGTATTTGATGCAACCAAAATTTTATAGAAAAAACTCTGTAGTTAAATGCAGTTTATTTTGGAATTTTCTTTTTTAAGATTTCTGTGAAATTAATGTTTAAAATACAGACAAAACTTAGTTTTCGGTTACAAAAAATACAAAGAATTTTGCAAAAATCTGTATTTTTGCAGAAATATCTGTTAATTATTTGTAAAATAAAGATTACAAGGTTAAAAGTAATATAACAGATAAAACTTTGTTTTTTGTCACAGAAAATTCAAGGTATTTTCTTTAAATCTGTATTTTGACAGAAAACTCTGTCAAACGTCTGTTGAATTGAGATTACAGTCATTTTACAATGTATTTTACAGAGTTATTATTTTGAGTGTAAGAACAAATCAGAAAATACAAAAAATAAGTCGGAAAAATGCAGATATATTACAAATAAAATCACAAAATTCAGAAAGAAAAACAACTAGAAAATTTAGAAAAACCAACAAACAAATTTTTTCCTAACAAAAAAAAATGTACAAGCTAAAAAAAAACTAAATAAAAAAATAAAAAAAATAAGTTGACAGATCACGGATTCGATCAGCGAACCTCTGTTTTCCAGTCTGGCTCACTTCAGCAAGGCCACCGTAGCTTGTTTAAATAATGATTTAAATTTTGATATGTTTCTCTTGCTTGTAGATACTACTCGATTTTCAAATATACTGGTTAGTATTGCCATGTGGTAATATTTTATTGGAAAAAATTTGCGATGATGGTAACAAATCTAATTGGAAATGCGATATTTGGTATGGCAATACTGCGTTAATCGAGTGACACTTAGCGCCGCTGGGTGTCACTACCAGAACTATGTGTTTTTTTTTATTTTATTTATTAATTTTAAATTATTGTCGAAGTTTACGGTTGTAATAAAATGAAAACTATAATTCTTATTTTCTTTTTTGTTTAATCGTTAGCTTATATAGTCAAACTGAGGTGGCGTCCTGCAACTTTTTTAAAATTAGACCCCAGCCTAAAAACATTATCATGTTAAAAAAAAAAAATGAAACAACTCCCAAAAATTTGACATACGATTTGGGACTTATTTCATTATGAAATTAGTCCCAGTGTAGCGGGACTTATTGCACAAATTTAGTTGGGAGTTATTTCATTATGAAATAACTTCCAAATGAAAAAAATCCCAACAAAAAATAGATTGGGAGTTATTTCATTTCTTGTTAAGCATTGGGAGTTATTTCATCAATGGTGGGACTTATTTCATTTTAATTGAAAACAATTTACACCTTTGTGCAATTGTTTTTTTTTTTTTGCTTAAAAGTTTTTCTGCGTAGCCGGCCTTCGGCCGGGCTTAGGGATTACAAATTCCATGCATTAAGCCCAACCTCTCTGCAAACCAAAGCTATAATTCCTGTAATGGGAACTTATTTCATTTTTTTTGGCACTTATTTCATTGATAGTTCTTTAATTTTATTGGAAGTTATTATTTTGATTTTAAATAACTCCCAAATATTGGGACATATTTAATTTTTTTTTTTGGGAGTTATTTCATTTTTTAATTTGTGGAGTTAATTCATTGGGAATTTTTCATTGGGACTTATTTCATTTGGGAGTTATTGCGCAGTACCGAAGTTTAATGCACAAAATATTCGTAGACCATTTAAACTCTCTTAATGCCTTCTTTTATACACTTTCATGTATTTCTTTTAAAACATGATCCCAAACAAGAGTTTTTTGGTAATTTTACAAGATATTTTTTTAAGTGTATCAAAGCGCTTTTTAAAAAAAAAGGACGTATCAAAATTCCTAGTAAAAATTACAATTGTATTGGTAAAAAGCTTGTACAATTACAAGCCATTTACAAGCCTTTTACCCATAAAATTGTAAATTTTCAATTTTTTGACGCGTTAAAAATCACAAGGACTTCTTTTGACTTCTCCTATTTTACGAGAATTTCTAGTAAAAATTACGAGATTTTTTGTAATTTTAAAGGTTTTCACCAATTTTACAAGTTTTCGATGCAATAATACTTTCAAAGAATTCTTGTGACATAACTAGATTTTTTTTTGTATAATTGCCTTTGAAATTTGTACATTAACGAAAAAGTTTGTAAAATAACAAAGAAAAATTTAAATTTTTATCCAAAATTTTTTGTTAAAAATCAAGGAAAACTGTCAAATATTGGTAAAATGGAATTTTCTGCCTGGGTAGTTTTTATTGTTTAAAAATTACATTTATTTAAATACAATTTGTATTTAATACAATTTACATTTGAACTCATATAATTTAATAATTTATTTAAATTGAACAGAAAACAAATATACTTAATTCACACAAATATTAAATATTTACAAACAATAGAACAAGTTGATGTATTTTTATATGCAAATTATTTAACATAAATTTTGTTTATGCTAAATTTGAATTCGGTTTCATATTCCAATATTTAAAAAAAAAAAAAAACAGGATACAAACCCTCGAAGAAGGCCAATGAATAGGAATCTCTTAAAACGCTTGTGTAGGTGTTTAATGAAAACGAAAATACTTTTTTTCTTTTTTTGTAAAATAAAATGATTTTCTTTATCATATAAATAAATAACCCACACACATGTCGTTATTTTATAAGCCATACAAATTACACTGTGCAACAAATTTTTGGTCTGGAACAAAAAAATGTTGAGTAACACAATTTTTTAGTTACACTCTAAAAAATGCTTGTAAAATTACTACTATAAAGTGGGTAAATTTTTATGTAAAATTGCACACAACGCCTATAATTGAGCACCAAGTTTTTAAAATTTTAGTTTACACACAATAATTTGAATATTACGCATATTATATAGTATTTTGTATGTTTATAAACATTTTCGTAAAGAAAGAAACAAAAAAATTATAAAATTACGCATTTAATGTTTATTGTAAACATTAACATTAAAATTAATTTAAAATCAGCTTTTAATTTTATTTCCATACAAATTGTTTTTGTTTTTAAAATCGACTTTCAAAAAATGTATTGAAAATTTGAAATTTAAAATAAAACTTTTGTTAAAATAGACTTTTTGTTTTCTTGTGGTAAGGGCCTAAGTGTTTATATTCCAATATTAGGGTCGATCCTGAATCAAATTGCGTCGCGCAAGACGTAAATAAAACAAAAACAAACACATCAAATTTGAAATTTTTACGTCCGTTTGATTTAGGTACGTCACATTTAAATATTAGAAACGAAAAATTATTGGGCGTTACGCTTTACGCAACGCAATTTGATTCAGGTTGAACGCTTAAACATAAAATGCGTAATGTTCAACAATTTTAAAATACAAATTGAAATTGTCAAAATAAAATAAAAAAGAAAATAATATCGAAAATTTTGTTGTTCTCGCCATGAAAATAAAACAATGCTAAAAAACATTATAAAAAGAATAAAATATAGATAAAATATAAGTGCAAAATATATAGCAAGGTTTCAACGCAACATAAAATTTAGAAGAGCCTCATCGTGGACATAAAACAAACATAAAATCGTAGAAGAAGATATTTTTTTTATGGTTGCAGTTATTAATCAGAAAAGTAAGTACCACGAAAAAATCTCTGTCAGATTCTGAAAATGTTTTTTTAAATAAGAAATTTTGGTGGATTTTTTTTTACAGAAAAAAATTCTCAGATGCTAAATATTTTTCTACAGAAAAAATTGCTGAGACACTGACAATTTGAAAGAGAAGAAAAAGTGACTCAGATTATGAGAATCTTTTTATAGAGATCCTAACCAGATTCTTAAAAGATTTCGATTTTTTTTATAAATTTGTATACATTTTTGTCTGCAGAAAAATCCATCAGAATCTGACATACTTTCGAAAGAAAACATGATTCAGATTCTGAGTTTTTTTCTCTTAAATATTTTTTTAGATTTTGAGAACTCTTCTATATAAAAAATATTTCAGATTTCGAAAACTTTTCTATTGAAATTATATCTCAGAATCGTAGAATTTTTCTTTAGAAAAAATATATTCGATACTGAGAATTTTTCAAATGACAAAAAACATTCCGAGAATTCTGAGAATTAGAAAAATATATCAATCAGAGAAAATTTTTCTATAAAAAAATGTCTCAGATTCTGAGAATTTTCCTATAAAAAATGTCTCAGATTCTGAGAATTTTTCTAAAGAAAAAATGTCTCAGATTCTGAGAATTTTTCTATAAAAAAATGTCTCAGATTTTGAGAATTGTTCTATAGAAAAAATGTCTTAGATTCTGACAATTTTTCTATAGAAAAAATGTCTTAGATTCTGAGAATTTTTCTATAAAAAAAATGTCTCAGATTCTGAGAATTTTTCTATAGAAAAAGTGTATCAGATTCTGAGAATTTTTCCATAAAAAATTTTCGCAGTTTCTGAGAATTTTTCTATAGAAAAAAACTTCTCAGTTTCCGAGAAATTTTCTGTAGAAAAAATTTCTCAGATTCTGAGAATTTTTCTACAGAAAAAATGTCTCATATTCTGAAAATTTTTCTACGTAAAAAATGTCTCAGATTCTGACAATTTTTCTATAGAAAAAATGTCTAAGATTCTAAGAATGTTTTTATAGAAAAAATGTTTTAGATTCTAAGAATTTTTCTTTAGATAAAATGTCCCAGATTCTCAGAATTTTTCTATAGAAAAATGTCTCAGATTCTGAGAATATTTCTATAGAAAAAGTGTATCAGATTCTGAGAATTTTTCCATAAAAAATTTTCGCAGTTTCTGAGAATTTTTCTATAGAAAAAAACTTCCCAGTTTCTAAACATTTTCTGTAGAGAAAATTTCTCAGATTCTGAGAATTTTTCTGCAGAAAAAATGTCTCAGATTCCAATTTTTCTAAAGAAAAAATATCACAGATTATTACAATTGTTCTATTAAAAAATGTCACAGATTCGGAGAATTTTTCTATAGAAAAATGTTATAGATTCGGAGAATTTATCTATAAAAAAATGTTTTAGATTCGAAGAATTTTTCAATAGAATGAATGTATTAGATTCTTATAATATTAATCTATATCTACTATATCTATATAAAAATGGATGTGTATCTTCTATATATATAAAAATGGATGTATGTATGTGGGTATGTATGTATGTATGTTCCGTATGGACTCGAAAACGGCTGGACTGATCTTTATGAAATTTTCAGGGAATATTCAGAATAGCCTAGGGAGTAACACTGTGCGGTCAGATTTTTGATTTTTTGCATGTGGGCGGAGGGGCGTGGCAAAATCGAACTTTTACATTGCACCACTAATGACATCTATATATAGAAAACGGAGGAACCGATGAAATTTGATGAAATTTAAACCGAAGATAGTACTAACCGAGTACTAACCATATGCCAAATAAGAGCGTGATCGGACAAATTGGCGCAAAATGCCATGCTTTTTTGTCTGTGGGCGGAAGGGTTGCAAAATCGAATTTTTACATTGCACCACTAATGACATCTATATACAGGGTGATTCAGTCACGACCCGCCAAATTTTAGCAGCGTATTCCTTGGCTCATTTCATGAAAATATGTCTATTACGATCATCCGCCGAAAATGCATGTGTGCGAAATGGGAGAGGTTTGAAAATTTTCGGAATAGTGGTTAGAGGGTAGTAGGGTAAAATTGATAACTTCTGAACCTGTCGTCCTATTTTTTTGTTTTTGGGCTTTTTGGAAAGTTTATTAGAACACCTTTCAGAATCAATAAAAAACAAAAAAATTAAAATAAAGAGAAATCGTCGAGATACAAAGCTTTTAAAAATAAAATTTGAAAAAAAAAGACATACAAATTTGCATATAACCTCAATTTATTCAGCCAGATGGCAAGTAACTTATATTTTTTTCTCTCTTAAAAGATAGCCCTACGTCTTACCTTTCCAAAATGCCCTAAAAGAAGCCCAGAGGTCTTACAGTTCCAAAGTTATGACCATTTGCCTTCCAAAAATTTTAATAAAATAAAATCTTAAACTTGTTAATTTTCAAAAACAAATAAATTTGTGCTGTTATTTCGCCTCCAAACCCAAAAAAAAATTGTTTGCATTTCAGTCAAATGGTCATAACTTTAGAACAGAAAGACCTCTGGGCTTCTTTTAGGGCATTTTGGAAAGGTAAGACGTAGGGCTATCTTTTAAGAAAGAAAAAATATAAGTTACCTGCCATCTGGCTGAATAAATTGAGGTTATGTGCAAATTTGTATGTCTTTTTTTTCAAATTTTATTTTTAAAAGCTCTGTATCTCGACGATTTCACTTTATTTTAATTTTTTTGTTATTGAATCTGAAAGGTCTCCTAATGAACTTTCCAACAAGCCTAAAATCAAAAAAAATCGGACGACAGGTTCAGAAGTTATCAATTTTACCCTACTACCCTCTAACCACTAATCCGAAAATTTTCAAACCGCTGCCATTTCGCACACATGCATTTTCGGGGGATGGTCGTAATAGACATATTTTCATGAAATGAGCCAAGGAATACGCTGGTAAAATTCGGCGGGTCTTGACTGAATCACCCTGTATAGAAAACGGATAGACCGATTTTGATGAAATTTAAACCAAAGATAGTACTAACCGATTACTAACTATATGCCAATTTAGAGCGTGATCGGACAAATGGACGTAAAATGCCATGCTCCTTTGTATTGAATTGAATGTTATTTCTGCATGCTCCGCAATAACGCAAAAACTGTTGATTCGATTTTAATTAAATTTTCAGCACTGATAGTGTTAACCGAGTGCGGAACTATAGGCCATGTTATACTACGATTGGAAATAGGGGCGTAAAATACCACGCCCCTTTGTACTATACTGGACGTTGTCTGCCTGTTTCGCAATCACGCAAAAACAGCTGAACCGATTCTCTTGACATTTTCACTACATACAGTGCTAACCAATTGCATATGTAGGCCATATAAGATCGTTATTGGAAAAAGGGATCAAAATTGCAACGACCTTTGTACTATACTGACCACGATTGAACAAACAGGCGTAAATTTCCACGCCCCTTTATTTTATACAGAACGTTATATCTGCCTGTTTTGAAATCATGCAAAAACGGATAAACAGAATCTGCCACTACTGATAAAACTAACCGAGCGGGAACAGTAGGTCATATATTGAGTGCTATTAGGCAAAAAGGTATAAAATGTCACTCCCGTTTTTCATAAATAAAAAGTTATTTCCTCCTCTTTCGCAATCACACAAAAACGGCAAAACTGATGTCAATGAAATTTGCAGCACAGATAGTACTAATCGAGGATGCAGCATGGAACTTAAGACTATCACGATTCGATAAAAATGCGTTAAATGACACGCCCCTTTGTACTATATTTAACCTTATGTCTGTCTGTTTCGAAATCACGCAAAATCGGCTGAACCGATTTTGTTGAGATTTCTCTATAGATAGTGCTAACCGAGGGTGGAACCAAAGGTAACTAGCTGGGCCCGGACCCGTGCTTTAGTTTTGTCCGTAACTATATTTAAATTAAGATGCAATATAAAACCGTTTTTTTTTCTTAGGGCCAGCAACGCGGACCGGGTATAGCTAGTATCTATATAAAAATGGATTTGTGTATATACTTATGTGGGTATATATGCATGTATGTATGTTCCGTATGGACTCGAAAACGGCTGGACCGATCTTGATGAAATTTTCAGGGAATATTCAGAATAGCCTGAGGAGTAACACTGTGCGGTCAGATTTTTAATTTTCTGCCTGTGGGCGGAGGGGCGTGGCAAAATCGAATTTTCACATTGCACGACTAATGACATCAATATATAAAAAACGGATGGACCGATATTGATGAAATTTAAACCAAAGATAATACTAACCGAGTACTAACTATGTGCCAAATTGAGCGTGATCGGACAAAGCAGCGTAATGCCATACCCCTTTGTATTGAATTGGAAGTTATTTCTGCAAGCTTTGCAATAAAGCAAAAACGGCTGTATGCATGTTCCTTATGGACGCGAAAACGACGTGACCGATATTAATGTCATCTTTAGAGAATATTTAGAATTGCCTTGGGAGTAGCACTGTGCGTCCAGATTTTTGATCCTAAGTCTGTGGGCTTAGGGGCGTGGCAAAATCGATTTTTTACATTCCACCACTTTTGACATCTGTATATAAAAAAATTAATAACCCGATTTTGATGAAATTTAAACCAAAGATAGTATTAATCGAGTACTTACTACGTACAAAATTAGAGCGTTATCGTACAAAGGGAATAAAAAAACATGGCCCTTTGTATTGAGTTGAAAATATTTCTGCATGCTTTGCAATAATAAAAGAAAACGGCTGATACGATTTTAATTAAATTTTTAGCACTTACAGTACCAACGGAGTGCGGAACTATAGGCCATGTTACACTACGATCGCAATTACGCAAAAACATTTTAACCGATTCTCTTGGCGTTTTTAATCAAGATAGTGCTAATCAATTGCATATGTAGGCCATATAATGTACACTGAAAAAAAAAGCTTCGTGAAAATAATGAAAATTGACATAATCTTAATGAAAAATGACTCACGTTTTCAACCGAAGACAGGTTTCATTTGATCAATTAAACTGGTGTCATTAAAGTTCCATTCAATGAAAACTTACATGGAATTAATGAAAATATTCGTAGCACTTGTTTAAAACGTTAATGAAGCTTTTCATTAAATGTATGAAAGTATTCATTGATTAAATGCGGGATAGTAGTAGGTAATACCAGTGGTACCACTGGACTCTAGATGAGGTCCTTAAGGTACCTACAGACGACGCAATATTATGTACAATATGCAATTATATTGATGGTGTGTGGGTAATATTGACGATTGTACAATGGTCAATCTTACCCACACACCATCAATATAATTGCATATTGTACTAATATTGCGTCGTCTGTAGGTACCTTTAGTCGATGCACAAAATTTCATTTGATGGGGTGGAGAAAAACTTGACTAAGCGAAGATCACTAAATAAACAAAACACTTTCACAATTTTTTTTTTATGTGTACTATATATATTTCACTTAGTTTTCTCACACAAAATTTCACTATATCGTGAACCTATATTCAAAATATGCCAACTCAAATTTGACCGAAATGAGTTTCCGATGGCAAATAGCTCCCCTATGCAATACCCATCTGTGGTAAAAATTTCAGAGCAAAAAAATAATTTGTTGTCGTTTTACATCCATTTTTGTTATTCTGCTAACTCAAAGTACATATTTTTTTGGTGAAAATAAATGCCAACTCCCATTGTAAATTTCCAAAATTTTTTCAATTTTTTTTTTAAATATTAGACCACGTATCGCATAGCATTTGTCATGCTAAACATGAATCTGGTAAAGATTTTGATATCTAATGGCTAGTTTTCGAGATATTGATATTTTGAAAATATCGGTAAATAGTGCTTGCGAAAAAAAAAATTGTGTATATATATGTAACTTTTAAAATATTTATCAGATTGGAACATTATGAGTGGGGCAAATAAAGTCAATGACATAAGCTTTCAAAATAGCTAGTTTGGAGTGACCCTTATACAATACAGTGTGAGTTACAGAGTGCCAAAGTTGACCACCCTGAAATTAAAAGGCTTTCGGAGCTATTAACTTTTAAAAATATACTAAGGAAAATATACTAAAAATACTAAGGATAACAAAATCCAAAAAAAAAATAAAAATAATAAAAATTTTTCAAAAAAAAATTATTCTTATTTTCCGACAAAATATGCCAACTCTAAAAAAATATTTGTTTTTTGATACAGTAATAAATGCCATCTCTGAAAAATACGCAAACAAGTGCAAAATATGAAATTTTTGGCATAGGTAAAAATTATTTAGAATATTTAAACCATCTTATGGAAGGTACATTGTTTATTTTTACAATAATATGCGAAATAACTAGTTTTTTAGCTCTCCTGAAAAGTAAGCTTTTTCGAGTTGGCATTTATTGAATATAGTTCGACGATATACTTAAATTTTAATACATAAGAAAAACCGCGAAAGTTTTAAAATAACTCGAATTTTAGTAAATATATAATTTATTAATTACATTTTATTGTAAGTTTCGAAAAAGCGTCGGAAAAATAACAAAATTAATCGTGCCGCACTTATCAGCTGTTTTTTACTTGTCTCATTTTGCGCGCCAAATACAGACTAAACAGAATCGACTCGACAGGCGTCAAAAAACAACAAGTTTTATAAACTAAATTTAATGACATTTTTTAATGAAACTATGAAATCTAATGAATCAAATTTTATGAAATTTGTTCCCAAAATGCATGATACTTAATTAAGCTTATGAATTCCTTCATTGGTTAAATGAAAACAAATTAATGAATCTATTTCATTTATATCACGAAGGTTTTTTTTTAGTGTAAAAAGGCGCGAAAACACAATAAATTTGATTTATAGGGGAGATCTACTGAGCATTTGTTAAAAAACAAAAAAAATATATATTCCTGCCACTTCCGCAATCAAGCAAAAACGACTAAGCCGATCCTAATGAAATTTCCTACACAGATAGTGCTAAAATAGGGTGGAACTACATGACATATAAGAACTCGATTCGATAAAGAGGAGTAAGTTTATGCTATACTCAACGTTATTTTATCTTTTACAACTGATAGTACTAACCGAGCTGGAACTATAGTTCATGTTAGAGCGCGATTCGGCATAGGGGTAAAAAATGTCACTCCCTTTTTTTATTTAATAAAAGTTATTTCTTCCACTTCCGCAATCACTCAAAAACGGCTTAACCGATTTCATTGAAATTTGCAGTATAGACATTTCTTACCGAGGACGCAACTTGGAAGTTTAGCTATATTAGGGGCCACGATTCGATAAGAATGCGTAAAATGACACACTATAATTAACGTTGCGTCTTCTGTTTTTCAAAAGATTTCTATATAGATAGTGCTACCCGAAGGTGGAACTAAAGGCTACTTATGGACACGGTCCCGTGCTTTAGTTTTGCCCGACACTGTATATTAAGATCGAGATGCAATAAAAAAAAAATTCGATGTTTTCTAGTTATTTTTATATTTGCAGATTTGAACAACACTTGATGTTATCAAAATTCGGATTTTTAACAAACTCGGCGTTTATTACGACGTTTACTATTGCAAATAATTGTTAATTAATAATTTTTCACATTTATAATTATGGAATTATTACTGTTTTTTTTTTTTTTTTGTTACATTTAAGTTTTTGCACTTGATGGATATTTTATCTAAATATTATAATTGCACTTGAGTTCAAATAAAATTAAAAAACTAAAAATGCGTTTTTTGTATTTTCTTATAGGAATAAAGCACATTAAAACTAAAATAAAAATATTATAAATGCAATTTTGAGCATTTTAAATGCATTTTTGCACACATATTATGCTTTTTAAAACACAAATATTTTAAAATTACACATTTTGTGTTTATTGCTAGAGAAATTTCCAAGCGTCAAACATGTAGGTGAGCACACAAAATGTTTATTAAGGCCGTTTGTCACTATTATACTGAGTCGTATGATTTTGTTAAACCAAAATAAAATGAAATTTGGTCTGACTGTCAAAAAATCCAACCAAAAAATATTTTCGATACATTGCTCTTTGCAACCATTACATTTCAAATAATATGAAAACAGCTGTTTAGAAAAATAAATGCTAAAAAAGATAATTTGGTGCGTAATTGCATAAATATTACTCATTCGCAAAGTTAAAACAAAGAAATACAAGCAAATTACAAAATTGTTATGAAATTTAAAGTTCAAATGCGATTTTCTTGAAAAAAAACGAAGAACGTGTTTCTGAATTTTTTTTGTGTGGATTGACAAACATCTTAACATCTAAAAAAAATTAAAAAAGAAAAAAAAAGTGGCATGTGGGCCATTCCAGAAAATTTAGCTCAAATTTTAGTCATTTTTGGAAATGGTGTCTCAGATTTATTTGAACCTTGACACATAGATAGCCCTCATAAATATGATATATGTACCATTAGAGTGTCCCTTATTTTGGAAATGTTGGAAATCTTGAGACGGTACCCGCTCATTTTTTTCCTTTTGACTTAAAAATAACTCAGGAAAAATTTTACGCCCCTAGGACCACGCCTTCCCTACGCGACGGGCCCTTAAAGAGCGGGGCCTAAAAAATCATTTTTCCATACAAACCAAAAAATTTTTTTTTTTGATTTTTAATTTTTTTGTTATTATTTATTATATTACTTGGTTTGCTTATTCACAACAAAAAATTTGATTTTGGTGGGATAAGTCTTTCAGCGCTAAAAAATTTTTCGCAAAAAAAAATTTTGAGCCGCCGGGGTCCTACAGTAAAAAATTTTTAAAAAATATTTTTTTTTAGTTTTGACCAGCAACGGTTTTAGCTGCTATGTTGCTTTAAATGATATATATTCATAAAAAAATATTTTTTGTATCTGTGACATCTTAATCGTGTTCTAAAAAAGGGTAAAAAATGCATTGATGATTTTTTTCGATACACGATAAAAATGTCACAAATATGAATAATATTTTTTTTGGAATATATATCATTAAAAACAACATAAAAACTAAAACCATTGCTTTTCAAAACTAAAAAAAAATATTTTTTAAAAATTTTTTACCGTAGGATTCCTACGGCTCAAAATTTTTTTTTTCGAAAAAGATAAAGATGTCACAGATATGAATAATTTTTTTTTTGGAATATATATCATTTAAAGCAACATAGCAACTAAAACCGTTGCTGGTCAAAACTAAAAAAAAATATTTTTTAAAAATTTTTTACTGTAGGACCCCGGCCGCCCAAATTTTTTTTTTGCGAAAAATTTTTTAGCGCTGAAAGACTTATCCCTCCAAAATCAAATTTTTTGTCGTGAATAAGCAAACCAAGTAATATAATAATTAATAACAAAAAAATTAAAAATAAAAAAAAAATTTTTTTGGTTTGTATGGAAAAATGATTTTTTAGGCCCCGCTCTTTAAGGCCCCGTCGCGTAGGGAAGGCGTGGTCCTAGGGGCGTAAAATTTTTCCTGAGTTATTTTTAAGTCAAAAGGAAAAAAATGAGCGGGTACCGTCTCAAGATTTCCAACATTTCCAAAATAAGGGACACTCTAATGTACCATATATCGTTTTTTTACATTTGGTGTATTTAACGAATTATGGCGGGTCAAAGATTGACTTTTTAAGCAAAAGTAAGAAAAATACATCACGTTTAAAGAGCTGTAACTTCTTAACCAATGACCCGATTTTCACAAATTTAGGCTCATGTGAAAGCTGGGGTTCTTCTTTTAGAAAATATTTCTAAAATAACACAGTTTTTTTTTACAGAAATGATGCAAAAATGCAAAAATATTTTTTCTTTTCGAATATTTAAAAAAACACATCTTTGATTTTTTTTAAAAAAATTCTGGTGAAAAAAAACAATGTTTTGTATAACATATTCAAAATTCAGAGTGGGATCTCCATGGGATAAAAAACTATTCTGTTTTAAGTACGAGGTTCTCATATTTTTCCCTTAGAAAATTTAAATTTCTAATGTTTTAAATGTTTTTCAAAATTTTAATAGTATAATTTTCTTTGAAAATTTAAATTTTTATATTAAAGAAATATAAAATTTTAATTTTCTAAGGTAAAATTTAAGAACTTCGTACTAAAACCAGAATATTTTTTGATCCCATTGGGATCCCACTCTGAATTTTGGATATGTTGTACAAAACAGTATTGTTTATCACCGAACTTTTTTTTAAAAAAATCGAAGATGTGTTTTTTAAAATATTCGCAAAAAAAAAAATGTTTTTGAATTTTTGCAACACTTCTGAAAAAAACCGTATGTTTTTGAAAATATTTCGTAAAAGAAGAATTAAGCTTTCATATGAGCCATTACTTGTGATAATCGGATTACTAGTTAAAAAGTTAGAGCACGTTAAACGTCATGTATTTTTCTGACTTTTGCTAAAAAAGTCGAATTTTGACCCGCGATAATTTGAAAACTACAGCAAATTTTGAAAATCCAAAAATGAAACATATCTCATATAAACGTGGATATCTATGAGCCAAATTCTCAGTGGCGTGCAAAGGCATGTTTCCGAACAGTGGGGCGAACATTTTTGGAATTGCCCATGTTTTTTAATAAATTTACATTTTTAAAAATTGGAAAATTTCAGAACGGGTTCTGAAAATTAAAAAAGAAAAAAAAAAAAAAATGTAATCGATAGCCCATACAAAACTATATAAGAATGTAAATTTTTGAGATTGTGGTGCATTCCGTTTTAATGTGATAAATATTTAATCAAGGCAACTCGCCACAAATTTGACCATTTTTCCAATATTTGACCACGCCTCCTAAGCCTAGTTTTTGAAAATTGTAAAACCAAAACGCAATTTTCTATGTTCCATATAGGGCATTTGGTGTGGAATGCCTCATATATATAAAAATTAAAAAATTTAAGTTTTTAACTTAAAATTTTCTGCGGGGCTCATTTTTGAAACCTAGCCAATGTGGGTTAGAGACGTCCTTGATCGGTAAGAGTTCATGTGAGACTTATAGTTATCTAATAGAATGCCATGATAGCAAAAAACGTTTATTTTCCTATGTAATTTATAAGATTTTATTAATTATAATTATAATAGTAATTATTGATAAAAACAACATTTCCTTGAAATCCGCTTACCCCCCCCCCCCTCTTTTGCCTCATCAAAAAGAAGGGAGGAGTTTAGATAACCTTATCATATGCAAATAAAATAATGGTATTATTATACCTCCACGCCTCTGTTAAAAGCTTATCATAATCATTATATAAAAATTTACATATGTTTGAACCTAAAAACCATACACAGAAAAAAAAAATTGTCAATACAATTAATTTCATTGTTAATACAATTAAACATTTAATTGAAACTGAGCCTACATTGGATTTTGTCAATACAACATTGACTTTTGTAACTTTTAAAAAAAATATCAACTCGTTTTTGTCAATTAAATTCATTGTTGTATCAACAATGAAATTAATTGAAAAGTTTGTAATAAATTATATTAACGGAAATAAGCATGCATTAATGTCATTTTATAAAAAAAAATCTAAAAATTGAACAAAAAAAAATATAAAAAATTAAAAAAAAATTAGCCGGCAGCTGGAATCGAACCCGCAACGAACATGATATGAGTCTAGCACACTACCACCGTGCTATTGCTTGTATATATTTGTAGTTGACTATACGCGTATATTAAAGGAAATAAACCGGTTCGAATGTCATTTTATTTTAAAAAAAAATATAAAAACTAAAAAAAAAAAAACATCTAGCGGCAGCTGGAATCGAACAGGCAACGAACATGGTACGAGTCTAGCACACTACCACCGAGCTATTTCTCATATGTTTTTTACTTGACTTAACGCGTATAAAAGGTGTTGCAGAATAGCAAAACAAAAATAATTTAAAATAAAAATAAAAAAATGTTTCCGCCAGCTGGCAGCGAACCCGCAATGTTCATGATTCGAGTCTAGCACACTACCACCGAGCTATCGTCACATAAATTTGAGCTTCATTAAATTAATTTATAAGGTGTCTGTGTTATCAATAAGCATTTTGTGCGTTTTTTAACAATGATTTTAATTGATGCATTTAATTGGAAATTAAATTGGATTTTTGTCACATTGTTGATACAATTAAAAACGTTGTTGAACTGGAAGTTAGATGCTAACAATTTGTTTTGTTACTTTTGATTTCACGATATTTTTTTCTGTGTAATATTTACAGATGTAATAAAATACAATTTTTTGAAATATTTTATTTCTTTTTTCACAATTACTGAAAGCATCCAACCAAAAACACAATGACACATATATTAACACACATACACACTAACCAAAATTGTTTAAACATTTTCAGATAATAATTTTTCCTCTCATTTTAAAAATATTATATATGGGACACTATGAACAAAAAGTATCAAGAATTTCGTTACATTTTTAGTTAAAACATTTAAAATCGTTACGTTAATACAAATACTCCATACTTTCGCAACATACATAGATGTATTGAATTTGATTCATATGAGTTTGAAAGTGTATGTTGTTTTATTGTGGGAATTTGTTATATGTGTGTGGCATGTGTTGTGGTAATTTAGTTTACTTTGTATTTAAAAATACATATAAATGAGCAGGAATAAAATGCAAAAAAAAAAAAATACAGTAAATGATAAATATAATGACAATTTTTTTAACAAAAGTTATTTAAACAAATTGTAATTTTGGGGAAAGATTATGTTGTATAATAGAACAGTTGAATTGTGGCAGTTGAATTTGAAACCTGAGAAGTTTGCTTGTGACAGACGAATTCTGCTATTATGATCACCGATATATTTTTGAGCTAACAGAAATGTTGTTGTCACAATTAAATTTTTTAATATTTTCTAAAGTACTTATTTTTTCACTATCGAAAATTTTTTTTTTGTTTTAAACAACGAATCTCAATTTTAACAAGACAATCTCTCTGCTTTGAAAAGTTTGCGCTGTATTGTTATAACTCATTGTGTTGAAAATACACTCAAATTAATAATTCTGATAAATTACAGAAAAACTCTGCTAATTTAACAAGGTACACCATACTTTTCCAGCTAGCAACATTTCATTGTAATTTGTGAAATGATTTGAAAAAAAAAAACTGTTAATTTACAGAGTTTCTAGTAAAATATTGGTTAAATAAAACACCATTTAACAAAGAAACCTCTGTAAATTTAGGTATATTTGCAAAATGCATTTGATGTAACTAAAATTTTACATTAAAAATTCTATTAATTAACAGAGTTTAGTTAAATGCATGTTATTTTGCAAAATTTTTATCAGATTGTTTCTTTTTGTTATAACTTTTTTTGATTTTTTTTTTTCTCAAAAAAGAAAAAAAAACTACAGATAAAATTTTGGTGTTTGGTAACAAAAAAAAAAGTTACTCTAAACAGTATTTTTAGAGAAAAATCAGTTTTAAACTATGAAATTAAGATAACATAGTTATACTTAAGCAAAAATACAAATACAAAAAGTACAAAGTATTTTCCTTAATTCTGTATTTTAGCAGAAAACTCTGTTAATTATCTGTAAAATAAACGATCGTCAATTCATTCCTGAAAATTGCCAAATTTTTTGAAAGCAAGAAACTCTATGAGTATTTAATGGGAGAATATCCTAATAAATAAAGTAGAGTTATCATAAGTACTTGTTATGTTAATGTAACTAATTTTTATTATTTAATAAAAATTAAAACACACTATCTGTGTTTTTTTTTTTTTTTTTTTGCAGGGAGAATTTCAGGTCCAATTTGAATCATTGGTTAAGATTTTTTTAGTGTTCAACTCTTGTTTATTATGATTTTTTCCATAGAAACATTTTCAAATTTTAAAAATTTGTTTCCTATAATAAAAAATAAACTTTAATGTTTGATATTTTGAAAAATGTCTCTTCAAGAAATTTTTAGGATCTAAAGCATTTTTCTGTTAGCAAAAATAAGTCAGGTTTGAGATAGGTTTATTCACAAAAAGTTTTCTGATTTGGAAATTTTTCCGAATCATTTTCTTAAAGAGGAATTTTGATACAGAAATGTTTTTAAAATGTATACAAAAATATGTTGAGTAGGTTTATTCTAGCTCGAGGCCATTATTTCCATTACTTATTAAAACTGTAATATTCCCATAGAATAATTTTCAAAAAAATATTCTATGAGAATATCATAGTCTAAATAAGTAAAGGAAATAATGATCTCGAGCTAGAATAAACCTACTAAAAATATAATATTTTAAAGGTCAAATGTAACGATTTTTATTTTTGAATAAAAATTATTCAGAATTTATACAAATATTTTAAATTCTGATGCTCCTTCATATAGAAAATTCTCAGATATTTATGAAATTCTCACACACTCAAAAAAAAAGTGAACTAAAATCTGGGAAAATTAACTCAATTTTGAGAAAAAGAGGGAATGATTTGGCTCCAAAGATTTTTTTTCATGGTTTTAGTTCATAATTTTCCCAAAAATAAGGAAAACAAAGTTAATTAATTTTAAGCCAATTTTAACTAGAAAATGGGAAAAATTATACTTCACATTTTAGAAATAGATTGGGTCTAGACCCTGGACCCACGGGTTCGGACCCCATTTAATTCGAGACCCCGTTGGGTCCTTTAAGGACCCCCATAGATTTTGAATCAAAACTTGTGTCCGTTTCGCTCTAACTTGCTTAGTTTTTGAGATACGGTAATAAGGGGTCTGATAGGGTCTTGAGAATCTTAAAAACTGGATAACTCAAAAACTATTGGTCGGAGGGCTTTCGGGTATTTTGCGGAAGTGTTCTACGAGTCAAGAGCTACAAAAATGCCGTTGGACGTTTTCTCGTGTTGGCAGTATTTACCGAGATATGTGTATATATAAAATCTCGGGAATTTCAAATTTTAGATCTGAAATTAGGGTCTTGAGACCCCGACAGATATGCAGAGCTAGGCTATTCCATATTTTTCTTTGTAGTCTTTCTTTTGAAAATTTCGTCCGTTTCGCTCTATCTCGCTTAGTTTTCGAGATATCGCCATTTTGAATTTTTAACTAAATTCTAAGAAGTTATTTACTAAATTCTCAGAAGTCATTAACTAAATTGTAAGAAGTACACTTCCTCAATTCAAAGAAGAGAAATATGATGATGTTTTTTTTAGTAAATTTTAACTAAACTTGAACTAAATTGTTTTTTAAGAAATATGTCTAAAAATAAAGATACGATTCTTAGATTTCTGGAAAATTTTTTTGGCAGTAAGAATTTTTTTCCTAATATTTAAAAAATCCATTTAAAGAAAACTATGAACTAATTATAAGTAAATGAACTAAAATTTTTTCCTCATAGTTAAGAAAATTTCTCATTTTTAAGTTAAATTTAACTAAATTTTAGGAAAATTCATGATAAATTTTCAAAGACATTTTTTCCTTAAATTTAGTTATGTCTTTTTTTTTAGTGCACCATTTCTATATTTAGAAAAAAATTTCGTAAAGAAAAATTCTCAGATTTGGTGATTATTTTTCCATTGAAAACTCCTTAGGTTCTGAAATATTTTTTTCTATTCTATTTTTCTACAAAAAATGTTTAAGATACACTCAAAAAAATAAAACTGTAAAGTTAACAAATTTTTTTTTGTTAACTCGAGTTTACTGGCTTTTTAGCAAATTTTTAGTTAAAATCAGCGTTTTAACTACTTTTTTTAGTTAAGTTCGATTTACGAAAATACTAGTTTTGTACAAATTTGGAATTAATTTTTTTTGTTGACTTTAAAACTGAGTTTACGAATTTTTACTGATTAATTTGCTGATTTTTTGTAACATTTTTGTCAAGTCGAAAATTTTAAACATTTCTTGTGTAGCCTCCTATGCAAATCTCATTAGTCCTACTTAAGCTGAACTTAACGCTGTGAAAAATATATTTTTTTTTTATTTAAAAAAAAGGTTAGCTGAATTCACCTAATAAAAAATGTTACGAAATTTTCAGCTGAATTTTTAGTTAAAATTACTGTTTTTTTGCTACATTCATTCTACGAAAAGTTAACTAAATATTTTTTGTTAAATTAACTAGAAATTTAGTAGGTTCAAAATCAGGTGTTTTTTTAGTTAAATTTAACTAAATTTTTTGCCAACTTTACAGTTTTTTTTTTTTTTGAGTGTACCGAAAAATGTAGGTGTAGAAACCTTAATTTTTAGGGTTTGAAAAAATATTCCATAGAAATCACCTGAGATTAGAAAATTTGAAGACTTTAATGCTTTTTAAAATTTTTGGAGGCAATTTTCAAGATTCTGTGACATTTTTCTATTAAAAAAGTTTTGTTTTCTGAGAAACTTTTCCATAGAAAACGTCTAAGATGGTCAAGCATTTTCTGAGGAATATTTTCATAATAGAGTCTAAGAAATGATTTAGTTTCTGAGTTCTTTTTCCCATAGAAAAAGTCTCAGATTCTGAGTCTTCGAAATTTTTTCTACAAAAAAAAGTCTTGGATTCGGAGACATTTTTCAAATTAAAAACAAATTCGGAATCTAAGACCTTTTTTAGATTTTTTTTTTAAATTCTCAGAATATTTTTTCTAAAATTCTCAGAATCTAAGGCATTTTTTATAGAAAAATACTTGAATTGTGAGTTATTTTTCCTACCGAAAAATAGATTTTAGAATATTTTTTTAATATTAAAACTCAAAAATTCAGAGATATTTTTCCTTTCGAAAAAATCTGAAATTTTTTTCTAGTATTCTAGGACTTTTTTACTATAGAAATGGCATCAGCTTTTCCTATTAAAAAGTCTTAGATTCTGAGACATCTTTCTAATAAAAATAGTCTCAGATTCTGAGACATTTTTCCTAAGAAAAAATACTTAGATTCCGAGACATTTTTCCTATAAAAGTCCTAGATTCTGTATAATTTTTCGTTTAGAAAAACTCAAAGTTCTATTGCATTTTTTGTATAAAAAATTCTCAAATTTTCCCTGAAGAAAATTTTCTTATTTTTACTACAGAAAAATTTTAATTTTACTTTTCTTCTGTAAAAAAAAATTTAAGATTTAAAAACATTTAAAAACATAAAGAAAACTTATCCCTGCAAGCATGTCGAAACGAAGAAGATACGCTAGCGTATCGCCTGGAAGATAAATTGTATTGCGGGGGATATCTTCTTCGTATTGCGGAAGAAACACCAGTGAGTAGAAAACGTGTCCCGAAAGCGATACGTCCAGGAGATACGAAAGTAATTCTTCTGAAGGATAAATACGCAATATTGCTAGATAATCATTTGGTAGATAACTTGAAGATATCACTCAAATTTAACCTAAAAGATAAAAAGAAGATGTGGCCATTTTTTCTCATAGGAGATAAACGTATGTTTAATTTTTTAAATAATGAAGATATTTTACAAACAATAGTGCTGAACGATACTTATTCACTATTTCCATGATCTTGAAATTGAGTATCTTCTTTAAAAATGGTACATTGAGTTATTGAAAATTTGCAGGACCTAATGGAGTTAAAAAAAAGTTATTAAATTTTGCAGCTTAATGCTTTTGTTTTTTGCGAATTCATTACTTACCTCTGAATACCAATTTTTATGATTGTTTGTTGATTTATTCCGAAAAAACAATGAAAAACGAAATTAAAAATATTTTTGACAATAAATAAAATATATTGATTTCGTATTTTTTACCTCCGTATGATAAGAGGAAGATATCGTATATGTATCGCGCAGGTGAAAAATCCCCTAGGAGATAAATTTTTGATAATTTGGGGATTTTATCTACTTTATAAATGACAAAAAAAAATACATTTTTTTTTATTTGCTAAAATATCCTCGAAATGATAAAAGAAAGATTTTCAAAAATACTACTTTGATAAATTTTTATTACGATAAAAATAAGATATTGCCGCAATTACTTCTAGGGGATATTTCTTCCTAATGCTTGCAGGGATGAGATTCTTGAAAACTCTAGAAAAAATTCTCAATCATGATTTCATTTCCTCTATTCTTTTTACCCAGAAGAATTGTCAAATTTTCAATGTAGAATTTTTGATTAAAAAAACTATGACAAAAAACTATCAGATTTTTCCTATATAAAAACTGTTAGATATTTCATAAAAAAATTGTCAAAATTTTAAGATATTTACTATAAAAAAATTCTAAGACAAATTCTCAACTTTTTTTATAGAAAAATTCCCAAATTTTTCGTTAAAAAATTAAAAAAAATTTCGTCTAGAAAAATTCCCAAATATTTCGTCTATAAAAATTTTTGTATTTTTTATAATGAAAAGTTTTATCACATAGACAAATTTTAACATTTAGAAACTTTTTAGGATTCTTAGAAATTTTTCATAGAAGAATTTCTATGGAGAAAATTTCTTCGATAGAAAAATTTCCAGATTTTTCCAATAGAAAACTTTTAAGGATTTTCCTAGGTTAGGTTAGGTTGTAAGTGGCTGCTGACGTTTTACGTCAACACACGTAGACTCTGAGGTCCATTGTGATACCACGGGACCGTAATAGGTTTCCCTACTAGTCCCTCTCGTTAAACCAGTTTGAGCTTCTTATGAAACTCCTTAGATGTTGAATTTTGACATCCGACAAATCAGAAAGATCGTACAGCTCCCTAGATCCCAGTGAAGCAAGTCTCTGACCAGAAAGTGCCGGGCAATAAATAAAGTGTTCGATAGTTTCCAACTCCTCTTCATCCATGCAACTTCGGCAAAAGCCATTCGACGGCACATTTAACCGCTCTGCGTGCTTCCCTATAAGACAGTGTCCGGTAATTATAGAAACCACCGTCGAAATCTCTCCTCTTGGAAGCGATATCAGCTCACTTGTGCGCCTCTGATTAAGAGAAGGCCAAATCAGTCGTGTTGTCTCACACGTCCATCCATTTGCCCATCTTTGATTAGTCTCCGTCGCAGAACAAAGCCGTAGGCTTTGCTTGCAAGTTTCTAGAGGCATACCAACACATTCCAATTCTGTTGGAACCTGTAAGGTAGTTCCTAGTCTTGCAAGCTCATCGGCTTTGCAATTCCCTGGAATGTCTCTGTGCCCTGGGACCCATATGAGTCGTATGTTAAACTGCTTGGCCATCTCATTTAAAGACGTGCGGCAGTTAAGGGCAGATCTTGTTTTCAGAAACATTGAATCCAGGGACTTGACCGCGGCTTGACTGTCAGTATAGATGTTGACTGCGGTTGTAGACAAGACATTGCAGCTCAACCAGTCAGCCACTTCCTTTATTGCCAGCATCTCTGCCTGGTAAACACTGCAATGATCTGGCAATCTACGAGCCAGGCTCAATCCAAGCTCTTCCGAATAGACCCCAAAGCCCACTTGTTCGTGCAGCCTCGATCCATCTGTGTAAAAATTTATGGAAGCTCCACTTCCCGGAGTATCCCCCATCCAAGACTCCCTGGATGGTATCATAGTGGTAAAGTGGCGCTCAAAGAGGCTCAAAGAGGGAGCACAATCCACATTTTGTGGTATTGTTATCTTTTTCAAGATCGCGCTATGGCCACAATCGCTGCTCCTCCATTGCAGCGTGCTATTAAGTCGAATTGCCGACGCAGCTGCATACTGCCTACCCAATATGTCCAAGGGTATCAGGTGAAGGAGGATTTCTAATGCAGCCGTAGGTGTAGTACGAAGAGCACCAGTGATGCACATTGACGCCATTCTCTGTACCTTCGTGATAAAGACACAGTTCGCTTTTGTTTCTAAAGCAGGCCACCAGACAATGATTCCATACAGCAAAATTGGACGCACCACTGCTGTATAGATCCAATGAACGACTTGAGGGCTAAAACCCCATCGTTTTCCAATGGCCCTTTCCTCAATATTATCTCACCCGTTCCTCAATATTACGCCTGAAATTCAGCTTCCTATCTAGAATTACTCCAAGATACTTGGCTCCATCTGAGAAGGTGATTTCAGTACCGTCCAGAGAAATAGGATCAAAAACAGCAATCTTACTTTTCCTTGTAAATAAAACAAGCTCTGTTTTACTAGGATTAACTCCTAGACCACAGTCTCTTGCCCATTTAGACAGATCTTTCAGAGAACCCTGAAGAATGTCCCGCAATGTTGGCAGATGCTTCCCCTTTACCGCTATCGCGACATCGTCAGCATATGCGACAACATGACAACCACGTGCTTCTAGAGATACTTAGTAGCATTGAATTCAGTGCCAGGTTCCAAAGAAGTGGCGAAAGAACACCTCCTTGTGGTGTGCCCCTATTGACAAATCGAGATATGACGGACGCTCCCAATTCAGACGTTATACGTCTACTGGCAAGTAGGTTTTCCACCATTAAAACGATTTCACGCTTTACTCCCAGACCCGACAATGCTAATATTATCGATTCTGGGGTGACATTATTAAAAGCCCCCTCAATATCAAGAAAGGCCACCATAGTGTACTCCTTTACCGAAAGCGATCTCTCGATGGTACCAACGAGCTCATGAAGAGCTGTTTCCGTTGATCGTCCCTTGCTGTATGCATGTTGCTTTGTCGAAAGCAACCTCGGGTCAATCACTCTACGCAAATATGAGTCTATCATTCGTTCCATTGTCTTTAACAGAAAAGAAGACAGACTAATTGGTCTGAAATCCTTCGGAGCTGTGTGGGAACTTTTCCCAGCCTTCGGGATATATACGATTCTGGTATCCATCCATTTTAAAGGAATATACGACCAGTTGATGCATGCTGTGTATAGATTATACAGCAACGGGGCTATATAGTCCGACACTTGCTGCAACTCAGCCGGGATTATACCATCAGGTCCCGGGGATTTATAGCGCCTGAAGCTTTTTATCGCCCAGATTAATGTTGGCATATTTATTATTTCCGAAGCAATTTCAGATGCTTGGGCGTCAGAACGTTCCAAAGCTTGAAACGGCGTCACGGAATTGCCCGGAAAATGCGTGTTTAAAAGGAGATCCAGCTACTCTCCACTGGAGGAAGACCACACCCCATTAGGATCTTTCAGGTATCCCAGGGTGCAAGGAGAAGAAGCCAGAACCTTGCGCAGCCTGGATGACTCAGAAACGTCTTCTATGTTTCAAGGATTTTCCTATAGAAAAATTCCTTAAAAAAAATCTCTAATTTTTTCATATAGAAAAATTTTAACATTTCGCTACATTTTTCCTCTAGAAAAATTTTAAGAAATTTTAACATTTTTCATAGAAAATGTTTTAAGATCCTTGGACATGTTTCATAGAATTTTTTTTCAGATTATTTTCTTTCCACTTTTCTTTTTCCCTCTTCTTTTCTTTTCTTTTCTTTTTTTTTTTCTTTTCTTTTCTTTTCTTTTCTTTTCTTTTCTTTCCTTTTTCTTTTGTTTTTTTTTCCCCTTTTTTTTCTTTCGAATTCGGTTTGGGGGGGGAATTTCCTTTCCCCCCCGTAGATCCGCGCCTGTGTTCGATTAACCGAATAATATAAATAAAATTTAAATTGAAAATAAAACCACGAATTTTGTGTGCTTTTAAATATTTTATTAATAAACATGTACGAAATCTTTAATCCGCTATGTCGACTATTTAAATACGCTCCAGAATAAAGAATTTATTTATCATTAAAATTCCATGTTTTAAACAGTGCGCTTTAGATTAAATGGTACGCTTAATCAAAAACCTAAAATATCTCATGATCTTAAAATGATAGACCAAGTCTAAAGCCCCAGACGGACTCAGTGTGACAAAAGATTGCACAAAAATGATCTTTGGTAGCATTGCTTGAAAAATATTGGCGTATTAACTCAACTCAAAACTTTTTTTCTTTTATTGAAATATTTTTTCGGGCAGAAAAGTACGGACGGAAGAGCGCTGGCAAAGTATCTCTTATAGTCGCGTATGTTTAGAGGGATCACTTGCAAGACCGATCCCCATTAATTTTTACGCTTCAACATTTTTTCACAACAAACTAACAAAACGACATTTATGTTAATTTACTCCAACCGCTCTAACTGCCCAAAGACTGCCCCTAGAACAGTCAAATGTATGACCGACCCACAACATTTTTTCTCTGACCACACCTATCTTATATCTGTAACTCTTAAGGCGGTTCCCAATTTGTCCTCAAGTGGGCTCCCATACAATTTACAGTTGGAGCAAATTTTTTAAAAATGTAATTTTGAATGGAAGCCCACTTACACTTAAATAAAAAAAAAAATAAATAAATAAATAAATTTCATTGTTAATACAATTAAACATTTAATTGAAACTGAGCCTACATTGGATTTTGTCAATACAACATTGGATTTTGTAACTTTTGAAAAAAATATCAACTTAGTTTTGTCAATTAAATTCATTGTTGGATCAACAATGAAATTAATTGAAAAGTTTGTAATAAATTATATTAACGGAAATAAACATGCTTAAATGTCAACTTATTTAAAAAAAAATCTAAAAATAGAACAAAAGAAATCTAAAAATAAAAAAAAAAAAAATTAGCCGGCAGCTGGAATTGAACCCGCAACTAACATGATACGAGTCTAGCACACTACCACCGTGCTATTTCCATATATATACTTGTAGGTGACTATACGCGTATATTAAAGGAAATAAACTGTTTTTAATGTCATTTAATTTAAAAATAAAATAAAAAACTAAAAATAGAACAAAAAAAAAAATAAATAAAAAATCTGGCGGCAGGTGGAATCGAACCGGCAACGAACATGGTACAAGTCTAGCACACTACCACCGTGCTGTTCCTCATATATATTTGTAGTTGACTTAATGCGTATAAAAGGTGTCTGCAGAATAGCAAAAATAAAATAATCTCCAAATAAAAATAAATAAAAATAAAAAAATGTTTCCGCCACCTGGCAGCGAACCCGCAATGTTCATGATTCGAGTCCAGCACGCTACCACCGTGCTATCGTCACATATTTTTGTGCTTCATTAAATGAGTTTATAAGGAGTCTGTGTTATCAATAAGCATTTTGTACGTTTTTTAACAATGATTTTAATTGATGCATTTAATTGGAAATTAAAGTGGAATTTTGTCATATTAACAATATACATTGTTGATACAATTAAAAACGTTGTTGAACTAGAAATTTGTTACTAACAATTTGTTTAGTTACTTTTGATTTCACGATATTTTTTTCTGTGTAGGGAGTTGCGATAGGGCTAAATAAACCAACGTCCTATCTCCACTCCCTTAGTGTTCTCCCATACAAATTACAGATGGAGCAAATTTTATAAAAACGTTATTTTGAATGGAAGCCTACTTAGGGAGTTGGGATCTGGCTTAGGTATGTTAAAAAAAGAAACGTTGGAAAACTTTTTATGAATTTGAGACTTTTTAATATAGGACAAATTTTTCCTATGGTAAGAGTCTCAGATGTATACGAAAAATTTGTAATACATTTCTATAGATTTTTTTGTCCCAAAATAAACTTTACATTACATTAAGGAGTGTTTTAGTTGAAATAATACAAGACAAAGTTAAAAAATATCTTATAATAATCTCATGTACTAAAATTGTAACAAAATTAATTAAAAATATTTGCAAGATGTCCCTATTGCATCCATAATGCATTTATTAAAAACCGTTAAAAGGGTCTCTAGCGTAAAATTTCTTAATTCATACGCCGCATTCTGTAATTATTTTCATCTTTTCGACCATAGTGGACACCATGCCTGTTTGTAACGTCGAAAACAAGTTGTCTTATTTATCTGGATGCAGTTTATTGAATCCATTTTGCACGTGAATCGAAAAATTGCAAAGCTATAAAGAATTTCTAAGTTATTGATATGTCCCGATATGTATTAACAAAAAAAAACAAAGCTTTTCAAAACATTCTCCATAATCCCAGCCAAAATATAGAAATGTAAAGATTATTTTGGGACGGAGGTAGTATATATTAGAAATTTTCTTTAAAAACAAACTTAAAAAAATATTTGCTCAATTTTTGCTTATAAGCGAATTTATTGTCATTACAGGGCCCCCATAAGTCGGGGGCACGTTCCCAGTGTGCCATAATGGTTAAAACGGTATTGGGCCACCCTTTTGCAGTAAGAGCAAATTTTAAGAAATGACATTTGTATTGGAGCCCACTTAGGTAGTAAAGATCGGTTTGCTCGAAAAGAATTTTTGAGGCAAATATTAGTGGACCGTTCTTTTTATTAACCCCTCTGGGAGACACCATTGTAGCGGAAAAAGCTGATTTAAATATTGGAAAATTCCAAAAAATTGTAGAATCAACAGAAGTTTTTACAAAAAATTTCAAAAAAATCAAAAATTACAAACATTTTTAAAAATGAAATTTATATTTTTAGACTTAAAAATCGCATATCAGAACGCTTTTAAGAGTTTTTTAGGATTTTTTTTTAAATACGAAAATAAAAAATAAAAAATTTGGAAAAATTAATTTATGAGTAAAATAAGTTTGAGTACAGGAACAAAATGTTTGAGAAAAGGTAAAAGCTAAAAATTTGATACCTCTTAAACGGGTCATAAAAACAATATGAAAATGTGCCAGAATGGAGTTTACGAAGGGTACTAAAAATTTTCAAAGTGTCCATTTGGCATGAAATGCCCCATATATTTTTGTTGCTACACACATACTATATATGAGGCATTCCACACTTAATGTTCAGAAAAAAAAAGTTATGTCGTGTCATTATGAAATAAATTGCAGAGTATTCGACCTTAGGGCACTATTAATTATGACAAATAAAATTTGAGTTTTTTCAAAAAGTGGGCTTTGTAGGCATGGTCAAATATTGAAAATATCAACATTTTTTGTCTGAGTATCTTTATTTCAATCTTTATGTTAAATTAATGAAACACACCAAAGTCTTTAAAACAAAAGTTTTTTTTACAGATTTTTGTATGCGCTATCGATTAAAAAAAATAAAAATTGGAAAATTTTCAAAAGATGTTCGGAATTTGTCAAATTTAAAATTAAACTTTACTTATCAAAAAACATGCCGCAGTTTTTTTTTTTTAATTTTTTAAAAAATTAAAAATGCTTTTCTATCTGTTCTGAAATTTTCAGAGATTCATTTTGCCTTGTTTTCGAGAGATCAAATTTTAAAGATTGCACTACGCTAATTCTATACAATAATGGTGTATATAACGTGTGCGTTTGAGTAATTAAAACACTTAAACAATATTTAAAATAGAGATGGGGTCGTGAATGAGTTTTTAATAACGATTATGCACGTTCATGAGAGAAAAAATTTAGTCACGCACTATATTTTATTTTGCTCACGCATATTCACGCACACGTGAGTAGAAAAAAATAAGTCACGGTCACGATTTTGCGAGATTCGTTTTGCCTTGTTTTCGAGAGATCAAATTTTAAAGATTGCACTACGCTAATTCTATACAATAATGGTGTATATAACGTGTGCGTTTGAGTAATTAAAACACTTAAACAATATTTAAAATAGAGATGGGGTCGTGAATGAGTTTTTAATAACGATTATGCACGTTCATGAGAGAAAAAATTTAGTCACGCACTATATTTTATTCACGCACACGTGAGTAGAAAAAAATAAGTCACGGTCACGATGCACAGTGGGTTCGATGGTACCCAAAATGGCGATTAATTCAGATAAGCAGTAGTTTTAGTATATGATATTTTTTTTTTGATGAACTAATATAAACACGTAAAAATACACATTTTGGAAAAAAAAAGTTGGATTTTTTTTTTTTAGCTTGTTAGGCGTTTTTTTGTTTTTCGGAAATAATGGTCATAGTTCATAATTTTTGCTGTAGCGATAAATTAATAAAAAAAAATAAATTAAAGTGTACATAATGTGCTATCAAAATAATTTAAGAAAGAACGCATAATAAGTATTTATATCATTATAAATATTATTTGAGGGGCTCAAAGCACAAGGGGTTCAAGTGACTTTTTTAAAAAAATTGAGTTAACATATGGAATTAGTAGGTGAAGTTCACAGAAGTTCAGAGCACAAGAGGTGAATGTGAAATTCTTATCCGTTAGCGAGATATGGCGACCATTTCTAGCTCTTGTTACTAAAATACCTGTTTTGCTTGGAGCACAAGGGGTATATGAGCACTTAAACCCCTTGTGCTCCAAGCAATTATTAAAATTTAGTTTTTCACTTGGACAAGTGGTTGAATTCCGAAAAGTTCTTGTAGTAATAGTAATCAAATTTTGCAAGAGCATCTTCAGTCTGTAACCAGCGGTTAAAGTGTGAAAAAATGGCGATTTCCGACCAAAATTCATGTCCGAATTTTTTGACCAAATTGGGCTCAAAAATTAGGAATTTTTGCGTACATAATAGGAAAAATAAAAAAAAATCCCAAAAAAAAAATATTGGTCCACAGATGCTGATTTTTAACATAAATATTATTTTTTTTATCCAAATTGGTCCCAAAAGTTGGAAAATGTAAAGCAAGTTATCTAAAAAATATTAAAAAAATATAAAAAACACGATTTTCGTTCAAAAATGCTGATCAAAGATTATGATACACAGATGCTAATCAGCTTTTTTGGACCAAAATCGTGGGTTTATTTTTAAAATTTTTCACATAAAATACTCAACATTTTTCGACTTTTAAGACAAATTTGGTTAAAAATATTTTTTATGTTTATAAATCAGCATCTGTGGACCAAAATCGCAATTTTGAAATTTTTTAAATATTTTTCCCATAAAACGCGCTGATGGTGACAAGAGCTTTTTCTTGCCACGTCCAAAACCAAAAATTATGATAAATAGCTGTTGAAATTAACTCCACGTTAAGAAAGACCGATGTAATTGACAAGACCTTTATTTTGCTCTTTTTTGTGCTATATCATTCGACTACTCAAAACCGTGAAAAGAAAATAAACACACTGTTGTTAATATTTCATATAAAAATGTATTTTTTATAATTCACTAGGATTTCTTAAGTATACAAAAAATTTAATTTAAAGTTTACAAAATTATTTTCTTTTCTCCTTGACGGTCACAGGCTAAGTAAATTTTTATAAAAGCAAATTCTTATGTTTGATATGAGTTTATATGACAAAAACAAGAAAATAAACTGTACAAATAAACTACAATTTTTTACAAATAGTTTTTAATGCTTGTCGCAGCTAACGGCAGAAAAATAACAAGAATCCACCAATTGCATTTGTACATTTGTATTCTATGTTTTGTTGTTTGGTTTTTTTAAAACTGCTGATGTAATTACCAAAAAAAAACAAATAAAACTCCTTGTAGGAAATTGAGAGTACATATATAGAATATATAGATGAGCTACTCAACATTCTCCCCCCTTGGAAGCACTGCTTTCAAAGTTAGATTGTTCGGATTCTATGGGAAGCTTACACAATTTCGCTACAGCTCTTTTATAAATGCCTTCAGTGGTTTTTACTGTCGCAACTCGGACGTGGCCATCATCTCCTGGATTAGTGGCAATAATTCGACCGAGTGGCCATTTCAATGGTGGTGTTGAATCTTCTTTTAATAACACAAGGTCGCCTGGTTTTAAATTTTGTTTTGACATTGTCCACTTTGATTTTTGTTGAAGAGTCTTTAGATACTCATTACGCCACCGGTCCCAAAATTGTTGGTGTATCCACTTTAGAAGCTGATACTTTTTCAAAGATGCTGGATTGACGTGTGTTGTCGAAGGTTCTAAAACTGTAGTTAATGGTCGTCCAACTAAAAAATGTGATGGAGTGAGTGGACGCAAATCATTAGGGTCAGATGAAATTGGAGTTAAGGGTCTGCTGTTAATGATGGCCTCAGCTTGGCAGCACACAGTATGGAGTTCATCAAAAGTTAGTATGTGGGTGCCTATGGCTCTTCGGAGATAGTATTTTGCCTGTTTAACTGCGCTCTCCCACAGCCCTCCAAAATGAGGTGAACGAGGTGGTATGAACTTCCACTCTATACCTTCTTTGCGACAAGTTTCATGAACCACTTTGTTATGCTGATCTGATAAAAAGGATTGCAGCAGCTCTCTTAGCTCCTTATTAGCACCTATAAAATTTGTTGCATTATCCGAGTAAATGGTAGAGCATCTACCCCTTCTAGATATGAATCTTTTCAAAGCAGCAATGAAAGCATTTGTTGTAAGATCTGGTACGAGTTCGAGATGAACAGCTTTAACAGAAAAGCAGATAAAAACGGCTATGTACACCTTAATGGGCGATCTACCACGTATCTGTTGTGTTATAAAAAATGGACCGCAATAATCCACACCGGAAACTTCGAACGGATACGATTGCTGTACTCTGTCTACTGGCAATGCACCCATTATCTGCATCTCCATTACAGGCCGATTCCTGTAGCAAATTATGCACTTATGTATTACTTGTCTTATTGTTTGTCTCGGGTTGATTATCCACAGACTTTCCCGTAAGATGTTGTGAAGAGTTTGGGCTCCAGCATGTAAATGTTGACGATGATTGTGCCATATGATGGTATGAACAAATTCATGCGATGACGGTAAAAGTATTGGATGCTTTGCTGAAAATTGTAAATTAGCATTTGTGAGACGACCTCCTACTCGTAGTAACCCATCATGCATAAACGGTGACAATTTTAATAACGCAGAATGACGATCTAATTGTTTATTATTTCGCAGACGATGTAACTCTTTTGGAAAAGCTCGACCTTGAATAACACGACATATGATTTGTAATGCTAATGTCATTTCTTCAGCTTCTATAAGCCCTGTTTTTGGTTTTTGTTTCTGTACGATGGAGAGTGCATAGCGACGAACGTAGACAAATATTCTTATTAGCTTTTCATAGCTGTTTATGTATTTGTGATTTTGAAGTAGATCTATGTGTTTCTTAGCTGTTGTTGTTGTAGTTAACGATACCTTTATTGCTCGCATTTCATCAATTGCGTCGTCTTCAGGATACGAAAATGATGATGTTGGCCAAAATTTCTCATCCTTTAGCAAAAATTCGGGTCCGCGAAACCACATTGTGTTGCCCATTAGATTTTCAACACACGTACCACGGGACAAAATGTCTGCTGGGTTAAATTCTGATGGAACGTGACGCCATCTGCCGGTGGGTAAATTTTGCTGAATTTTTTCCACCCTATTTCTAACAAACGGTTTCCATCTGGCCGCTTCCCCAGTTATCCAATACAATGTGATTGTCGAATCTGACCAACATACTATATTTTGAGGTGCTGTGGGCAATATCTTCAAAACGCTTTTCAACAGCTCAGACAACAATAGCGCCGCACTCAATTCCAACCTGGGAAGACTTATGGTTTTAAGAGGCGCGACTCGGGACTTCGAACACAAAAGAGATGACTCAATGCTTCCTGAGCAACTTGTGACAGCATATATACACGCACCGTAAGCTTTAGTGCTGGCGTCTGCAAAAGCATGAATATTAGTATTAGTATTAAAGTTAACTAACCTGGGTAATTTGATTTGAGGAACCATGTTCAGCTGAGTTCGAATTTCTTCCCATTGTGTCATGACATCTTGAGGGACTGACTCATCCCAATGAAGTTTTAGTAACCAAATCCCTTGCAGCAGTATTTTACATCTTACGACTATAGGATTAACCAATCCGAGCGGATCGAATAGCTTTGCAGTGTGGGAGAGAATTGTTCTCTTGGTGATTTTATTCGTAAGACCTTGAAATTGATTGTATGAGTAGCTGAAACTGTCTTCGTCTGGTGACCATTTAAGACCCAATGTCTTAATATATTCTGTGTCATCCACCTTTACAATTTCTTCTCTTTCTGATTGTGAGACATCGGCAATTATATTTTCGCAATTGGCTGCAAACTTTCGAAGTGGAAATCCGCCACGGGATAACAATTCGGTGACTTGACGCTTGATTTCTATTACTTCTTCTATACTATTGGCGCCTGTCATCAAATTATCTACATAAAAATCACGTAATGTCACTTCAGACCCGATTGGATAAGTTGTTGCTTCCTCTTTGGCTAACACACGTAGACATTTGACAGCTAGGTACGGTGCACTGCTTGTACCGTAAGTGACTGTTTTAAGCATGTACGTTTCAATTTCATCACTTGGGTTAGCCCTCCATAAAATGCATTGCCATTGTATGTCTTGATCGTTTACCAATACCTGCCTGTACATCTTGGCGATGTCAGCAACGAGCACAAATTTATGGAATCGAAACCTTGTTAAAATGGTAAATATGTCGTCTTGTAGCGTGGGTCCCACTTGTAAAATGTTGTTTAGAGACAGACCTGTTGCAGTACGACATGACGCGTCAAAGACGACTCTTAACTTTGTTGTTGAGCTATCTGGCTTGACCACACAATGGTGTGGTATGTAATTTAAGGCGGACAATTTTGATGATTGTGAAATTTTAGTCATATGTTGAAGGTCAATATACTCACTAATAAATTTACCATATTCTTCACAAAGGTTTTTGTCACGACTTAGTTTTTTTTCCAAGCTGAAAAATCTCCTGCGAGCGATTTCAATTGATGATCCCAATTCTGTTGGATTATTTTTAAAAGGCAACCTCACAATAAACTTGTTTGTTGCGGGGCATCTTGTTGTTGTTTCGTCAAAAAAGCGTTCACAATAAATTTCATCAGATGTAAGGGCAATTTCCGAATTTAGTTGATGGCTAGGGCAATCCTCAATTTTCCAAAAACGTTCCAAAATGTTTTCCAATAAAGGTTCAGTTGTTGTACACAATGTTTTATATGATGGTTGTGTTGAAATGTGTAGACAGGTGAATGAAAATAAATCAGCTGTTTTTTGTTTTGATAATTTACAAGTCACCAATTGGTTAGTATTTTGTAGAACATCTGTTGGTCGTGGTGAATTTATTGATGATGACATCACATGTAAAGATGTTGGTGACGTTTTTGTATTTGGTTGAGCTGCTGCTAACATATGTTGATCTTTGTCAATTGAACCCGACACAATCCATCCTAATTTAGTTTTTTGAAGAATTGGTGTATTTTCTTGTTTGATCTGGCCAACTAACAACAATTCATAAAACAAACCAGCTCCAATGAGTAAATCTATCGGCCCAGGTGAATCGAAGTTGTTATCTGCTAATTTTATATTACCTGGTATATTCCAATTCTTGGTGTTGACTGCAGTCTGTGGCTGATATGACGTAATGGATGGAATAACAATGGCTGTGACTGATGAAGCAAATTCCGATGTACATGACTTAACAGTCATTGAACAGGTATTATATGCATTGGTTGTTTTGGTGCCGATGCCACTTACTTCCATATTTACCTTTGTGCGTGAGACTCGTAAGTATTGTGCAACATATTCGGTTACGAAATGCAACTGAGATCCAGAATCTAATAGTGCACGTATTATTACAGATCTGCCATTTGATGCTTGTAACTTAACCCTGGCCGTTCCTAAAATGACTTGACTATGTACATTTGATACCTGAAGCACGGCTGGAGATTCTGTTGATGTGTTTGGTGACTGTGGTGGCAGATTATCGGATTTGGCAACTGGTGGAGTAGATGGTTGAGCTTGTGCTGTTTTTGGTTGTGCAATTTGTTCCTTGTGTAAAAGGGTGTGGTGTGATGAGCTGCAATGTTGACATCTGTTTGTAGACGGGCATGTTGTGGATGTATGTTTTGAACCTAGGCAGTTAAAACACAATTTTAAGCGCTTTACCTCACGAAATCTGTCTGACATATTCATTTCAATAAATTTGGTGCAGTGAAATGCATTGTGGGTGGGGGCAGTGTTGCAGAAGCAACACTTTGTTGTTTGATTGGTTGCAACTAATGAAGAAACTGTGCGTTTTTTAGATGAAAATGATTGATTTAGATTACCTGACCGCCCATGCGGTACAGTAGGTGGCTTTGAAGGTTCATTTTTTGCAATTATATCTAACGTTTTACATCTCCTCTCCAAAAATAAGGCCAAATCCTTCCATTGTGGAATGCAAAGCGTTTGTGATGATGTGTCCTTGTCCAAGTTTGTGAATATTTCTTCTTCCCATTTTGCTTGGGTTTCAGAATCCAGTTTAGAGGTTACCATTTTTAACATGATCCCATCTGCAATTTGTTGATTGGATGCTATTGATTGTAAAGCTCGAAGATTTGCATTTATGGAATCAATAAAATCTCTTACCACTGCTACTGTTGGCTTGGAACAATCTTTGATACCAAAGATTTTGTCAACATGAGATTGAAAAATAAATCTTTTGTTGTCGTATCGCGCCTTAAGGATTTCCAGTGCCTGCTTATAATTTTCTGGTGTCATTTCTAACGACTGAATTAACTTGGCTGCATTGTCAGTAAGGCACGAGCGCAAATATTGAAATTTAGAAATCGACGAAAGATCAACATTATCATGAACAAGAACGCAAAACATGTTGTAAAATTCAGTCCAATCACTATAATTGCCACTAAATTTTGCCAGCTGCAAAGTTGGAAGATGTGGACGTAGTTGTTGTTGGGTCAACGGTGTCATAAACCGTGTACTGCTCATTAACGGATCGGTAACGTTAGGTCGTAGCACCGACATTCGTTCAAGAAGTCGTGACTTAATATTAAAGTACGCGTTTTCAAACGTTTCTCGGTGACCTAGACTGACTTGAGACTCGTCGAGTGACTCGAGCTGGTCCTGGGTGTAATCAAATAGTTCTAACTGACGTTCTAAAAGAGACAGTTTAACTTCGAGTTGATGAAGTGACAACGCGTCGTACTGTGATAAATTGTTTGCGGCACCTGCCATTCGTTGTAGACAACTGTCACGTTGTAATTGTTTGACATGAATTGAACCAGGACCATTACTCCCATTTGGTGGCGTTTCCTCACCGTAGTCCGACATACTTTACTTAGCCTGTTAAAATATCGAATACAAGGGCCCGGATCTGCAAAATATCCGGTTCGAAGGACCGTATGATGGTGACAAGAGCTTTTTCTTGCCACGTCCAAAACCAAAAATTATGATAAATAGCTGTTGAAATTAACTCCACGTTAAGAAAGACCGATGTAATTGACAAGACCTTTATTTTGCTCTTTTTTGTGCTATATCATTCGACTACTCAAAACCGTGAAAAGAAAATAAACACACTGTTGTTAATATTTCATATAAAAATGTATTTTTTATAATTCACTAGGATTTCTTAAGTATACAAAAAATTTAATTTAAAGTTTACAAAATTATTTTCTTTTCTCCTTGACGGTCACAGGCTAAGTAAATTTTTATAAAAGCAAATTCTTATGTTTGATATGAGTTTATATGACAAAAACAAGAAAATAAACTGTACAAATAAACTACAATTTTTTACAAATAGTTTTTAATGCTTGTCGCAGCTAACGGCAGAAAAATAACAAGAATCCACCAATTGCATTTGTACATTTGTATTCTATGTTTTGTTGTTTGGTTTTTTTAAAACTGCTGATGTAATTACCAAAAAAAAACAAATAAAACTCCTTGTAGGAAATTGAGAGTACATATATAGAATATATAGATGAGCTACTCAACACGCGCAAAAGTTCCTTATTTTTGACCCAGATTTGGTTAAATATTTCAGATATAAATTTTGGTCCAAAAACGTAATTTTTTAAACTTTGACCGCTGGTTGCAGACTAAAAATGACCTTGCAAAAATTTTTCATAAATTTTCCCACAATTAGCTACTCCATGTCCATCGTTCGGCAGGTATCACGGCACGAAATTCGAAAGTTTAGATTTCAAGGGACGCCCTAATGAAGATGAAGATGAGCCCGATGGTGTCATGGAATCTGATTATGATGACTAAAAAATTAAACAAAGAACCATTAAAGACTTTTGTAATAAAATGTGGTTTTCCTTTTACAAATAACTAACATTCTTTTCATAATTTAGAAATTTATAAAAAAAGTTAGAGCACAAGGGGTATAAGTGCCACTTACATACTTTAGAGGCAATTTTTGGGTGCTTGTATTTGTGAAATAGGATCTATATTAACTAAAAAATAATATTCTAGATATCATCTAACATTTTTTACTGCAATTTAACTATAACCTCTTTTTTCCCATTATTAAATTTAAGGCACTTAAACCCCTTGTGCTCCAAGCAATTATTAAAATTTAACTTTTAAGACCAATTTGGTTAAAAATAATTTTTATGTTTGAAAATCAGCATCTGTGGACCAAAAGTGGAATTTTAAAAAAAAAATTCCCATAAAGTACTCAAAAATTCCTAATTTTTGAGCCAGATTTGGTTAAATAATTTTCGGCAGGTATTATGATACGAAATTCGAAAGTTTGGATTTGACGGGATGCCCTAATGAAGATGAAGATGTGCCCAATGATGTCATGGAATCTGATTATGACGACTAAAAAATTAAACAAAGAACCATTACAGATTTTCTTAATAAAATGTGGTTTTCCTTTTACGAATTTACAAATTTATAAAAAAAGTTAGAGCACAAGGGGTATAAGTGCCACTTACTTACTTCAGATGCAATTTTTGGGTGCAAAAGGGTGTAAAACACGGTATTTTTTTAACTTGTTAGATAAAAATATATCTCAGGAACTCTATTAACTTAAAAATAATATACTAGATATCATCTAACATTTTTTATTGCAATTTAATGGCGCTTTTCGACCAAAATTCATGTCCGAATATTTTGACCAAATCCGGCTCAAAAATTAGGAGTTCTTGCGTACAACTGCTAAATGCGTAGGAAAAATATTGTGCTCGATTCGGGAGTACTATTTAACCATTCACCAAATTTTTAAAAATTTGATATACTTTTGAATTTCAAGATTTTAAATTTTTTTTCTTGTTAAAATATAGTAATATCTTAAATAATTACAAGGAAAAATTTAAAAATCTTAAAATTCGAAAGGATATCAAATTTTTAAAAAGTAGGTGAATGGTGAAAGAGTACTCCCGAATCGAGCACATTAAAAAAAAAAAAAAAATTTTGGTCCACAGATGCTGATTTTTCTGCACAATTTTTTTTCTTATCCAAATTTGTCCCAAAAGTTGTAAAATATAAAGCATATTATCTAAAAAATGTTAAAAAAAGTATAACAACACGATTTTGGTCCACAAAAATTGATCAGAGATTTTGGTCCACAGATGCTTATGAGCATTTTTGGCCCAAAATCGTGTTTTTATTTTTATATTTTTCACATACTCAACATTTTGCTACTTTTAAGAGGAATTTGGTTAAACATATTTTGTATGTTTGTAAATCAGCATCTGTGGACCAAAATTGCTATTTTGGAATTTTTAAATATTTTTCCCAAAAATTCCTAATTTGTGTGCCAGATAAGGTATTATGATACGAAATTCGAAAGTTTACATTTGAAAGGATGCCCTAATGAAGATGAAGATGATCCCAATGATGTCATGGAATCTGATTATGACGACTAAAAAATTAAACAAAGAACCATTACAGATTTTCTTAATAAAATGTGGTTTTCCTTTTACGAATTTACAAATTTATAAAAAAAGTTAGAGCACAAGGGGTATAAGTGCGACTTACTTACTTCAGATGCAATTTTTGGGTGCAAAAGGGTGTAAAAGACGGTATTTTTTTAACTTGTTAGATTAAAATATATCTCAGGAGCTCTATTACCTTAAAAATAATATACTTGATACCACCTAACATTTTTTATTGCAATTTTACTTTAACCCCTTTTTTCTCATTATTAAAAATAAGGCACTTGAACCCCTTGTGCTCTAAATAGAAATTTATAAAAAAAGTTAGAGCACAAGGGGTATAAGTGCGACTTACTTACTTCAGATACAATTTATGGGTGCAAAAGGGTGTAAAAGACGGTATTTTTTTAACTTGTTAGATTAAAATATATCTCAGGATCTCTATTAACTAAAAAATAATATTATAGATAGCATCTAACATTTTTTATTGCAATTTAACTTTAACCTCTTTTTTCTCATTATCAAATATAAGGCACTTGAACCCCTTGTGCTCTAACCCCCTCATTTAAAATCCAATTTTTGGTTTTCACAAAATCTCATAAATGAACAAATTTATCTGAAAAAAGTGACTTAAGGGAATATGATAGTTTTTTATTAAAGAATTATCATAAATACATTAAAACACAGCATTTTAGAAAAAAAAAATTAAAAATTTTTATTTTTTTAATCTTTTAATAGCTTTTTTTTGTTTTTCGAAAAAAATATGAAAAACTTGAACATGTAATAAATCTACAAAAAACAAATGGAGGGGACGTTTTTTGGCGTAGGGGGAGGGTTTGCTGGGAGACTATGGGGGACACCTTTCCCTCGCCATAAACGTTGCCAAATAAATGTCAGTTTTTGCACATAATTAATAAAAATTTACCATTATTTAAATTATTTTTTCTACACACGCCCCCAAAAAGGGCGGATCGAAAAAATTGGTTTTCCTGATCCCATTGGTCCAAATTCAGGTCGATGAACTTCATATGACATTAAAATGTTTCATTTATTGAGCAAATATACAAATAAAACATGTAAAAAAAATATTTTTCTGGGGTAGTTTTAGTTCTTCAAGGAGGAACTTTTTCCCCCCTGGTCGTATTTTGCTCGTTCAAGAACTTAACCAGCCTATGATCATTATACATATTTGTGTAGTTTATAGTGTGATCCACAACAGACGGACGGACGGACGGACACAGTCAGTCACAGAATGTCTTATAATCGATCAGTGATCAATAATATACCCTTAGTCGGGTCCTAGACCCATATTTCGATGCGTTACATACTGAATAACAAAGTGAGTTTACGCCCATACTGTAGTTAGAGGGTATAAACACACATATAATGGTTTAATAAATTATACCCAGACATTTTACACAAAAATGGGAATAAAAAAAGAGGGCCGGGAATTGTCTGGACTTTTTTTCTTTTAAATAAAAGTTTATATCCTATACTTTTTCAAAATCCACAAAACTAAATCCAACTATTACTAACTTAATATTTGTGGCCCATTAAATGTGAAAAATATCCCAATTTCGGACCCTTTTTAAAAAAATTATTAAAAATGTTAAGATACAATTTTTATAAACAAAAAAAATTTTCAATTTAGTTTAATACCAGATGTTGATGGTTCCATTATAAAAGATTTTCTTTTAACAGATTTAATTGTTTGATTAAAAACTTGCTTTTAGTAAATCAAAAAGGTATCCCTAACAATTAGTATTTGGGGTCCGGGAATTCCCGGGTCAGATTTCCCGGGAATTCCCGGGAAAAGACTGACGGGAATTCCCGGGAATTTTTTCAATTTTTCCCGGGAAATCCGGGAATTTTATAAAATCAACCATTTTACATAAAAAACGTTTTAATTTAATTTTTAATATTTTTTTAAAAAAACAGGTATAATAACATTTGCTATTTTTTTTCTATTTGGAAGAACAGTGCAAATATATATTCATAGGAAAACTGATAAAGTGTAAAAAGTATGACAATATCATGAAAAAACTTAAAAAGTCAAAAAATATACATCGGTTAATGATAATTTTGCTAAGACTGTCAAAAAATATAAAAATTTTCAACCTAGAATTTACATTTCCAGAACAAATATTAAAAGTGCTGCCAACTATATTAGTTTTTGCTCGAATAACTCAGTTTTAAATTTTTTTTGAGATTTTTAGCTATTTTTTGCGATTTTTTGTGGGGAAAAAATTACAATATTTTTTTGTTTTATTGTATTTCAGCATTTTTAACTTTTATTGTTTGATTTTTTATGTTTTAATTAATTGTTTATCTCTAATAAAACTGTTTTTAATAAAAAGTTGGTAAAATTTTAATGTTTTTTTATGATTTATATTAATAATATTTCCCGGGAATCCCGGGAATCCCGGGAAATAAATTATTTTTTTCCCGTTTCCCGGGAAATTGAAAAGTCCGGGAATTCCCAAACACTACTAACAATACAAATAGTAGACAAAAAACAGCTATGTTATATGGACCATCATGATGAAAATCGCGAAAAACCGTTTTTTGGAATAAGGCAGCATCACTTTACGAGATGATTTAAGGTTCCATCTTTTAGTATATAATGTGGGAACCTTAAACAATTAACTGACCAAAAATTTGGCCAAAAAAGTTTTCATTTGCAAAAGTTATCTTAACAAAAACTATAATTATTGTAGGGTTAACACTGAAATAATAGTTTTTGTTAAGATAACTTTTGCAAATGAAAACTTTTTTGGCCAAATTTTTGGTCAGTTCATTGTCTAAGGTTCCCACATTATATACTAAAAGATGGAGGCTTAAATCATCTCGTAAAGTGATGATGGCATATACAAAAAAACGGTTTTACGCGATTTTCATCATGATGGTCCATATTACATAGCTGTTTTTTGTCCACTATTCGTATTGTTAGGGATGCCTTTTTGATTCACTAAAAGCAAGTTTTTTATCAAAGACCAACTTAGAGTTTGCAAATAATCGAGATATCTCATAATCGCGATTACGATTAAAAAAATTGCCGTTAATCGCGATTATCGATTAATCGAAATTGATTAAAAAAATATTTTAAAATTTATAAAAAACGTTTAAATACGTATGAAAATACCAAAATTAATATTTTTAATATATAATGGCCGTATTCATTTAAACTCGTATACATCTCGACACTGTGTAATTTTAGCAAACTTATTTTTTAAAAATGGAGTTTAATACAAATTGTATAAACATTAGTGTTTATAAAAAAACGACATTTTAGAAAACCAGTTTCTCGGTTAACCGAAAATCAGCTTTTTCGGTACATCAAGTCTTAAAGGAAAATTGCAGTTCCGTATTTTATTTTGATGTTCTTTTATTGACATTTTCGCCATTAACAGGAATTTTAGTATCTGGTTAACAGTCACTTTAAGGCAAAAAATATTTCAGAATTTCTTCACGGATTTTTAAGGTTTTTTTAAACGAAATTTTGAAAATATCATAAAAAATTAAGTGTAAAACCTTAATATTTGCGAAAATATCCCTTTCTTTTGGTGCACTGGAAATTTTCAATTCCGGTTAACCGGTTTGCAAAAAATCCGATTTTTCAGTTAACCGGCGTAGAAACACTAATAAACATACCAGATATACACGATATACAAGGTGTTTATGCGTTTAGATGAATACCACTAACATATTTATGTGGTAATAATTTGAAGAATTAACCCGTACCAACAGTTTTAGATTTTTGAAAAGAATAAAAAATAAATTTAAAAATACTTCTTGCGACGTATATAAAAAATTTTAAATATCATGAAATCCAGGAAAGATTTTATAAAATCTGACCGAGGGTCTTCAAATTTATCTAATTTTTTGTACACATGTGCTCTATAGAGCCAATTAAACATATCCATTTTCAGTTTTTTATATTTAAAAAAATTCGCGATTTTTTCGCGAATTTAATTTTCTTCAAAAATTAAAAAAAAATCAAAAAAGTATGCTACTTTGAATAGCCATATCTCCGGAAGTATCTATCGGATTTCTTCAATTTAAAAAGCATTCGATTCAGACGATAGTCTTTCTTTATATTAATGTAATAAAAAAAATGTTTTAAAAAAAAGTGCATTTTTGATGCAAATGCATTTTTTGGATGCATTTTTTAAAACTTTCTCCCCCTTCAATTTTTTTTAAACCTACATAAATTGAAAATATAGCGTTTTTTACACAAAATTGCGTACCGCTTTTTTTGTGACGGAGTTTCGTAAAAATTTTGTAATTTTTTTAAAAATACCTTATTGGTTTTTCCATACAATTTTTTCATAAAATTCATAAAATAACAAAAAAAAATTTTAGTCTAAAAAAAAACTACATAAGCATTTTAAAAAAAAAATCACGAAAATTTTGTGAAACGCCGTCACAAAAAAAAATATACCCAATTTTATGTAAAAAATGCTATATTTTCGATTTATGCAGGTTTCAAACAAATTGAAGGGGGAAAAAGTTTTTAAAAATGCATCCAAAAATTGCATTTGCATCAAAAATGCATTTTTTTAAAAAAAATCATTTTTGTTAGTGCATTGGTATAAAAACGGATAATCAGTTGAATCGAATGCTTTTTGAGTCGTAGAAATCCGATAGATACTTTTGAAGAAATGGCTTTTTAACATAGCTGTATGCTATGATTGAAATAACGAAATGAATAAATAACAATATTTTTTCAAAAATAATCAAATAACAAATTATTTAAATATTTGAAAATGAATAATATTTATTTTGATTTTATTTGAATAACGAAAAATCGAATAATTTTTTCTGATTTTTTTTATTCAAACAAACAAAATATAATTTTTCAAAATAATCAACAAAAATTTGTGATTTTTTTTGGTTATTCACAAAAATTCAAATAAATAACGTATTATTCAAACAACAAAAAATAAATATTCTTGAAAATTTTGTGTTTGAAAAAAAAAAACTATTTCATTTATTTTGTACAGAGAAACGCAAAATAATTCTTACAACACAGTTTTATTTTGATGTCAGGTTCTTATAAATTGTAATTAAATAAAGTCCATTGAAATTCAGAAAAGTTAAGTTGTAATTTAGGAAATTCCAAGTGCAGATATAAAAACTTTTATTTTTTTAACAAAAGTATAAAAATCTGAAAAAAGGCGATTTTTAGAGGTTGGTTTAAAAGGACTCCCAGCAAAACTTAGATTACCAAATAAGGTATAAAATAAGGTATAGGATCTCTTATTTTATACATTGCAGCATTGATGATTTTAACAGGCGATGAGACTCAAAGTAATGCATACGAGTAAGGTATATAATATAGCATACCAGAACGTAATATATAAGGTGTTACGAGTAGTGAAAAAGTAATTTAGTATTAAATTTACTCACGTGATTGTAAGTGAGTGTAAGTAGATAAAATATGCTCGTGAGTGTGTGTCGTTAGAAATTTACTATCGTGAGCCAATCTCTAGTTTAAACTTATGCATTTTTTTATAAAATAATTATTTTTTATGTTATTGTAATGCATTATGCATCCAATTATAAATAATGCATTATTTCAAACTTTCAAATAATGCATAATGTAACCAAATATAAGTCATCCATGATTTAATGTTTAGAAATAATAAATATGAAATAAATTTTTTCCAATAATCATGCATTACGTAGCAAATTAATAGTAATGCATTATTTTTCACTTGAAAATAATACGTTGTGGAACAAATGTTTAGTAAGACATCCTAAAATAATGCTACAAATAAGGTATATACATTACCTGGTAATGTGTTATATAATCACTACCCATTACCAAAGTTTTGCTGGGCTATACTCACTTTGTCATTCCGTGTGTAATGAATCGAAATATCCATCTAACAGACTATACAATATATGTTATTGATTAGAGATAGATTGTAACACATTCTACAGATGTCCGTCCGTTTGTTTGTGGAAGACATGATGCAGTCCCAACTAAAAGAGCTAGACTGCGGAAATTTGTCAGAAATATGTCTTATGGTCTGAGGCTGGTTATGTACGAAAATAGGCCAAATCGGATCATATTTCAACATCTGAACAAATGCAAAATTAAATAAAATATTTCTATGTCAGAAGAAGTTCTTGCGAAATGGAATGATATCTGATAATTATTATATACAATTTTTTTTCTTAATTCACTTACATATAAAAAAACAAAGTTTTGGGTGACGATATCTTTAATCTCAAGACCCTTACGAAATTTTAAAACCCGGTTTTCGAATAGTTCGAAAATCAGCGTTTTTTTAAATTGACAAAAAACCGAATGAACCCGTTTTTTCGGTTTTTTGCAAAATAAGGCAAAGAATATTTATTACGGCCAATATAAAGCAGAGATTTGTCGGTGTTTCGAAAAAATTGGTACTTTATATCACCATTTCTAATATTACTTCAGAAAATACAATTTGTATTTAAGAAATTTGCAATTATATTTCAGAAATTTTTAAATACGTTTTAGAAATGTTCAATTTTATTTATATGTATTTCAAAAATTTTCATTTATGTTTCGGAAATTCATTTACGTTTCAAAAATTACCAATTGTATTTTAGAGGTTTTCATTTCTACAAATTGTAATGCAAATGAAAATTTCTGATATAAAAATGAAAATTTCTTAAAAGCGTTTAGAGAATTTGGAATATAAATGAAAAATTTTGAAAACAAAAGGAATTTTTGAAAAGCATAGAAATTTTTGAAATACAAAAGAAAAATTTAAAAAACCAATGAAAATTTTGAAATACAAACCGAAATTTTTTAAATACAATTGAAATTTTATAAAAAGCATTTAAAAAATGTTCAAACTTCAATGGAATATTTTTTACTGCAAACATTTTTTATTAAAAAAAAAAATAACTAGCAAACATTAAAAAATTACTTAAAATAAAATTTTGATAGTCGACAAAAATGTTCATTAAAAATTTTTGCTTATTTTTTTTTGATATGTTAAGATTTGCCACATCCAGAAATGATTTGCACTCAAATTTATGGATTCAGCCAAGGCGAAATTATTTTTTTTACTTGGTATTCATTCATTTGGGATTTTTTTTAACACCTTTACACTAAAAAGATCGAGTTTAACTGCTTTTAAAGGTTGATTTATAAAAACCGGGGTTCGACAGTAAACCAACCGGTCTAACCGGTTTTCAAATAGTTAAGATTTTAAAAATTCGGAAGTTGCAAGCCACATAAAACCGGTTTCGAAAACCCGGTCTAATCACCCTAGTAAATATACATCCTTTCAGGACTGTCTATTGTTTTAAAAAAATATTGAAAAGTTTATTCAAGTAGTGTATTTTCAATAGCAAAACGTTTTAACAGTATTTTTTAAACATAAAAAAATCAATTTGCGAAAAAATTAAAAAACTATTTTAATTAATAGCCTTGTTTTTTGCATTAAATCAATATTGGAATAACTTTATTTTACTTTAAAAAGGTTCAAATCTGGCCAAACAATTTTTTTTAATTTTTTTGTGAATCTACATCCTATTATCAATAATAAAATAAAAACATAATTAAGCTAAGGTAAAAATTTGAAGTATAAAAACTAAATTTAGTTAAATCCTAGAATTAAATTGGATTTATTTATACCATTTTACATTATGGACACCGCTTAGTTTCTTACCTGTTTATATGTATTTACTAATTGTATGTAGATTTAGAAAAAAAAATATAAAAAAAAATTCTGGACTTGATTTGACACATTTTTACAATAAATAAAGTAAATCCCAATCTTAATCCGGTCTGAAAAAAACAAGCCTAATGTTTTAGTAAAGAAAACCTTTAATAACAAGCTAACAATAAAACAATAGTGGTTTGTAAGAATAATTGTGTGTTTTACTGTATAATAAAATGCAAAATAAATAAAAACAAAATTATTTTTCAAACACAAAATTTTCAAGAATATTTCTTTTTTTTGTTTAAATAATACGTTATTCATTTGAATTTTTGTGAATAACCAAAAAAAATCACAAATTTTTGTTGATTATTTTGAAAAAATCTATTTTGTTTGTTTGAATAAGCAATCAGAAAAAATTATTTGATTTTTTTGGAAAGAAATATTATTCCATTTTTATGAATTTGAATAAAATAAAATTTTATTTTATTCAAACCAAAATAAATAAAATAACAAAACATTTTATTTTTTGATAGCCAACTAAAATATCAAAGTATTTTATTTATTTCCAAAAAATCCAAATAAAAAAAATCAATAATACAGCTATGCTTTTTAAAGTTACATACTTTTTTGATAAAATTGCAAAATAAACACTAAATTGATTTTTTGTATGGAAAAACCCAAATAAGTAGTTTTAAAAAAATCACGAAAATTTTTTGAAACTCTGTCACAAAAAAAACGGTACTCAATTTTGTGTAAAAAATGTCATATTTTCGAATTATGCTGGTTTCAAAAAAATTGAAGGGGGAGAAAGTTTTGAAAAATGCATCCAAAAATTGCATTTGCATTAAAAATGCACTTTTTTTGGAAAACTTTTTTTTTTATTGCATTGGTATAAAAAAGGACGAACGTTTGAATCAAATGCTTTTTGAATCGTAGAAATCCGATAGATACTTTAGAAGATATGGCTCTTCAAATTAACATACTTTTTTGATTTTTTAAATTTTTGAAGAAAATTAAATTCGCGAAAAAATCGCGATTTTTTTAAAATTAAAAAAACTGAAAATGGATATGTTTTATTGGCTTTATTGAGAATGCATACCGTTAATATAAAGAAAATCGAAAGACCTAAGGTCAGAAAATAGCATTTTTTATGTGTTTTCTGGTGGATTTTGTGATATAAAAAAAAATTAAATTGGTCAAGGTGTTTTCGAACAAATGTGGTTTTTCCAACGTTCAAAATTTTTTTTTGTAAAAAATCTCTAAATTTTTCCCCTTTGTCCTTTATAGAGATTTAGACGAACTTTCATTTCATTTTAATTTGAGTCAAATCCGAATACGTGATGTCTTTCGATCAAAATTTTAGATTTTTGTAAAACATTCCGAAAATTAAAAAAAAAAGTCTAGAAAAGCTGCGCTGATTTCGCTCAAATTAAGTTTAAATAAAAGTTTGTTTCAAGCTTGATGAAAGGATTTTTCTTTAATTTCTTGAACGTCACTTTTGGAATTTTTTATAAGTTTTAAATAGCGATGTTTCGAAAACCGTGCGATCGATTTCAGGAATTTTTTAATATTTATATTCAGCATGACAAAATCAATAAAATATACCGCAAATTATTTATATTTTAAATTTTTTTCAAAAATTCAATTTTTTTTGCGGAAATTTTCCATATTAAATTCGTTATCAAAACAATAAATTTTATAGAAAATGATTAATCGTAATCGCATGATTTTTTCGCCGATTACGATTAATTGGTGCGATTAATCGCGATTACGATTACGATTTTAATCGTTTTGCAAACTCTAGACCAACTTGGCGGTTAATTTCGCGAAAACCCCAAAAAATGAAGAAATTCGCGAATTTAAGGGCTTAAGATGAAAAGCCTCAAACCAAATTTGTATAAGAAATATTGCTACAAGTCATATCTTTGTTTTCCATGCCATTCAATTTAAAAATCATTAACTTTGCAATTTTTTTTGTTGAAAAACTGACTCGAAATCAGCAAATCTTTAACGACATTTTGCAAGAAAACTGTACCATACATCGAAAAACAGAGTACGCCATTCGAATCAGCATGTCCGAAATATATAGAAATGATGGACGTAACTCTTGTTTATTTTTTTGTGTTCCGCAGTGTAATCGCTTGAATTGTAAAAAATTCAAATTTTTTCACTTTTTTCAAAGACTGCAATAATTTGCTAACTTTGACAGCTCACCGAAATAAAAGTAAACAACTCAGTTGATTGATTTTGTTAATTAGTGTTGCAGAATTTTATCTACTTTTACCCCATACCAAATTTTATAACAAAAACTTCATTTATAAATTTCAATTAATCGCCACTTTGGTACCATTTGAACCCATTGTGCACCGTAGCGTATGATCAATATTAATTTATGTACATGATATCAATCATACGCCTTAGTAAACAGTATTCAAAAACACAAAATTTGATTTTACCACACAAGTTTAAGGCCAGTGGCATATAAATTTGCCTGACTTTGAAAATTAGGGTATAAAAATTCTTTTGCTATACAAAAAAAGGCGTGTTTGCTTTCCATACAAAATTTTTTATACCCTACACCACTCTGTGGTACAGGGTATAATGAGTTTCTGCTGATGTTTGTAACTACTCGAAATGTTGGTCCTAGACCTACCTTCAAGTATACCGATCTACTCAGAATTACTTTTTGAGTCGATTCAGCGATGTCCGTCCGTCTGTCGTTCCATCTATCGGTTTAAGCACGATACAGGTCGCAATTTTAAATCAATCGACTTGAAATTTGAAACTTAATCATCTATTGGCCAAGGACAAAGCCTTTTGAAATTGGAAAAATTCTGTCCATGTTAAGACCTGGCCCCCATACAAACGCAACCTTTGGATTAGGCTTAAATGACTCTAATTACCATACTATAATAGATATCGTATTGAAATTTAAGAGGTAATCAAATTTTGTATGCGCGAACCATCAGTCCAAATTTCAAAGATTCTAAGAAATTTTTTGGATATGTTTCATTTTTTACATATTTTTCGTAGAGAAAACTTTTTAATAGAAATCTTTTCACATTTTATGACAATTTTCGTTTTAAAGATTTTCGGATTCTCAAACATTTTTCTTATGGATAAATTCTCAGAATTTTAATCATTGAAACATTCTCAGATTCTAAGGCATTTTTAATAAAGAAAAGTTCTCTGATTCTGAGACATTTTTTGTATAGAAAAGTTCTCGGATTCAGAAAAATTGTTCGTAAAGAAAAGTTCTCAGATACTGTGCCATTTTTCGTACAGAAAAGTTCCCAGATTATTTGTATAGAAAATTTCTTAGATTCTGAGACATTTTTCGTTTAGAAAAGTTTTCAGATTCTGAGACATTTTTAATATTGAAAAATTGTGAGACAGATTCTAAGACATTTTTTGTATAGAAACATTTTTTGATTCAGAGAAATTTTTCGTATAGAAAAATTCTTAAGATTCTAAGACATTTTGCAAATAGAAAAATTCTGGGTCATTTTTCTTATAATAAAATTCACAGATTCTGAGACATTTTTCGTATAGAAATATTCTAATTTTTTGTACAGAAAAATTCTCAGATTCTAAGACATTTTTTGTATTTTTCGTATTTTTCGTAGAAAAATTTCTTAGAGTCCAAGACTTTTTCTTTAGAAAAAATTTCAGATTCTGAGACATTTTTCCTATAGAAAAACACTAAGATTCTGAGATATTTTTCCTATAGAAAAATTCTCTGACTCTATGACATTATTGTTTAATAAAATTCTTAGTTTCGAGACATTTTTCGTTTAATAAAATTTCAGATTCTGAGACATTTTTCGTATAGAAAAATTCTCAGATTTTGAGACATTTTTCGTACAGAAAAAATCTGTAACGTGTTTTGTACAGAAAATTCTCAGTTTCTGAGACATTTTCGAAATGAAAATTCTGCGTATTAATATTTTGCGCATAAAAAAAATACCCAAGATTCTGAAACGGCTGTAGGCAAAATCGCCCAAAGAAAAATGGCACAAAAAAGAAAACGAAAATTCGCCCAAAAATTTTTCATATAAATTTGGGTCATATTTCATATGAAAAGTTACCCAATATTTTTTGGCAAATTTTCATAGTTTTTGGGCAAAATTTCGAAATTAAAAATTGGGTGATTTTTCATTACGAAAAATTACCCGAAAATTATATATGAAAAATTGTCCAATTTTATTTTGGTTTTATTTTTTGTCAAAATCTTAAAATGTCAAAACTGAAATATGTATGTCACAATAAATCAGTATATTATTACTTTTAGTAACAGTAAACGCATACCGTGTTTTGTTTTATAAATTATATATTATAAGCACTGTGCTTTAAATTATTGAACATTGAAAAACAACTCATTGGAAATATATCAAAAAGAAAAGAATTAATAAAAATTATTATTGTTCCAACCAATTTGAAAACATAAAGACGTCTTGAATTTTTAATTTGGAAATCCTTACAAAAGCAGCGGTGGGATAAACATTAAATCATTATGCCAAGAGATAACAGAAAACGTAGCGTTTATACAAGAGAATTATCCGACAGATTGGTCGGCTTGGAAAGATAAATTTCTGAGATAAGAGAATTGCCTCCGAATGATGCAATTCCTATGGGGACCATAACGGAAGGTGGTGATGAAAATGCTCTAGACCATGATGAAATGACAATGCGTATGAATGCTTTGGAAAGTTTGGTCAAATCTATGAACGAAAGACAACAAATTGTGCCGAGAACCAACACATTTAAAATTGACTGTATTCCCGAATTTGAGCCGGGCATGCTTAATCTACCCGCATCAATTTGTTTATAAAAAATTTATCAAATCGGTGAATTGCATGGTTGGGATGAGAAGTTTAAAATCTTTGCTATGCAGAATAGATTAAAAGGTTTGGCACGAATTTGGTTTGACAATTTAAACCATTATGAATCGTCGTGGCAAGATTGGAAAGATTTATTTCTCAAGTCATTTCCGGATCATCAGGATTTTGCGGAAAATCTTAGAAGATTAGTTAATCGTATGAAATCACCAACAGAATCTATGGCAACTTACTATTTTGAAAAGAAAATGTTGGCTGATGTCTGCAAAATAACTGGCTCAGATGCTGTGTCATGTCTAATTGATGGTCTTCCTGCTGGAAGTTTGCAAGTAGGTGCTAGAGCTGGCCGTTTTCTAACTCCAGAAGATTTGTTTGGACATTATTTGTCCACATTTCCAAGTGTAACAGAACCTCAGGTTAAGAACAGAAGAATTGAGGGCCGAACCATTACGGTTGCTAAGAAAGATGATGGTGACAAGATGAAAAAAATTAACTGTTTCAATTGCAAGAAGGATGGACATTATGCAAATAAATGTCAAAATCCAAGAAAAAGATGTGACAACTGTAAAAAAATGGGGTCATTTGACTCGTGATTGTCTAAGAGCCAAAGGTAAGTCTTCAATTTTGGTAGTAAAAAATGAGGACAAAATTGAAAGTCAGAAAAATTGCTACTTTATGAAGTGTAGAATAGAAGATATTCAATTTGAAGGCTTTATTGACACTGGTAGCTCAGTAATACTTATCAGACAATCAAGTGCAAGTTTATTGAGGAAAACAGTTGAATCTTGCAACATACAGGTTATTGGATATGGTGGGTCGATTATACCAGTGATTTCGAAAATAGTGGCAAGGCTAGAAGTAGATTTAGCTTCCGCGGTGGTAGATTTATTTATTGTCCCTGATTGTGCTCAAAAATTTGATATTTTGGTTGGGCAACCTTTTATTAATTCTTCCAGTGTAATGATGGTAGTTAATAATAATGTAGTTAGCTTGTTACCTAGAGAAGATAAAATTTTTCCTGATTTAAATGGGATGTTAAAGGAAAAATTTTCGCTTTGGGTTGACAAAACGGTAGTAATACCAAAGGGACATGCTAATTTTGTTGAGGTTTTGACTGAACAGTGTCCTAGTTCATGCTTTTATTTGGAAGAATTAAATGTTAATAAACCTAATGAAGAATATAGAATTTTAAGAGGTGTAATCGGAAAACAAGGAGTTGTTTTTGTGGAAAATCATTCAAATAATAATATTACGTTTGGAAAGGGAAGTCGTTTGGGTAGAGTATTTCCTTGTCGATTGGATGACACAATTGAATACCCAAGGTTAGGTTAGGTTAGGGTGGCGGTGCCGGATGGGCACTCCGCATAGACCAATTGGTCCATAGCGATACCACAAAACTTTTTCCGCTTATCGATGTAAACTAAATACATTGACCTTCATTGCGAATTGTTTCAAGCTTTTCAGGTCTATCCTCGTAATTTCCTCCAAAGTCTCGAACTGTGAACTTCCTATAATTGATAGTCGAGTTCGTGCCAAAGCCGGGCAGTGACACAGGATGTGTTCAATGGTCTCTTCGACGTCTGGTGTCTCGCACCTTTTACAGTTTGCGTCCGTAATAAGATTCATGTTCCTGGCATGTTTTCCGACAAGACAGTGTCCCGTTATTAAACCTGTCAACATACGACATTCTATTCTCGTAAGTGTAAGTAAGAATTTAGTTCTTCCTTAATCATAGCGTGGCCATAAAATTCTGCTTATACGACTTGTCCCAAGTTCCTTCCATCTTCGATTTGCTTTGGCGACAGTTAGGGTATTTCGTTTTAGTTTGAAATGCTGGAGTGGCGGTGAAAGCATTATGGTGGTACCTATGCCATCTGCTCCAAGTTTCGCGAGTTCATCTGCTTTCTCGTTTCCTTCTATTCCTTCGTGCCCTGGTACCCATAATAAGGTAACTTCATTATTTAAGCAAAGTTGTTTTAAATTCTCGTAACACTTTAAAACCGTTTTCGATTTAATTTGGTAGCTCAAGAGTGCCTTTAGAGCAGCTTGACTATCCACGTAGAAATTAAGGGTGGCACCTTTTTCCTTTGCCATATATTCCACAGCTTTTGATATAGCAGCTATCTCAGCCTGAAAGATACTCGAGTCCACGGGTAATTTAAAAGATAAGTGTTGGTCAAGTTCCAGTATCGTGAAACCAGCTCCAACACCATGCGATTGCTTCGATCCATCAGTAAAGATATTTATTGAGTTCGCAGGAGGGCCCTGCCAGGTCGACCAGAATTCTCGATCCGGAAATCTAACTTCATATTTCCGGTCGAAAAATAGTTTGGGCACTGTGTAATCAGAGTCAATACGGTCCATATTAGCAATGTTACTGTGTCCAAAGTTTCGATACTTGAACCAATTTGACTCTTTGAGTCTGAGGCAAGCTTTGTAAGCCTCGCCCTTAGCAAAGAGATCAATTGGTAATAAGTGCAATAAAGTGTCGATAGAGTCGGCTGATGTTGTTCTCAAAGCGCCAGTGATACTCCGTCCCATTTGCCGTTGAAGCTTCTGAAACATTTTAAGCGTCACATCCTTTTCGAGTGCCTTATGCCAGACTAAAACTCCATAGAGTAAGATTGGTCTTACGATTGAAGTATAAATCCAGTAAGTGACTTTAGGTTCTAGACCCCAGGTACTGCCGAACATTTTCTTACACGCGTAATACGCGTTGTTTGCCTTTTTTACTCTTTCTTCAGAGTTCTTGTTCCAGAACAGCTTACTGTCCAAGAACACTCCAAGAAATTTGGCATGCGGTGATATTGGAATTTCAACTCCTCCCACTCGAACCTTTCTAAATTCCGGGATTTTGTATTTTCTAGTAAAAAGAACCATTTCCGTTTTCTGCGGGTTGACATTAAGTCCATTTCCTGAAGCCCACTTCCAAATAGCCTTAAGTGAGCCCTCTAAATAATAAATGAATACCCAAATCTGATGGTAAATTCGTCCGAATTAAAAGAATTTACTAGGGAAGATATAATACCTCAGGCGAAACATTTAGATGAAATTGACATGGCACGGTTGCTAAATTTACTTAACAAATATAGAAACTGTTTTCTGAGCTGGGTAGTATAAAAGACGTACAGATGAAAATTACATTAAATGATGAGATTCCAATATCGTATAAACCTTATCGAATGTCGTGGTCTGAGAGAGAAGTCGTTCGAGATATGATAGATGAATTAAAGGCAGCTAACCTTATTCAAGATTCGTCATCATCGTATTCCAGCCCTATTCTTTTGGTGAAAAAGAAAACAGGGGAATACAGGATGTGCATTGATTTCAGAGCTCTGAATCGGAAAACTCTCAAGGAAGTGTTTCCAATGCCGAGAACAGATGATGAGATAGACAGATTAAGGGGTAGCAGATTTTTTACTAGCCTTGATTGTGCTAGTGGGTACTATCAAATCTTGATGGATAAGGACTCCTCTCATAAGACTGCTTTTATCACACCGGATGGACATTACGAATTTTTAAGAATGCCATTCGGGTTGGTAAATGCTCCTGCTGTTTTCCAAAGGACCATGAATAAAGTTCTTGGAAATTTGAGATTCACGACAGCTATGGTTTATATGGATGACATTTTAGTTCCGTCTGATTCTATTGATAAAGGGTTTCAAAACTTGGAAACAATTTTGGAAAGATTATTAAGTAACGGTGTCACATTAAAATTGAAGAAGTGTTTCTTTTTACAGAATAAAATACAGTATTTGGGTTTTGAGATTAATGCTGATGGCGTAAAACCAGGAAGTGATAAAATAAATTCTGTGTTAAAGTTTCCTGCTCCTAGTAATGTTCATGAAGTACGACAATTTTTAGGGTTAACGAGTTATTTTAGGAAATTTATAAAGCAGTATTCTTTGATAGCAAGACCTATACAAAACTTAGTAAAAAAAGACGTACCTTTTATATGGGGAAAAGATGAACAAAATGCATTTGACGAATTAAAGGAAAAGTTGACAGTTCGTCCAATTTTAGTTTTGTACGATAGAAATGCACATACGGAATTACATACGGATGCGTGTAAGTGGGGTGTTGGGGCAGTTTTACTGCAGGAGCAAGTTGACAGAACTTTAAAACCAGTTGCTTATTTTAGTCACTCAACGACAAAGGAGGAGCAACGGTACCATTCTTATGAATTGGAGACTTTAGCAATAGTTTATGCTTTAAAACGTTTTAGGGTTTACTTACTTGGAATTGAATTTAAAGTAGTAACCGATTGTTCCTCTTTACGGACAGCTTTTACGAAAAGAGATCTTGTTCCTCGGATTGGAAGATGGTGGTTAGCGTTACAGGAATTCAATTTCTCGGTCGAATATCGACAGGGTTGCCAAATGGCTCACGCAGATGCGTTAAGTAGGAATCCAATAAAAGGTGATGATTTGGGAGTTGAAGTTTTTCGCGTGGACATTACGGAAACGGATTGGGTGTTAGCAATGCAGCTGAATGACGATAGGTGTAAATTTCTTATCGAAACGCTTAGGGGATCTCCGGCAGATAAGGAAGAAAGACAAATACACAAGGAGTATGAATTAAAACGAGGTAGATTGTATAGAAAAACGATCAATGGTATTAGGTGGGTGGTACTAAGGTGATTCATAATGCTACCGCCACACCAAGGGCAAATGGTCAGGCGGAAAGATATAATAGGACAATTTTATCAGCTATAAGTTCCACCGTCAAGGAGGAAAATAGATGGGATGAGTGTATTTACGATATACAGTGGGGATTAAATTCGACGGTAAATAAATCCACTGGCAAAATTCCAAACGAACTTTTATTTGGATTCCAACCTAGAGGGAAAGAAGATTCATATCTGTGTAATGAAGTCTCGGAGAACCAGGTAAAGGACGTTTTAGTCTGCCGTAATCAGGCTAAAATGTCAATAGAAAAGGCACAGACTTATCAGAAACAAAAATATGACCAAAAAAGACGTAAGAGCCAAATTTATCGAGAAGGCCAATTAGTGTTGGTGAGGAAAACTAAATTGGTGGAGGGGAATCGAAAATTACTTCCTAAATTTAGTGGACCTTATGAAATTGTAAAATATTTAGGAAACGATAGATATGTTGTTAGAGATTTACCAGGGTCCCACAGGTCTCAGAAACCATATGAGGGTGTAACTTCCTCGGATAAAATAAAGCTTTATGAATCATTTGAGTGTGATTCTAATTGATATCAAGGCATTTAATATATTTTTGTTTTTTTATTTATTGTTGATATAATAGTGATATAATTAATTACAGATGCTTCACGAGGACGTGAATAAGGAGCGTGGCCGAGTTATAAGCACTGTGCTTTAAATTATTGAACATTGAAAAACAACTCATTGGAAATATATCAAAAAGAAAAGAATTAATAAAAATTATTATTGTTCCAACCAATTTGAAAACATAAAGACGTCATGAATTTTTAATTTGGAAATCCTTACAATATTTAACTAACCAAGAATAAGCTGAAGCAAAACCGTTCCGTTGTTGCTAACATACAAAGGCTCTGGTGGGAATCGAAACCAAAACCCCTGCTCTTACATGCAGATTACCACGCTATATATTAATCTATGGCAGCGCAGTAAAAAATCAAAAGTAATGAATTTAAAAACAGCATGCAACTCCGATGAAAGCGCCGCAGGCGATTTTTGATTAAAATTTGTTGTCAAAATTTTTTTAGCCTGCGGCGCTTTCATCGGAGCTAATTCCGTTTTTTTTTTATTTCGTTAAAATTTAAGTTTCACACTTAAAACTTTTACATCAATTGCATATGCATTTTACGATCTATAAAAATAAATAATAACCCTATGGTCTTATCTTAACAGTTTTTGTCTTTATCTTAAAGTTCTTTTGCGTAGCCGGCCTTCGGCCGGGCTTAGGGATTACAAACTCCATGCCTTAGACCCACCCTCTCCGCAAAAGAAAGCTTTTCAGTGTAGTATTTGTTTTGAAAAAAATGTGTTAGAAAAAATCTTTTTTTATTTTGGGCCATTTTTCATTTCTTTTTTGGGCTTTTTTTCGTTAATTTTGGGCGAAGTTTCGTATTTTTATTTTTGGGTAATTTTTCATATTTTTGGGCGATTTTGCATTTGGGCGATTTTTCATAAAATTTTTTGGGCGATTTTATTTGGGCGATTTTGCCTACAGCCTTCTGAAACATTTGTCGTATGGCAAAATTCTTAGATTGTGAGAAATTTTTTTTATAGAAAAATTCTCAAATTCTGAGACATTTTGCGAATAAAAAAATTTCCAAATTTTGAGATATTTTTCGTATAATAAATTTCTCAGATTCTGACAGATTTTTCGTATTTAAAAATACTCATATTCTGACACATTTTTTGTATAGAAAAGTTTTCAAAAACTTCACTTATCAATTTCAATTAATCGCCACTTTGGTACCTTTTGAACCCAATGTGCGATGTTCACGTGAGCGTGAGTAAAATAAAATATCGTGCGTGAATAATTGTTTTCTTTCATTAGCATGCGTGATCGTAAATAAAAACTCACTCACGCTCCCATAGCTATTTAAAATAATTTTTAAGTGTTTATATTGCTCATACGCACATGTTATATACACCATCATTGTATAAAATTAGCGTAGTGAAATTTTTAACATTTGATTTCTAGAAAACAAGCCAAAACACATATCTGAAAATTTCATATCGGATAAAAAAACACTTTAGCTTTTTTTTTAAATTTAAAAAAAAAATTAGGCGTGTTTTTTGATAAATAAAATTTAAGTTCAAATTTGAAAAATTCAGAACTTCTTCTGAAAATTTTCCAATTTTTATTTTTTTAATCGATAGCCCATACAAAAATATATAAAAAACTTTTATTTTAATGACTTAACTGTGTTTCATTTAATTTGCATAAATATTGAAGTAAAGATACTCTAGCAAAAAAGTTTGATATTTTCAATATTTGACCACGCCTACAAGGCCCACTTTTTGAAAAAACTTAAATTTTGTTTTTGTTATTTAATAGTGCGAATATTTTGCAAATGATAACCCATTGAAACCACTTTGGTTTTTCTGTAGTGGAACAGTTGGTTTGGAATGCCTCATATGTATGTATGCCTGTCAGATTATATTATTCCTTTATTCCTGACTGAACATTAAAAATAGGAAAAATAAACCATCATAAAATTAACATAAACAGTTAAAATGCCATTAGCACATGTGTGTGTTTGTGTGTTTTTGAGTGTATTGTATACAATAGGGTGGTTCGTTTTTGGGCTTTTGTCTCTGATCAAATTCTAATACCTGCCAAAAATGTCGGTCCCCTAATGGTAACTCACATGCAAAATATCACTCCGATCGGAGTTTATCTTCTGTCTCCACTTTGAGCCTAAAAATTGGGGTTTTTGCAAAAAGGACTTTAAAAAAAAAAATAATTATTTTTGTGTAATATTTGATCGTAAATACTTAAATATGAAATTTAAAGATTTTACGATATCATTAACCCGTTCAAACTTGACACCAAAAAAAAATGGCATGATTTTTGGGGCGCACAGTGGGGAAAAATGGACTTTTTTTGTCCGATTTTGCCTACAGGTCGCAATTCTTAACCGATTTTAGTTATTCTTCTTTTGAAATTTAGCTAATAAAATTCCTCACTTCTTCTTTTTTTCGATTTTTTTTTTTTTTTTAAACAGATTAAAAAATAATTTTAAAATTCCAAAAATTATAAGTTAAAATTTTAAGTAAAAAATAAAATATTTTTTTAAAAAAATTTTGACTAATTATGACTAAGCAAAACAAAAGCTTTAATCTAAAAAAGATTTCATTGAAATCGGTACATTATTTTTAAAGATATAGGCTTTTTAAAGTGAAAATTCTTGAATTTTTGTCTGGTTATAAAAACCAAAATAATAATATATTTTCAAATACTAATCACGTCGTTGATAAGGGGTTCCAATACCTTTAATTTATTCTATAAAGCATATTCGTCCCATGCCTAATACATTTTTTATTCCAAAAATACTGAAAAAGTGAAAATTTTCTGAAAATATAAAAAGTAATCCGATATTATTTTTCAAAAATCCACCATGACAGATCGATGAGGAATTTTACTAGCTAAAATACAAAAAAAGAAAACCCAAAATCGGTTAAGAATTGCGACCTGTAGGCAAAATTGGACAAAAAAAGTCCATTTTTCCCCACTGTGGGGCTTTCTCAAAACACCTTTTTTCAAAATTTGAAAATTTTATTAAAAAAAAAATTAAAATATATAATTTTTTCTTTCTGAATTCATTAAGAACACCTCATTAAGAACACCTTCTCAAAACACCTTTTTTCAAAATTTGAAAATTTTATTAAAAAAAAAATTAAAATATATAATTTTTTCTTTCTGAATTCATTAAGAACACCTTGTAGAAGAAAAATGTGAAATATGACGGATATCCGTCGGCCCACTTATCGGGAATCGCGGGGAAAGTTAGCGGATTTCAAGGAAATATTGGTTTTATCAATAATTTGTATTAATAAAATATTATAAATTAAATTTTTGGACAAATTAACAGTTTTTTGATGTCGTGGCATTCTATTTAATAACTTTAAGTCTGTCATGAAATCTTACAGATCTAGGACGTCTTTAACCCACATTAGCTGGGGGTCAAAAATGACTCCCGCAGAAAATTTGAAGTTTAGAGCTTAAATTTTGTGCTATAAACAAGTATAAAATGGCTTTTGTGTTTTGTAACTATCTAAAATTTCGTATGAATATGTTACCTTTAAAAAATCGTTAACCCTTCTTGGCAGGGGGTCAAAAATTACCCATTTAGTAAAAAATATATATTTTGTTGACATCAAAAAATTCAAGCACTATGCCTAAAAATTTTTGTTGGGATCATTTTTGACCCCGGGTCAATGTGGGTTAAATATATATATTATAAATTGGTAAAATTTTTGGGCTGATTTAATGTTATCTAATAGATTGCCACAAATAAATTTTTTATAAAAAAATAATTTTTTTATTGAATTGGTCAATTTTGATCCCATACCAAGAAGGGTTAACGATTTTTTTAAAGTTAATATATTAATACGAAATAGTAGTTGGGGTACATAACACAAAAGCCGTTTTATACTTATTTATAGCACAACATGTAAGCTCTAAACTTCAAATTTTCTGTGGTGGTCGTTTTTGACCCACAGCCAATGTGGATTATAGACGTCCTACATCGGTAAGATTTCATGACAGACTTCCAGTTATCTAATAGAATGCCACGACAGCAAACAACCGTTAATTTGCCGAAAAATTAAATTTATAAGATTTTATTAATCCAAATTATTGATAAAACCAACATTCCTTGAAATCCGCTAACTTCCCCCCACGATTCCCGAAAAGTGGTCTGACGGATATCCGCCATATTTCGCATTTTTCTTCTCCAAGGTGTTCTTAATGAATTCAGAAAGAAAAAATTATATATTTTAAATTTTTGTTTTATAAAATTTTAAAATTTTGAAAAAGGTGTTTTGAGAACGCCCCAAAAATCATGCCATTTTTTTGGTATCAAGTTTGAACGGGTTAATGTTATCGTAAAATCTTTAAATTTCATATTTAAGTATTTACGATCAAATATTATACAAAAATAATTTTTTAATTATTTTAATAAAAAAACTTATGTTTTTAAAGTCCTTTTTTGGAAAAACCCCAATTTTGAGGCTCAAAGTGGAGACAGAAGATAAACTCCGATCGGAGTGATATTTTGCATGTGAGTTACCCTTAGGGAACCGACACTTTTGGCGGGTTTTATAATTTGATAAGAGAGAAAAGCTAAAAAAACGAGCCACCCTAGTATACAATAACACTTTAAATGGTTTTGTTATAAATTTTCCACATTTTTAAATAAATGAAGGTAATATTTTATTGCAGTATTTTTAATACATTAAAGTATTTAGTTTTGTATTGTGTAATAGCACAGTTTAATTATAAATGGCTACATTCGGGACCTTTAAACATGTTGTATAATTTTGCATGAAAAAAATTAAAATTCACTTAAGCTTTAGCAGAATATAGTTTAAATTTGTTGAAATTTACTTTATTTCTGATAGGAAAGGGCTTGTTTAATAAGAGAGTACATTAGGGCGGGTCGATTTTTTTTGTCAAAAATCGTATAGCAAAAACATAATCTACAAGAAATTCTAAGAACATTTCCCAAAGAAACTATGTTTCTAAAATCAAACCCTATACCGCGCCTAACGACATGAAGATTTGTCCGTCCGTCCTTTTTTTCATAAGCAAAACATAGAACTTGACTCCTTTTTGGTGTTTCTGTTCATTTTTTGGCTTTGGTGGGCTCTGAAGTATTTAGTAAAATTTTATTGGCAACATTTTTGTAGAACATTTCATCCCCACCCTCCCGCTCTTTCGGGGTGTATTTTGCGATTTTTTAGAATATAGCCAAAAAATACCGTTATAAGAGGGAGTTAGAGGGTTAATATGTTTCACAAAAATATTTGCCATAATATTTTCTACAAAGTTGCTGAACATACCCTACACCTCAGATGTAAAGAAAACATAGTTATATATACCGATATGCTGCAAGAACATATCCAGCGGCAATGTTTTACTAATTGCCGCTGGATATAATGCATATCATTGTGTTCGATAAAAATTTTTGATAACTGAATATTTTTTTTACATCAGTATTTGATTAATTTGAGTAAAATTTTTTTTTTTTAATTTTTGTAAAAAAAAATTTTGAGTGTAAATTTTTTTGAGTGTAATATTTTTTTTTTTAATTTTTGTAAAAAAAAATGTTGAGTGTAAATTTTTTTGAGTGTAATATTTTTTTTTAGTTTTTTTGAGTGACAAAAATAGTTTCTAAAATATTTTTTTTGGCTTACCATTGCTTTTTAAAGCGTGTTTAGCGTTTTTTTCAACACGGGAGTTCGGGTTAAAACCCATCTGAAATTCCACATTTTGCTAATAACTTATGAACCACTAGACAAATTTCGCTGAAATTTAGTATTAATCTGACCGGAAGTATAACAAATATATACACCACGCTTCAGCAGCTTGCCGTATATATTTTTCATTCCTCCGCTAACATTTGAAAGTTAGCGTGTTTCACACAGACAGAAAGACAGACGGACGGACGGACGGATTTTCATGTCGTTAGGCGCGGTATAGGGTTTGATTTTAGACCAATGGTTTCTTTGGAAAAGTTTCTTAGAATTTCTTGTAGATTTTGTTTTTGCTATACGATTTTTCAGTTTTTTTCGATCCATACAAATCGACCCGCCCTAGAGTACACACAAAAAAAAAATTCCAATGAACGAATTTCAAAGTATTTATAAACAAATTCATACAATTTATTAATTTTTCCATAATACTTTAAAACTTTTTCATAGTATTTATGAAAAATGTTAAATAGTTCTTAAATTTCATATATTATGATTTATTCATAAATACTATGAAAAAGTTAATAAGTATTATGAAAAAGTTAATTGTGTGAATTTTTTCAAAAATAATATGAAAGTCGTTCATTGGAATTTTTTTTTTGTGTGTATTCAAAAATGAAAAAAACAATATATAAAATATTATCTGAGGGATTTTTTTCCTGGAGCCGGACAGACAATTCTAGAATGTCTAAGAATCGAACAAGGATCAATAACATAGTGCAAGAGTGAAAAACCACTCGGACTTAAACATATAGATTCGATTCTACTACAAAAAGTTAGCAAAACCCTTCACCCGGACTCTCCAGTTTGCAACAACCCTAGCCAGGTTCTTGCGAAAAAATATCATTTATTCTAAAAAAAATTTCTTTCACAAAAGTTTTAAAAAAATGTATTTTTCGCTGTTTTATTTAAACTCAAATGTTAGCACTACAGGCCATTTATAATAGTTATTTTAAAAAAATTGTTAAAATAAAATTTTCACACATATATCATTAAGCACTTAACATTTTTTCAACACTTAAAGTGTGTAATTATTTGCATAAATATAATTTACACTCGAATAAAATTGTCCTCTTTCTCTTTCCGTTGGTAATGAATGTAAGTACACAGTGGATTGTATATATTCATATGTGTAGCCGTACAAGTCATATATATTATGACATGGATGTCATAACACAAAATTAAATAATTGATTAACACTATTGAAACCAAAGGTGGTCAAAAGTCTAAGATTTTATAAATTTTTTCTATAGCAAAAATGTCTCAGAGACTTTTTCTGAGACTTTTTCTATAGGAAACACGTATTAGCATCTAAGATTTTTTTAAAGGAAAAATGTCTCAGAAACTTTTTCTATTTCTCAGAATCTGAAACTTTTTCTAGGAAAAATGTCTCAAAATCTGAGAGTTTTTCTATAGAAAAAATGTCTCATAATATGAGAGCTTTTCTATAGGAAAAATGTTTCAGAATCTGAGACATTTACTATAAGACTTTTTCTCATAATCTGAGACTTTTCTATAGAACAAATTTATCAGAATCTGCGACTTTTTCTATAGGAAATATGTTTCAGAATCTGGGGCTTCTTTTATAGGAAAATTGTTTCAGAAACTGGAACATCTTCTAAAGGAAAACTGTATCAGAATCTGAGACTTTTGATTCTTGGAAAAATTTCCCAGAATCTTAAACTTTTCTATAGAAAAAATGTCGCAGCATCTGAGACTTTTTCTGGAGAAAAAAATGCCGCAGAGTTTTGTACTCTTGCCCAAAAAATTAAATCATGATAATGTTTTATTTAATAAAAACTTTTTACGAATAACCCTCACATATTTGCAAAAAAATATGTAAGGGTTAAAAAAATATTCAGAAAAAAAGAACTCCAAGAAATTTATCAAATTTATCAATATTTACAAAAAATTTGGAAAACTACACTCGAAATAATAACTCTGGTAAATTACAGAAAAACTCTGCTAATTTAACAGAGTTCACCGTACTTTTCCAGCTAGCAACATTACTTGGTAATTTTACTAAAAAACTATGTAAAATGATTTTTACAAAAAAAAACCTGTTAATTTACAGACTTTATAGTAAAATATTGGTTAAATATTAGCGTCTTTTAACAGAAAAAAATCTGTTTTTTACTATAAACTCTGTAAAATACTTTGGACAAAAAAACTGTTAATTTAGAGAGTCTCTAGTAAAATATTGGTTAAATAAAGCACCATTCAGCAAAGAAAAACTCTGTTAATTTACAAATATTTGTAAAATATATTTGATGCAACCAAAATTTTATAGAAAAAACTCTGTAGTTAAATGAAGTTTTTTTGGGAATTTTCTTTATTAAGTTTTCTGTGAAATTAATGTTTAAAATACAGACAAAACTTAGTTTTTGGTTACAAAAATACAAAGTATTTTGCTAAAATCTGTATTTTTGCAGAAATATCTGTTAATTATCTGTAAAATAAAGATAACAAGGTTAAAAGTAATATAACAGATAAAACTTTGTTTTTTGTCACAAAAAATTCAAAGTATTTTCTTTAAATCTGCATTTTGACAGAAAACTCTGTCAAACATCTGTTGAATTGAGATTACAGTCATTTTACAATGTATTTTACAGAGTTATTATTTTGAGTGTAAGAACAAATCAGAAAATACAAAAAATAAGTCAGAAAAATGCAGATATTTTCAGAAAAAATCACAAAATTCAGAAAGAAAAGCAACTAGAAAATTTAGAAAAATCTGAATATATAATTTTTTTTTTTATTAATAATTAAATAAAAAAGTATAAAGAATTAATGCAAACAAATTTTTCCCTAACAAAAAGAAATGTACAAGCTAAAAAAAAAACTAAATAAAAAAAAAAATTGACCAATCACGGGATTCGATCACCGGACCTTCCGTTTTTCAGTCTGTCTCACCTCAGCTAGGCCACCGTAGCTTATTGAAATATTGCTTTAAATTTTGTTATGTTTCTCTTGCTTGGAGATACATATTCGATTTTCAAATATACTGGTTAGTATTGCCATGTCGTAATTTTTTATTGGAAAAAATTTGAGGTGATGGTAACAAATCTCATTGGAAATGCGATATTTGGTATGGCAATACTGCGTTAATCGCCGCTAGGTGTCACTACCAAAACTATGTGTTTTTTTATTTTATTTATTAATTTTAAATTATTGTTGAAGTTTACGTTTGTAATAAAATGAAAACTATAATTCTTATTTTCTTTTTCGTTGAATCGTTAGCTTATATAGTCAAACTTAGGTGGCGTCCTGCAACTTTTTTAAAATTAGACCCCAGCCTAAAAACATTATCATGTTAAAAATCCGAGACTTTTTCTATTGGAAAAATGTGTCAGAATCTGTGACTTTTTCTATAGGAAAAGTATCTCAGAATCCGAGACTTCTGCTATAAGGAAAATGTCTCAGAATCTTCTTTCAATAGGAAAAATTTCAGAATCTGAGACTTTTTCTATAGGAAAAATATCTCAGAGTCTTAGACTTTTTCTATAAGAAAAATGTCTCAGAATCTAAAAATCTTTCAATAGGAAAAATTTCTTTGTGTCGGAGACTGTTTCTTTATAAAAAATGTCTAAGAATCTTAAATTTTTTAAACGAAAAAATTTTCAGAACCTGAGACTTTTTCTGTAGGCAAAATGTCTCAGAAACTGAAAATTTTTCTTTTGGAAAAATTCCTTAAAAACTTAGACTTTTGCTATAGAAAAAATGTCTTAGAATCAAGGGCTTTTTCTATAGGAAAAATGTCTCAGAATCTGAAAATTTTCTATAGGAAAAATGTATCAGATTCTGATACTTAACTTAAGAGAAAATGTCTTAGAATATGAGACTTTTTTTATAGAAAAAATGTCTCAGAAACTGAGACTTTTTCTATAGGAAAAATGTCTCAGAAGCTGAGACTTTTTCTATAAACAAAATTTCTCAGAATCTGAGACTTTTTCTATAAAAAAAAATGTCTGAGAGTTTAAGACCTTTTCTATAGAAAAAATGTCTCAGAATATAAGACTTTTTTCAAAAAAAAATGTTTTAGAATCTGAGACTTTTTCTATAGAAAAAATGTCTCATAATCTGAAACTTTTTCTATAGGAAAAATGTCTCAGAATCTGAGACTTTTTCTAAAGGAAACATTTTTCTATACGAAAAATGTCTCAGAAACTTAAAAAATGTATCAGATTCTGATACTTATCTTTAGAAAAAATGTTTTAGAATCTGAGACTTTTTTATAGAAAAAATGCCTCAGAATCTGAGACTTTTTCTATAGGAAAAATGTTTCAGAAGCTGAGACTTTTTCTATAGGAAAAATGTCTCAGAAGCTGAGACTTTTTCTATAGGAAAAATATCTCAGAAGCTGAGACTTTTTCTATAGGAAAAATGTCTCAGAAGCTGAGACTTTTTCTATAAAAAAAATATCTGAGAGTTTAAGACTTTTCTATAGGACAAATGTCTCAGAATCTGAGACTTTTTCTATAAAAAAAATTCCTCAGAATCTGAGACTTTTTCTATAGAAAAAATGGCTCAGAATCTGAGACTTTTCTATATGAAAAATGCCTCAGAATCTGAGATTTTTCTATAGAAAAAATATCTTAGAATCTGAGAATATCTTTGAATCTGAGACTTTTTCTTTAGGAAAAATGTCTCAGAATCTGAGACAATATCTTCAGAATCTGAGACATTTTTCTTATAGAAAAAAGAAAAATGTCTCAGAATCTTACCCCCAGTTTCTGTAATATGAACGCCATTCGTCTGCGACGAAATTGCATGTATTTTGTTTTTGTTACAATAACAAAATGAATGACGTTCATGTTACAGAACCTGGGGGTTAGACTTTTTCTATAGGAAAAATGGCTCAGAAACTGAGACTTTTTCTCTAGGAAAAAATTCTCAGAATCTGAAACTTTTCTATAGGAAAAGTGTTTCATATTCTGAGACTTTTTCTTTAGAAAAAATGTCTCAGAATCTGAGTCTTTTTCTATAGAAAAAATGTCTCAGAATCTGAGATTTTTTCTATAGAAAAAATGTCTCAGAATCTGAGACATTTTCTATAAAAAAAATTTCTTATAATCTCAGACTTTGAAAAATGTGGCCGAATCTGAGACTGTTTCTAAAGGAAAAATGTCTCAGAATCTGAGAAATTTTCTATAGAAAAAAAGTTTCAGAGTCTAAGACTTTTTCTATTGAAAAAATTTTTCAGAATCTGAGAATTTTTCTATAGAAAAAAAGTTCAGAATCTAAGATTTTTTCTTTAGGAAAAATGTCTCAGCATCTGAGATTTTTTCTATAGGAAAAATGTCTCTGAATCTGAGACTTTTTCTATAGCAAAAATGTCTCAGAATCTGAGACTTCTTCATTAGGAAGCTCTTCTCAGAATCTGAGACTTTTTCTATAGTAAAATTTTCTCAGAATCTGAAAATATTTCTCAGCATCTCAGACTTTTTATATATAAGAAAAATGTCTCAGAATCTGAGACTTTTTAGAAAATTGTCTCTAGATCTAAGACTTTTTCTAGAAATAATTTTTCTCATTCTATAAAAGAATAGTGTTAACAACTTTAAACACAAAAAAAAGAGGAAAAAAAAATATGGATTTATAAAGTCAAGTTGTAGTTACTTTAACACACTCTAGCCTATTCTCTTAAAAAAAAAAAAAAAAAACTGTCACTTGAAATATAAAAAAAAAATTTCATATACACACAAACTTTAATGAAGAAAACGTACTACTGTTTTTAACCTGTAATTACCAAGAATAACATGTTAAACATTTTGTAGTCTAGTCAAACGTCAACAAAAACGTTGCTTACAAAAAAAAAAATACTAACTGAAAGAAAATTGCCATTTAAAATAACTTACTGACAGGCTAAAGTAAAATGCAAAAAAATAAAAACAAAAAAACCGAACCTAAAAACTTCATGTCCTTTCGCACGTTTCATGGTAGGGCATGTTTAAGAAATTATACACACCATAATACTCTTACTCACTCAGGATCTTTATAAAAATTGCCACATTTTATAAATTGTGTAAACTAGTATGTAAACTGCATAAAGTAAAAAAACCAAAAACAAAGAACCCCTTGTTTTGACACATACTTAACCAATTATAAAGGCGTCGATCTAAAAGGGGGAAGGTAGATTGAACTCGGTCACATCAGGTTGATATTTTTTTGAGATTTTTCATTAACAAGGAAATCATATATAGCTTGTTTCGGTTGTAGCACCTTGAAAAATAGGTCGTGTAAAATAACAAGAAAAACTTGTAACTTTTTTTGTTTGCTACCTCCTGTTTTACAAAAATTTCTAGTAATTTTGCAGGATAAAACCAATAAAATTGTAAATTTAAAAATTTTTTGACACGATAAAATTTACAAAGAGATTTCGTAATTTTACTAAATTTTTTGCTACCTCATATTTTAAGATAATTCCTAGTAATTTTACAAGGTTTTTACCAATGAAATTGTAAATTTACAGTTTTTAGGCGCAATTAAAATTACAAGGAATTCTCGTGAATTTACTAGATTTTTTTTGAAAAATTATCTTGGAAATTTGTAAAATTAGTAAAATTACAAAAAAAAAATTAAATTCCGAGTTCTTAAAAAACAAGGAAATCTGTCAAATATTGGTAAAATGGGATTACGAGACTTTTCCTAGTAATTTTACAAAGTTTTTTGTGTATTTAAAGTTTATATATTCTTGATCCCCAAAAATTTTAAGACGATCTAGCAATGCCTATCCGTTCGTATGTCTGTTTAAAACACGCTAACTTTCGAAAACAACTTCTTTACCTTTGAAGTTTTTTTCTTCCATTTATAATTTTTTCAAATGACCAGACAAATTTTTATTCTTTTAGACCTAAAGATCATATACAAATTTTAGGCCAATTGTATGAAATTAATTGTATAAAACTCGGTTTTAATAACCAATATTCACATTAAACATTAAAATATTATGAGTTACTGAGTAATTTTGTTACCTAAAACCATACCCTAGTCACACTGAAAAAAAAAGACATAACTAAAATTAAGGAAAAAATGTCTTTAAAAATTTATCATGAAATTTCCTAAAATTTAGTAAAATTTAACTAAAAAATGAGAAATTTTCTTAACTATGAGGAAAAAATTTTAGTTCATTTACTTATAATTAGTTCATAGTTTTCTTTAAATGGATTTTTTTAATATTAGGAAAAAAATTCTTACTGCCACAGAAATTTTCCACAAATCTAAGAATCGTATCTTTATTTTTAAGACATATTTCTTAAAAAACAATTTAGTTCAAGTTTAGTTAAAATTTACTAAAAAAAACATCATCGTATTTCTCTTCTTTGAATTGAGGAAGTGTACTTCTTAGAATTTAGTTAATGACTTCTGAGAATTTAGTAAATAACTTCTTAGAATTTAGTTAAAAATTCAAAATGGCGATATCTCGAAAACTAAGCGAGATAGAGCGAAACGGATGAAATTTTCAAAAGAAAGACTACAAAGAAAAATATGGAATAGCCTAGCTCTGCATATCTGTCGGGGTCTCAAGACCCTAATTTTAGATCTAAAATTTGAAATTCCCGAGATTTTATATATGCACATATCTCGGTAAATACTGCCAACACAAGAAAAGGTTCAACGGCATTTTTGTAGCCCTTGACTCATAGAACACTTCCGCAAAATACTCATAAGCCCTCCGATCAATAGTTTTTGAGTTATCCGGTTTTTAAGATTCTCAAGACCCTATCAGGCCCCTTATTACAGTATCTCAAAAACTAAGCAAGTTAGAGCGAAACGGACACAAATTTTGGTTCAAAATCTATGGGGACCCTTAAAGGACCCAACGGGGTCTCGAGTTAAATGGGGTCCGAACCCGTGGGTCCAGGGTCTAGACCCAATCTATTTCTTAAATGTGAAGTATAATTTTTCCCATTTTCTAGTTAAAATTGGCTTAAAATTAAATAACTTTGTTTTCCTTATTTTTGGGAAAATTATGAACTAAAACTAAGAAAAAAAATCTTTGGAGCCAAATCATTCCCTCTTTTTCTCAAAATTTAGTTAATTTTCCCAGATTTTAGTTCACTTTTTTTTTGAGTGCATCACAACCAAAAAATTTTGTTGTTGCTCCAGAATAATTCGAATGGCAACTTATTCAGTTGTCAGAATGAATCTAATTACTCTGTGTATTTCTAGCAACCTCCCTTACAAAAATAATAACTCCAGCACTGCAAGTTTTTACCACATACTTGCATACATCTTTCGTTTATGGCACGCTATAAGGAGTGTTTCACTTTTATTTTCTTTATTAGCAAGTGTTTAGTGTTTAATATTAAAACAAGTAGAAAAGTTAAATTCGACTTGGCGGAATCTATGAATACCCTCTACAATGCCCATTTTAAGTGATAGTAAATTTTCTAACGAGAAAAAATAACAGTTTTGATTAAAAATATTTTATTTTGTGTAAAAAAACAATTTTTTAGTAGTTTAAAAAAAAAAAAATAATAATTTACTAATATTTTTTTGGAGTGTAAAATTTTTTCGGGTTTATTTTTTTTTGCTTTGGTATTAAAATATTTTGAGTGACAAAAATACGTTGTAAAATATTTTTGTGACTTACCAATGTTTTTAAAACAGGTTTAACGGGTTTTCAACACGTGAATTTATGGTGAAGCTAATCTGAAATTCACGGTTTTGCTAATAACTTTTGAACCACTGGACCGATTTGGGTGAAATTTAATACGAACTAGGCTGGAGGAACGGAAAATATATATGCCAAGCTTCAGCATCCTCAGAATTGCTTTTCGAAAGTTATAGTGCTTTTTATCTCATAAATTCACGAATTTTTAGTCTTTCGCTCATAACTTTTGAACCACTGGACCGATTTCACTGGATTGCAATACCAACCTGACCAGGTAAATGCCCAACATATATGCCAAACTTCAGGAGTTTCCGTAAAGTCTTCCAAAAGTTAGCGTGTTTTCAACAGACAGACAGACGGACAGATGGACGGACGGACATCGCTAGATCGTCTTAAAATCGATCGAGGATCATGAATATATATACTTTATGGGGTCTTAGACCAATATTTCGAGGTGTTACAAACGGAATGACAAACTTATATATACCCTCTATCACTAGAGTGGAGGGTATAAAAAAGTAGTAGAATGTTTTTTTTTTAAATTAGTATTTTTATTTATAATACATTTTAAAACCCGTTCGGCCTATCTGACCCCTTAAGTATATAAAATGTGTGTTTTATAAAGGTGGACAATATTAAGTCAAAGTAAGGGCCATTTCATTGGGATATAATCTACAGAAAAATTTTGAGATTTAAAGGTATATAACTGGGTAAAATAGGGCTTGGTACATGGGCGCGTAGGTTGTAAGTGAAAAATCATCAATTGAATAGTTCATGCGAATAAAGACGAATAGACCATTTGTAGAATTTTACAGGGGACAATAAAAACGCAGGAAACGGTTCAAAAATAATATTTTTGTCAACTTTTTGGTATTAGCTTAAAGATTTAGGTCACATCTACCTATATACAAAATTTTAGTAAGGTATTCGAAAGAGAACTTGCCAAAAAATTGGACTTAAATTTTTGCTTAAATGGAAAAAGGGCGAATATCCAAAAAAATGTATTGAAATTTGAATAAAAATGTGTTATTTTGCAGCAGATTTTGACTACATTTTCATGAGACTTGCAAAACTTGACGAACTATGGTTGGTATTTGTTTGTAACACTTTAAGGACTTCAAGGATACACTTTTTAAGGATTGTCAGGACATGGAAAAAAATTTTTTTTGTTAATTTTTTTTAAATATTCCTGCTATTTGATGCAGTAGTAATTCTTTATGACACTAAATACATTTTTAGGAATTATAATATTAACCCTTGACTGCATACTACGACGTATAATAAAAGGACATGAAATTTTTTTTTTAACATGATAATGTTTTTAGGCTGGGGTCTAATTTTAAAAAAGTTGCAGGACGCCACCTCAGTTTGACTATATAAGCAAACGATTAAACAAAAAAGAAAATAAGAATTATAGTTTTCATTTTATTACAACCGAAATAGTTCTGGTAGTGACACCTAGCGGCGCTACGTGTCACTCGATTAACGCAGTATTGCCATACCAAATATCGCATTTCCAATTAGATTTGTTACCATAATCGCAAATTTTTTTCAATAAAATATTACCACATGGCAATACTAACCAGTAAATTTGAAAATCGAATATGTATCTACAAGCAAGAGAAACATATAAAAATTTAAATAATTATCTAAACATGCTATGGTGGCCTCGCTGAAGTGAACGAGACTGGAAAGCAGAAGGTTCGCTGATCGAATCCGTGGTCTGTCAACTTATTTTTTTTTTTTTTTATTTAGTTTTTTTAGCTTGTACATTTCTTTTTGTTAGGAAAAAAATTTGTTTGCATTAATTCTTTATATTTTTTTATTTAATTATAAATAAAAAAAATCTTATGTATTCAGACAGAGATGCCAACTATTGGAGAGCAAAACGCGCACAAAAATTTTATAAACGGGTAAAAACGCGTAAATTTGCTTGAAAAAAAGGGTAAAAAAGCACTAGACCGTTTTTGTAAATATATAAAAAAAAAAAATATTTTTATTTAAACAAAATTTTTGATAAGTTTATTGGTTAAAATTTTGATCAACCGATATAAATCGTTGTTCAATTTTACATGGTCTGCATTTTTCGCTTCAAAAGCCAAATTTAGGACTCTGTTCTGTCTTTCACAACTTTTCAATTCACATGAAAATTTCCGAATCACATGAAGTTAAGTTTAGTGTTTTTTTGATCACGTTTTCATTCGAAGTTGAAATCGAATAATTTAAATTTAAAAAATTTTAATGAAAAAAAAGCATTCGTTTTACTTTCACTAATATTTATGTGAAACAAAACGAAGAAGAAATTCGGATGTGAAATGTAGAACAGCAAAAAAATTCGAAAATTTTTATTTTCACATTTTTTATGTGAATCACTTTTTTTGGATTAGCGGCCTTAGTCTTTGAACTTCACCCAAAACAGAATGCAAATATTAAACCAGAATACAAAAAAAACCTACAAGGAATGGCGTTATTTTAGAGGTTGGTTTATTTCTTCAAGGGAAGACATTTTCCCCTTCAGGCGTCTAGCTCTTAGCTTGAACTGCATACTGCTTTCCACAGACAGACAGACGGACATTCAAAAAATGTCTTTGAATCGATCATAAATCAATAAAATATAAACTTTGTGGGGTCTCCAACTAATATTTCGATGCGTTACACTCGTACTTAAGTATACCTCCATACTTTGTTTGGAGGCTATACAAATTAATTTCAAAAAGCACTAAAAGCACCAACTGAAAATTTAAAAAGCACCAAGTTAGTGCGTTTTTCTAATTTGGCACTAGGCCAAAAATTTTCGCGTTTTGACACATCAAAAAGCACTAGATCTAGTGCGAAAAGCGCTAAGTTAACATCCCTGTATTCAGATTTTTCTAAATTTTCTAGCTGTTTTTCTTTCTGAATTTTGTGATTTTTTTCTGAATATATCTGCATTTTTCTGACTTATTTTTTGTATTTTCTGATTTGTTCTTACATTCAAAATAATAACTCTGTAAAATACATTGTAAAATGATTGTAATCTCAAGTCAACAGATGTTTGACAGAGTTTTCTGTCAAAATACAGATTTAAAGAAAATACTTTGAATTTTTTGTGACAAAAAACAAAGTTTTATCTGTTATATTACTTTTAACCTTGTAATCTCTATTTTACAGATAATTAACAGCTATTTCTGCAAAAATACAGATTTTAGCAAAATACTTTGTATTTTTTGTAACCAAAAACTAAGTTTTGTCTGTATTTTGAACAATAATTTCACAGAAAACTTAAAAAAGAAAATTCCAAAATAAACTGCATTTAACTACAGAGTTTTTTCTATAAAATTTTTGTTGCATCAAATACATTTTACAAATATATGTAAATTAACAGAGTTTTTCTTTGCTAAATGGTGCTTTATTTAACCAATATTTTACTAAGGACTCTGTAAATTAACAGCTTTTTTGTCCAAAACATTTTACTGAGCTTTATAGTAAAAAAACAGAGTTTTTCTCTGTCAAAAGACGCTAATATTTAACAAATATTTTACTATAAAGTCTGTAAATTAACAGTCTTTTTTGTAAAAATCATTTTACAGAGCTTTTTAGTAAAATTACGAAGTAATGTTGCTATGTGGAAAAGTACGGTGAACTCTGTTAAATTAGCAGAGTTATTCTGTAATTTACCAGAGTTATTATTTTGAGTGTAGTTTTTCAAATTTTTTGTAAATATTGATAAATTTCTTGGAGTTCTTTTTTTCTGAATATTTTTTTAACCCTTACATATTTTTTTTGCAAATATGTGAGGATTATTCGTAAAATGTTTTTATTAAATAAAACATTATCATGATTTAATTTTTTGGGCAAGAGTACAAAACTCTGCGGCATTTTTATTCCTGACATTGGATGCAGTATTAACACTAAATGTTAGTATGTGCTAAGATTGTTTTTTTTTTGTGTACAATTTCAAATTTTAGCTAATATCAATTTTAAACTCGCAGCTAAATAATTTTTATATAATAAAATTCTGATTAATTTTTATTAATAAATAAAAATTGTTTTATTCGACCAACATAAATAAATTTAAAACAAAAAATAATTTTCTTGAAAATTATGCTATGAGAATATCATGGTTTTAATTAGTAAAGAAAATAATGACCTCGAGCCAGAATAAACATCCTCACAAAATATTTTTATATAATATTTTGTTAAGGATGGATATTCGCCCTTTTTTCTTTCCACACTTTAAAGTCTTATAACTCAAGAACGGTAAAATTGTTTGCCAATATAATAAGTGTGGTTTGTTCTTCGTAATGTTCTTTTAACACATTGTTACTGAAAGTAAAATTTTTGTATGATTTTGTGTTGTATTTAATCAAAATTGTGCGTTAGTTCACTCCCAATTTAAACAAAAATATAAAAATATACGAATTATTGCACATTCAAAGTCATTTTTTTAGCCTTAAAAGTCAAAATTTCCCCAAAATTTCTGCATAGGATTGTAGGGCTCTGCTAATAATATGCATTTATGCAAAAAAACGTGTTTGCGAAAAAGTGGTCTATTCGTCCTTATTCGCATGAACTATTCAATTAATCAGCACGAACTGAACCCGTGACGAGTGAACTAGAGTGGGTTAGTTCAGTCACCAAATTGGAACTACTTCCAATTTGGTGACAGGTTCCGTAACCCATTTTAATCCATTGTTCGATTTTTCGAACAGTAGAGATCATATTTTTCCAAAAAATATTTATGGATGAAAAAGGTGGAATTTCAGGTATATTTTGTGACGAATTTTAAGTCTCATCAAAATTCCCCCCCCCCCCTTTTTTTAAAAATTCTACTCTAAATTACGCAACTTTAATGCCATAATTCGAGATGTGATCACAATTCGTTCTATTTTTTTTTTCAAATTTTGAAAATTGCACTCTTTTCTTTTTTTGACCCTCCAAAAAAATGAAGTTGTTAGATATTGACCGAAACTCCACTTACAATTAGATGTATTCATTTGGATGTAGAAATACGTCTCACGAAATTTCAGAATAATCTATATATATAAAAGAGTAACGTGACTGACTGACTGACTGACTGACTGACTGACTGACTGACTGACTGACTGACATACTCATTCATCATCGCCCAGCCCAAACCGCTGAAGCTAGAGACTTGAAATTTGGACTGTAGGTCCACCTCCCGGAATATAGATCCACTAAGGCTGGATTTTTGCCAGTGTTGATTCTAAGGGGGTAAAAAACAGTACTTTTGGTACTTTTTATATCTCTTGAAATAATGCTCATAGAGACTCGAAATTTGGACTGTATGTTCACCTCCCGGAATATAGATTCAGTAAAGACTTGAAATTTTGACTGTATGTTCACCTCCCGGAGTATAGATCCAGTAATGCCGGATTTTTGCCAATGTTGATTCTAAGGGGGTAAGAAGGGTAAAAAACAGTACTTTTGGTACTTTTTATATCTCTTGAAATAATGCTCATAGAGACTCGAAATTTGGACTGTATGTTCACCTCCCGGAATATAGATTCAGTAAGGCCGGATTTTTGCCAATGTTGATTCTAAGGGGGTAAAAGGGGTAAAAAACTGTACTTTTGGTACTTTTTATATCTCCTGAAATAAGGGTCACAAAGACTTGAAATTTCGACTGTATGTTCACCTCCCGGAATATAGATCCAGTAAGGCCTGATTTTTGCCAATGTTGATTCTACGGGGGTAAAAAGGGTAAAAAACTGTACTTTTGGTACTTTTTATATCTCCTGAAATAATGGTCACAGAAACTTGAAATTTGGACTGTATGTTCACCTCCCGGAATATAGATCCAGTAAGGCAGGATTTTTGCCAATGTTGATTCTAGGAGGGTAAAAAGGGTAAAAACCTGTACCTTTGGTACTTTTTATATTTCCTTAAATAATGGTCCTAGACACTTGAAATTTGGAATGTATGTTCAGCTCCCGGAATATAGATCTACTAAGGCTGGATTTTTGCCAATGTTGATTCTAAGGGGGTAAAAATGGTAAAAACAACTGTACTTTTGGTACCTTTTATATTTTCTTAAATAATGGTCCTACAAACTTAAAATTTGCAACGTAGGTTCACCTCCTGGAAAGAATATTCACCAAGGCTGGGTTTTTGCCAATGTTGACTCTACGGGGGTAAAATGGAAAAAAGCGTACTTTTGGTACTTTTTTTATTTACTGGTACCTTTTATCAAAAGTTCCTTTTATAAAAAGTACCTGTTATAAAAAGTACCTTTTATAAAAAGTACCTTTTATAAAAAGTACCTTTTATAAAAAGTACCTTTTATAAAAAGTACCTTTTATAAAAAGTACCTATTATAAAAATTACCTTTTATAAAAAGTACCTTTTATAAAAAGTATTTTTTATAAAAAGTACCTTTTATAAAAAGTAACTTTTATAAAAAGTACCTTTTATAAAAAGTACCTTTTATAAAAATTACCTTTTATAAAAAGTACTTTTTATAAAAAGTACCTTTTATAAAAAGTACCTTTTATAAAAAGTACCTTTTATAAAAAGTACCTTTTATAAAAAGTACCTTTTATAAAAAGTACCTTTTATAAAAAGTACCTTTTATAAAAAGTACCTTTTATAAAAAGTACCTTTTATAAAAAGTACCTGTTATAAAAAGTACCTTTTATTAAAAGTATCTTTTATAAAAAGTACCTTTTGTAACAAGTACCTTCTATAAAAAGTGCGTTTTGTTTAAAGGAAGGAAAGGACACTTTTTGGTACTTTTTATAAAAAGTACCTTTTATAAAAAGTACCTTTTATAAAAAGTACCTGTTATAAAAAGTACCTTTTATTAAAAGTATCTTTTATAAAAAGTACCTTTTGTAACAAGTACCTTCTATAAAAAGTGCGTTTTGTTTAAAGGAAGGGAAGGACACTTTTTGGTACTTTTTTTATTTCCTAAAATAATAATCATAGAAAGTTGAAATTGGAAAAGGTTCGCCTCTCGGATAATAAAGGGGTTAAAAGGGGTAAAAAAGTGTACTTATTTATTTCCTGATATAATGGTCACAGAAACTTAAAATTTGGATGCAAAATCCTTCGGTGAAAAAAAAAAGATTGGGAAAAGTACTTTTTGGAAATTCCCTTTCTTAACGGGGATAAAAAGTATTTGTAATATTTGCTGAAACAATGATCCTATATAATTGAAATATGGATTATAGGATCCTTCGGTGAAGAAAAAGCATTCTGGAAGATGTACTGTTTGGAAATTCGGTTTCTAATGGGGGTAATAAAGTGTATTTTTTTTTACTTTTTTTGTTCCTATAATAATGACCTTAGAAGAAGGAGATGGAATTGGAAATTAACGGGGAACAAAATGGAATAGAGCAGGGAACAATATGGAATGATATTTTTTTACTAAAGTTCTTCGTGTTTAGCTTTTTACTCCATATTTTTTCGCTCTATATATTTTTTCACTCAAACTTATTTTGTTTATTCCAATTTATTTTTTCACTGAAATATTTATTCACTCAAAATCCAAAATCCCGACATAAGGGCTCGAAAATTGTCAATATATTTTTCCCCCGGAACGAACATGATAACGTACCAGCGAAGTTATTCAAATTTTATTGTTTAAATTATTCATTGAAATATTTTTTTTATGGAAGACTTAAACGTCCACAAGTAAATAAAACAAAGACTACGTAGGGGAATTTTTTTGAAATTAATAAAGTAATCCTGATCCTTCTATTATCCGGTATTCAATACAACCGGTAACGAAGTACCGGGATGGTAAGCTAGTCGGGCATATCTGTGCTACATCGGTCATGAAGTTTAAAAACGAATTAAATGGGTAAAATTTGTCTTTTTGTTAATTTTATAAAATTTTTCGATATTTTAAATTAAGTTTGAATTAAAATGGTTACAGAATAATAATTTGGAGTAAAATGTCTCTCTAATAAGGTACTAAAAACTTAAATCGGTTTAAAATCGGCCAAGTTATTACAACTTCCCAAGGCATTTAATACGTACTAAAACATACAAAAAAAATTAATCGAGGTGGGGCGGGTCTAAAAGTGAGTGATTTGGCCTCGAATGCCCCATATATATTTTACCCTAATTTGAATCGTTCTGAGTTCCGAGGTGTTCCCGGTTCCGGTTCCGGTTCTGACGGTATTCCCGGGATTACCGGTATGCATATTTTGTAAAATTTTGTACAATTAAAATTTTTTCTTTGCTTTTACAAAAAAAAAATATACAAAACATGTGAAAAACACCATTTCCGTTTTATTTTTTGAATTTAAGAACAGAACATAGACATAATTTTTAAATAATTTTACAAACACAACCTAATACTTTTGAAGTACTGATTAAATAGTGCAATTTAAATATTTTATGGTATAGTATTTTTTTGTTTTTTGAGAACCGCTACCAGAATCAGAACCGGGAATACCGGGAATATATTTTGAACCGGGAAACCGGTACAAGAACCGGGAATACCGGTATTCCGGGGAATACCGAGAACCGGGAAATCAGAACTCAAATTTTTAGTTTTAAGCCTGTTTTAATGCTACAATGTTAATTTTTAAATATCTTATATAAATTTATTTTTTCCGAGGAATAATTTTGGTAAAAAGTGTTTTTTTTATATTTCTCTTAGTTTTTGAGAAAATTTCATAATTGTAATTTTTGCACTTCAAACGCGATTTTTGTAAAAAAAGCTAGATTAAAGATTTTGAAGGTTGTGCTCGCACTTTAAGGTTACATTTGGTTTATAATACAAATAAATCATTATTTTTTCAGAAATGGTTGCGGTTCTAAAAGTGGAAGTTTTTATTTTCCGAACGACCGATTTTGCAAATTTAATCCGCGTTAGAATCTAAGACATATTTTTAACAAGGTTTAGCGCTATATCTCTTGCCAGTAAGGCTCTATCGAGTTTTTAACAGACAGGCAGATGGACTGTGAGTCTCAGGGATGTGACCGCTTTTTTCTTTCAGTGAACCTAAATAGATTTATTTGTGTCGAATTAGACACAAAACTTATTTTGAAATTTTTTTACATATGTATAGTGTAATAATCCAAAAATGCATGGTGGGCCTTATTGTCGTCATCACAGTGGCAGAACTTAATCCATATATATTAGAGTGTCCCTTATTTTGGAAATGTTGGAAATGTTGAGACGGTACCCCCTAATTTTTTTTCCTTTTGACTAAAAAATAACTCAGGAAAAATTTTACGCCCCTACGACCACGCCTTCCCTACGCGACGGGGCCTTAAAAATCATTTTTCCATACAAACCAAAATATAATATTACTTGGTTAGCTTATTCACGACAAAAATTTTGATTTTGGTGGGATGAGGCTTTCAGTTCTAAAAAATTTTTCGAAAAAAAAAAATTTTGAGCTTTTGGGGTCCTACAGTAAAAATTTTTTAAATTTTTTTTTTTTTTAGTTTTGACAAGCAACGGTTTTAGTTGTAATATTGGTTTTAATGATATATATTCATAAAAAAATATTATTCATATCTGTGACATCTTGATCGTGTATCGAAAAACATCAAAAATGCATTTTTTACCCTTTTTTAGATCACGATAAAGATGTCACAGATAGGAATAATATTTTTTTATGAAAATATATCATTAAAAGCAACAATTCAATTGAAACGGTTGCTTGACTAAACTAAAAAAAAATATTTTTTAAAAAATTTTTACTGTAGGACCCCAAAAGCTCTAAATTTTTTTTTTCGAAAAATTTTTTAGAACTGAAAGCCTTATCCCACCAAAATCAAATTTTTTGTCGTGAATAAGCTAACCAAGTAATATTATAATTAATAACAAAAAAATTTAAAATCAAAAAAACATTTTTTTGCTTTGTATGGAAAAATGATTTTTAAGGCCCCGCTCTTTACGGCCCCGTCGCGTAGGGAAGGCGTGGTCGTAGGGGCGTAAAATTTTTCCTGAGTTATTTTTTAGTCAAAAGGAAAAAAATTAGGGGGTACCGTCTCAACATTTCCAACATTTCCAAAATAAGGGACACTCTAATATATATACTTGTTCACCAGCAATGTACAAATACATACTTATAGTTATTTGTAAAGGATTTTTGTGTTTTTTTAAGTGTTGACTATAAAATAAAATGAAGTCATTTATTTTAGTTTTGAATAAGTATGAATTACATACTAACTTTTTCTACAAACTTTGATGTATGTGTAAGTGGAATGTGTTTGTAAATAAAAAAAACATGTAGACTTTGTGCCCGATCGTGCCGAATTAATAGTGACATACATTTTCTTTGCTTTTGTTGCTGCTGTCAACTTGTTTAACACATTTTCTTTGTGGTTGGGCTTGGTATGACATGAAATAGTGTAATGGTTCTCATAGAAAAGTAAAGAGATGAAAGTTTTTTTTTTTTTTTGTTATTGATAAGACAACAAAAAATGTTTAACATTTTATGTTTTTCTTTGATAAGCGAAATAACTTATGAAAATGATAAAAATTAGGACATTAAAAAAAAAATGTGGAAAAACCACTATTAAAAACGAACATTTAAGTATTAAACGTTAAAAATCCCAAAAATTAAATTACTAAAATGTTTATTTTATGACTATAAAACGAAATTGATTCGGAAAATTTTTTGAAACAGATTCCTATTTGCAATAGATTTAAGAAGAAATTCATCAGTCATCACAACAACATTTTCAATTTAAATATCGCAAATTTAAGGTGACTCTATGCATGGCTTGAGACCAAAAAATAAAGTACAATAAACAAAAAAAAAAAAAACATTGTCAAATTTGATAGTTTATCTTGTTAAAAAAAAAAATCGAGCGAAATTTACTTTTTTAGTCGAAATTTCTAAGGAAATCTTAGAAAAATTAATCTAGTAATGTTACGAGAATTCCTTGTACACTTAAAAAATATACTCGTTTAACAGCATGTTGACTTTAATTTAAGAAAAGTAGGGCTTGCCAGGGTTCCAAAGAAATTACTTCTTATTCCCAGTTAATTTTTTCCTAAAAAATAATAATGAATTTACTTAAATATATCTTAAAAACAAGTAAAATTGTAGTTAATATAAGTTTAATTCTTTTTTATGCAGAGGAAAAATATATTTTTTTAATAATAATAATAATTTCGGTAAACTTAAAGATTATTTTAATGTGTTTTTTTTGTTTGTCGAAAAAAACATGAAACCCTTGAACATGTAATAAAGCTACAAAAATCAAATGGAGGTGACGTTTTTTTGGCGTAGCGGGGAGGGTTTCCCGGGAGACCATGGGGGACACCTTTCCCTCGTCATAAACGTTGCCAAATAAATAAATGTCAGTTTTTGCACCTAATTAATAAAAATATATCATTATTCAAATTAGTTTTTTCTACACACTCCCCCAAAAAGGGGCGGCCCGAAAAAATTGTCTTTCCTGATCCCATTGGTTCAAATTCAGGTCGACGAACCTCATATGGCAATAAACTGTTTTATTTTTTTAACAAATATAGAAATAAAACATGTAAAAAAAAATATTTTTCTGGGATAGTTTTAGTTCTTCAAGGGGGAACTTTTTCCCCCCTGGTCCGATTTTGCTCGTTCAAGAACTTAACCAGCCTATGACCATTATACATATCTGTGACAAACTTCAGGATTCTAGCTCTTGTTTTTTGTACTTTATGGTGTGCTCCACAACAGGCGGACGGACGGACACACGGTCAGTCACAGAATGTCTTAGAATCGATCAGTGATCAATAATATACATTTTATGGGATCCTAGACCCAATTTCGATGCGTTACATACGGAATGACAAAGAGAGTATACGCCCATTCTGTAGTTAGAGGGTATAAACACACATATAACGGACTTGTTAAATAAATGATACCCAGACTTTTTACACAAAAATGGGAATAAAAAAAAAGAGCCGGGCATTGTCTGGACTTTTTTTCTTTTAAATAAAAGCTGATATCCTATACTTTTTTAAAATCCACAAAACTAAATCCAACTATTACTAACTTAATATTTGTGGCCCATTAAATGTGGAAAATATCCCAATTTCGGATCCTTTTTAAAAAAAATATTAAAAATGTTAAGACACAATTTTAATAAACAAAAAAAATTTTACAATTTAGTTTAATACCTGATGTTGAAGATTCCATTATAAAAATTTTGTTTTAAAAGATTTAATACTACTAACAATCGCTTGAATTGTAAAAAATTCCAATTTTTTCAGTTTTTTCAAAGACAAAGAAAAAAAGTAAACAACTTAGTTGATTGACTTTGATAACTAGTGTTGCAGAATTTTATCTACTTTTACCCCATACCAAATTTTATAACAAAAACTCATTTATAAATTTCAATTAATCGCCACTTTGGTACCATTTGAACGCAATGTGCTGCGCCTTTGGTCCACAAATGCTGATCATCATTTTCGCACCAAAATTGTGTTTTTATATTTTTTTGAAATTTTTTAGATAACAATAGTTGAAAAATGTTATGTGTTTTATCCAAAAAAATATAAAAACTCGATTTTGGTCCAAAAATCTTAATCTGCGATATTGGTCCACAGAAGCTGGTCTATACTACCGGACCAAAATCATGTTTTTTTATTTTTTTAATATTTTGTAGATAACATATTTAACATTTTCCAACTTTTGAGGCCAATTTAAATTTTTTGCTAAACAACAAGAAAAACTGCCACATATTGGTAAAATGGGATTACTGAACTTTTTCTAGTAATTTGAAAAGTTTTTTTTTTAGTGCATAAGAAAATTCCACGAATTCTGAAATTTGAATTCATACCTAGGGTCCGATGGAGTTCCCAAAATACCTTAAAAAAAATGCCGCAGAGTTTTGTACTCTTGCCCAAAATATTAAATCATGATAATGTTTTATTTAATAAACACTTTTTACGAATAACCCTCACATAATTGCAAAAAAATATGTAAGGGTTAAAAAAATATTCAGAAAAAAACTCCAAGAAATTTCTCAAATTTATTCAATATTCACAAAAAATTTGTAAAACTAAGAACAAATCAATAAAATGGAAAAAATAAGTCAGAAAAATGCAGATATATTCTGAAAAAATTACAAAATTCAGAAAGAAAAACAACTAAAAAAAAATTTAGAAAAAAACTGAAAAACTTTATAATTAAATAAAGAAGTATAAAGAATTAATGCAAACAAATTTTGCCCTAACAAAAAGAAATGTACAAGCTAAAAAAAACTAAATAAAAAAAAAAAAGTTGAAAGATCAGGGATTCGATCACAGGACCTTCTGTTTTCCAGTCTGACTCACATCAGCTAGGCCACCGTAGCTTATTTAAATGATGATTTACATTTTGTTATGTTTCTCTTCTCGATTTTCAAATATACTGGTTAATGTTGCCATGTGGTAATATTTTATTGAAAAAAATTTGCGATGATGGTAACTAATCTAATTGAAATGCGATATTTGGTATGGCAATACTGCGTTAATCGAGTGACACCTAGCGCCGATAGTGTGTCTATGCTCTGTCACATTGCTCTGCCAAAAGCTGTGTGTGTGTTTGTAGAAAACAAATATTTTGTTTATTTACAAAAATGAAGCGTTATAAAACCAAGAGTTTGTTGGCGAGATTTTTCTTCTTTGGTGGCGCTGATAGCTAAGGCGTCGACAATTACCACTTCAGCCGGTAGGTCTTGGGTTCGAGCCCCGGCCAGGGCAGCAATGATATTTTTTTTAATGTTTTTTTATTTTTTTTTTATTTTTTTAATAAATTTATTCAACAATTTTAATTATTGTAACATTATTTTAATTATTAAAAAAATTAAATGGCATATTGTTGGCATTTTCTTCTGAATGACATGACAATTCTTTCTGAATGACATACATTAATTCTATGAATTTTTTCTATGAATTTAATAAAATCTATGAGTAAAATTCTATGAAATATTTTAGAATACTAATGAATATTCATTCAGCCAATGAATTGTTTCATAGACTCTATGAATTTGGTTTTATGAAATTTGTTCAAAGATATAATGAACAATAATTCTTTCAGTGTGAACAGATGGACTAAACCACTAATAAAGTGATTCTGAGTTGATCGTCATACTTGAAGGTTGGACCAATAGAACCAATATTTCGGGTAGTTACAATCATCAGTTATGTAGGGTTTAATTTATAATATTTTTTAAATAATTAATTTAATTATTATAATTTAATTATTCACAAAATTAATTGTTTTTTATTTTTTAAATAAAGATTAAATTCAAAGAACCGATTTGGACACAAATTATTTCATTTCTTAAAATTTTTATAATAATGCGTTCTATTTTTAGACGAATTCCTTATTAAGCATTTAAATTTTTATTTTCCCAGCAAAAACTTGCATTACCAAGTAATGAAATGTGTAATGGGAAATTCAAAAGTTATAACTACTTCTGATTCGAATTACCTTTCCCATTACATTTACAAGCAAATGTGCCAAATGTAATGATTATCAAACCAGTATTAATAACTAATTACATATGTACTTATAGGTAATGAAAAAATTATTTTAAAAAAAAATTTAAAAAAATTTCAATAAGTAAACGGATATTCAAGCTCGAGGCCTTAGTTTTTTAATAAATTTTATTTATTTATTTATTTTATTCATCAATATTTCGTCATCCCTCGGATGACATCTTCAGGATAAAAATACAGAATTTTTATTTTAAACGAGTAACAAATGATACACACTAAACGACTGCCCGCTAATACCATCTTCTTTGCACTATTTGCACTCGTATTAGCGGGCAGTCGTTTAGTGTGTATCATTTGTTACTCGTTTAAAATAAAAATTCTGTATTTTTATCCTGAAGATGTCATCCGAGGGATGACGAAATATTGATGAATAAAATAAATAAATAAATAAATAAATTAAATTTATTAAAAAACTAAGGCCTCGAGCTTGAATATCCGTTTACTTATTGAAGTTAAACCAAAAAGGTCGAAAAAACAAATTAAATAATTAAAATAAAAAAATATTAAATTTTATTTTGCTTTTATTAAAAATAATGTGCAGTGAGTCAAAAAGTGAAAATCTAGTTCTGAAATTTTTTTATTTTATTATAATGACTTATGTAAGTCATTATTAATAAGTCCTTATTTTACATTTCAAAATAATGTTAAAGGTAATTTTCTGTCATTAAAAAGTAATTCGAATGGTAATGATGTGTCATTACCAAGTTTTTGCTGGGTTATTGAAAAAACTAATTTAACTTTGCCGTTAAGTAAAAGAAAACATCATTGAATTCATTTTTTAATAATTGTTCTTTTAAATAAGTTCACAGAATTCATTCATTATTTATACTGACAAAAAAATTCAAATGCTAAAAAAATTAATAAAAAAATTGTAATGAACAACTTCGAACCTTAACTTAAGTGAACACCATATCTACATTCAAGCAGATTAGGGCAATTTTTACACAAAGCAGCAAATTATTATTTAATTTTTTTTTTTTAAATAATTAAATTATTTAAAAAAAAGAATTGTTATATCAAATAATAATATGTAAGCTAAAAAAAAATAAAAGAAAAAAGTTGACTGATCAGGGATTCGAACTCGATTATCCCTTGCGTGGTAGTCTGACACACTTCAGCTAGCCTACCGTCGGCGTTCTAAATATTAATCTAAAATCTAATATGTTTATTTTGGCTATACGACCATTTTTTGTTTACATTTATAAGTTGATATCAGTTGTTTTCAAATATACTGGCTAGTTTTGCGATGTGGTAATATTTTATTGGAAAAAATTTGCGATGATGGTAACTAATCTAATTGGAAATGCGATATTTGGTATGGCAATATTGCGTTAATAGAGTAACGGCGCTAGGTGTCGCTACAAGAACTATTTTTTTTTATTTTATTTATTAATTTAAAATTATTGTCGAAGTTTAAGATTGTAATAAAATGAAAAATGTAATTCTCATTTTCTTTTTTGTTGAATCGTTAGCTTATATAGTCAAACTGAGGTGGCGTCCTGCAACTTTTTAAAAATTAGACCCCAGCCTAAAAACATTATCATGTTAAAATTTCCAATAAGTTTAGTTAATTCTTTTTTAAACTGGCGAAGATATGCATTCAAATATAGTCAAAGAAATCTATAAAATAAAGAATACGTTTTTCTTAAATCAAACAAAAAGAAAGTATGAGGCGAGCTTGAGATTGCTAGAAATAGAATTGTAGTGTTGGAAACTGTCAAAATTTATTCTGTAGAAACTATAAATATCCACATATATAAAAAACTATTTTCATTAACAAGACAAATCGACATTTAAGATGCTACTGATGATAACACTAACTGGAGTGTTTGGAACTAGAAATGTTTATAATTTTTAGAAATTCAATTTTTCTTCTGCATTTTTCCAACTTGAACCCTTATAACACATACAATTAGAGCTCGATCTGTACTTGCAGAAAAAAAAAAACGCAAAAAAATATAGTTTAAATTAAAGAAAATGCGTTTAGAAATTAAACAAGTAGAAAAGTTAAATTCGACTTGGCCGAATCTATCAATACCATCCACAATGCTCTTTTTAACTGATAGTAAATTTATAAACGTGAAAAAAAACGAACAATTTGGATTACAAATTTTTTTTTTAGTGTAAAATTTTTTTTGAGTGTTAATTTTTTTTCGTCTATTAAACTTTTTTTTTTGTAGTGTAAAAAATTTTTGAGTTAAAAAAATACTTTTTGTGACTTACCAATGTTATTAAAACTTGTTAAACGTTTTTTTCAAGTTAAGATGAAACTAATCTGAAATTTCCGGTTTTGCTAATAACACCGCTCTACAAATCTGAGGTTTGTCGCTGCGTTTTGAATGATACCAAAAAAAGTTAATAGATTTTGGTCTCCCGATTCCAAAACGGCCACTCAAATTTTTCTATCACATCACAATTTTGAGAAAATCGCGGTTAAAGTGTCAAAAAAGCAGATTATGGCCATTTTTGAGCGCCTATAAAATAAGATCCTGGCATGCTAATAACTTTATATCAAGTTCATTCGAAAATGCGTAATTTTCTTCTTAAGACAACATCAAATTTTCTTGGAATTTAATTTTTTAAAATGGTGAAAAAATCATTAGCCACAAGTGCTTAAAATATAATATTTGAGTGTGTATTTGTATGGAAATTTGTTAACCCGAGTAAAAATTTTTGTATTATGCAATATATAATTTTATGTAACACAAAATATGTTTATACGCAATTTAATCCGAATAATGGTGGATGTTTTTGCATTAAAAAAGATCAACTTGTGTAAAATATGATTCGATTTCATCCGAGTTTTGACCAGACATTGCCATATATCAATGGATCCAATTAGATCTAATTGCATAAAAACATATAAAATTTTTTGGGTACGCTTCGAACCAGATAGGTTATATACATAACCCTAAGAAGGAAATGTTTATATATATATATTATGTCCTGTGGTTCCTATAAGGAACAAAGGGCCACAACGAACTCTTTCCATTCGGTTCTGTTTGATGCTAGGTGTTTGATTTCCCTCCAGCTTAGCCCACTTTGGATTACTTCAGCTTCGAGTTGACGTCTCCAGGAGTGCGACGGGCGTCCAACTCTTCGTGTATTTCCATGAGGATTCCAGTCAATAGCAGTTTTAGTAGGGTCGCCTTGTGGTCTACGGAGCGTGTGACCAATCCAGCGCCATTTTCGCTTAAGGATCTCGATGTTGATTGGACTTTGATTTGTTTGTGACCATAGTTGAATGTTTGATATGGTGCTTGGCCAGAATATCTTAAGGATCCTTCGTAGACAGCGGTTAACAAACACCTGTATGGCATTTATTTCACGTGTTGTTGTGTTCCATGACTCACAACCGTAAAGGAGCACCGATTTGACGCACGAATTGAATATGCTGATCTTAGTGTGCTTTGAAATAACAGTAGATTTCCATACAGGGCGGAGCATACCGAATGCCTGATTGGCCTTTGACATTCTATAGGCGACGTCATTGCTGCAGCCGCCAGTATGAGTTAAAATGCTACCAAGATAGCAAAACGACCTTACTTCCTCTAGTTCAACATCCTGTATTTTAAATCTGCTGTTATTAAAGGTGTTGCAGCGCATTACCTTACTCTTTTTAATATTTATTTTTAGACCAGCTTTTGCAGCTTCGGTTTCGACGGACTTAAGTTTAGCTGACATATGCCGATAGCTGTGAGACAGAAGACAAATATCATCTGCGTACTCCAGACTCTCGAGTTGTTGAGTGAGTCCCCATCGTATACCTCTGCTGTCCTGAGTAGCATTGCGCACTATGACGTCTAGGACGATGTTAAAGAGAAGAGGGGATAGTATACATCCCTGGCGCACTCCGGTTACAACGTTAAAACTGTTGCTTAGTGCGTTGTCATGGACAACACGACATCTAACATCCTTATACAGAGCTTGAGTAAGCATGATAATCTTTGGTGGAACACCTTTACACGCGAGAGCACTCCATATCGCATCGTGGCTCAGGGTGTCGAATGCTTTCTCAAAATCTAAAAAGATCATGTACAGGGGGGACTGCCACTCGGCGGACTGCTCAATAATTATTCGCAAAGTGTTTATATTGTCCACACAAGACTTTTGTGGACGAAAGCCAGCCTGCTCAGGCCTGATATCATCCATTACAGCATCTGATATTCTTTTGTTGATAATATGCGCTATAATCTTGTTTACTGCACTAAGAATTGTGATACCTCTCCAGTTCCTGCAATCGGTAAGGTTGCCTTTCTTTGGTAGGTTGACAATGATACCTTCTTTAAGCTTTGAGTCGAGTTCGAGTGTGAGCCAAAAGTTCTCGATGAGGGGTAGCAGAATGTTCGCTGTTAGTTGTGGATCAGCTTTAAGCATTTCAGGGGCTATATTATCGGCACCGGGGGCCTTGTTTGCCTTCAAAGCATTAATAGCGCTTAAAACTTCTGAAATGTCAGGGCATTCAGTTGAGATGTCTTGCCTAACTGTGTGGGTTGCGCATGAGCAAATGTTCGAAAGGTTGGATGGAGCGTTTGAAAGCATTGAAGAATAATGACGTCTCCATATTTCCAATTGCTCATTTTTGGATGTTGAAAGTACTCCCTCACTGTTCATTAGTGGTTTTGTGTTAGGGAAGTTTTTACCTGTGAGTTTTTTGGTGATTGCGTAAAGATCCTTGGGCCTATGCTCTTCAGATGCTTTTTGGGCATTACACGCAAGTTCCTCGTGCCATCTTCTCTTGTCATTTCTAGCACTCCGTTTCACTAGCAAATCGTGACGCCTGTAGGCTTCACCTAACGTTATCTTTTCACCGCGTGTTCTAGCTATATTTTGCTTTGCCTTTATTTCCTTTCTTTCCAAAATTAACTTCCAGGTATCATCCGACATCCACTGTGCTCTTTTGGGGGTCTTGTAACCGATATGTACCCTGGCAGCATCATTGAAGTTATTATTTATGTTTTGCCACTCTATCACCGGGTGTGCTCGTTGTATAACAAGGCCCCCTTTTAGTTCGTCCACGTAATTGTGACGGATTTGAACGTTTTTCAGTTTGCGTACGTCATATTTTCGATCAGCGGATGGTGGTTTACGGATAGCAGCTACCTTTAGGCGAATATTTCCAATTACAAGATGATGGTCTGTGGAACAGTCTGCACCGCGTTTGGAACGTACGTCCAGAAGAGTCCTGCGCCATGATTTGCTTATAGCAATATGATCGATTTGATTTTCGGTTACTCTGTCTGGCGATACCCACGTTACTTTGTGGCTAGTTTTGTGCGGAAATATGGTGCCTCCGATCACGAGATTGTTGTTGCTACATATTTCAGTAAAAAGCTCTCCATTTTCCGTCATTCTACCGATGCCATGCTACCCCATTATGGTTTCTCTTCCAGTGTTGTCTGCTCCAAGTTGTGCGTTGAAATCACCCATGAGTATCACGATATCACCTCGCGGTATTAATGACAGCACTCTGTTCAGGTGACTGTAAAAATTTTCCTTATCCGAAGATTCAGATGTTTCTGTTGGTGCATAGCACTGCACGCAGGTAAGGTTTCTAGCCCTAGTGCGGAATCTGGCTGTGATTATTCTGTCACCATATGGTTTCCAGTTGATCAGTGCACTACGGGCTTCCTTGGATAAGAGTAATCCGACTCCGCTCGACCTTGGCTCGTTCGGCGGTTTACCGGAGTATAAAAAAGTTAGGTTTTCGGAGGTATTGAATTCTCCTGCTTCTGGCCATCTGGTTTCGCACAGTCCTAAAAGTTGCAGGTTGTAGTTGGCAAATTCTCTGCATACTTGGGCCAGTTTAGATGTATCTAGGAGTGTGCGTACGTTCCATGTTCCTATTCGTGTAATTTTTTTCATGCTAAAGGTCGTCATCTTGGGGATCCGTTGGTAATTATTTGTTGTGGTTTCAGTAATCATTGGTGTTTAGGATTGAGTGACTGATTAGGCCTCCCATCCGATCCTAGTGTTGGGGCTGCCAACAACCTCTAGGCAGGTAAAGAACAGTTGAGTTTCAGTGGATAACACCTAATTACCTGAGACGCATCGGTTTTGGAATGCCATTCAGGTTACTCAACTGTGTGCCTTCTCACTCTAGCTGCCGACAGACGGGTGTCTGAAGGGCATTACCAGGGGATACTTGGTATAAGACCGGAAGTAGTGAGCTGCTTGAGAATTTCAAACAGAGGAATCGCTTCTTGCCATCCCCAAGTGGATGACAGACAGAAAGCTTTCCGCACAAGTGCACCTCTGTGAAAAACCCCATCCCCCAAGGAAATGTTTAGGAGCATTTTAAAGGTTTCTTATACTTTGCCAAAAAAAACTTTGAAAATTTTCTGTAAATTGGAAACATTTATAATTATATATGGAACACAATAAGATATATATAATTTTTTATGAAATTATACAGAAAAACAAATTTTGTATTGACTCGCATATTATTTCATATAATTATATCAACCGTACGCCTTTTAATCCGAATCACGATTAAATTATATATTACTACATATGACTGAATTTAAAAAATGTTTAAAATATCTCACGGATGTATAATTATATATGATTTATTATGTTTGTATCAAGTTTTATATTGTTATATATGTTTATTTTTACTCGGGAAAAAACAATGTGTAAATAAACTAAATACCCGAGTAAAAAACAATCTTTTAAGATCTAATTTGATCTTAAAATTGGCTCTATCAAGTTGGATCAGATAGTGATCTAATTGTATTATTTTAGATACACAAATATAAAAATGACACAATTAGATCCGAATTTTGGTCACCCGAGTAAAAAAAAAGTCATATGACGCAATATTTAATTATATATGAACAGATATGCTTTTATGTAAATCCATATTAATTTTGATCCGAAAATTGGTGGATCGAATATTATACGATTATATCAAATTCTATTATTTTTGATAAAATAATATCAAATTTGATTAAGTTTGATCCCACAATCAAAATAATAACTCTGTAAAATACTCTGTAAAATGACTGTAATCTTAATTTAACAGAAATTTGACAGAGTTTTCTGTCAAAATACAGATTTTAAGAAAATACTTAGTATTTTGTGGTGACAAAAAAACAAAGTTTCCTATGTTATATTACTTTTTACTTTGTAATCTTAATTTTACAGATAATTAACAGAGTTTTCTGCTAAAATACAAAAAAAAGTTGAAAAAGTAGCAAAAAAAGTTATCAAAATTTTTTTTTTCAGAAATCTTATAAAAATTTTACAAAATAACATGCATTTAACTAAACTCTGTAAATTTACAGAGTTTTTTCTGTAATTTTTTTTTTTGAATCGAATGTATTTTACAAATATATGTAAATTTACATAGTTTTATTTTCTAAATGGTGGTTTATTTAACCAATATTTTACTAGAAACTCAGTAAATTAACAGTTTTTTTGTCCAAATCATTTTACAGAATTTTATAGTAAAATTACAGAGTTTTCTCTGTAAAAAAGCTTTCATATTTAACCAATATTTTACTATAAACTCTGTAAATTAACAGTTTTTTCTGTCAAAATCATTTTACAGAGTTTTTTTAGTAAAATTACCAAGAAATGTTGTTAGCTGGAAAAGTGTGGTGTACTCTGTTAAATTAGCAGAGTTTTTCTGTAATTTAACAGAGTTATTATTTTAAGCGCAAAAATGGGTCTATCTAATTGTATTAAATTATATCTTGTCTGTTAAAATTAGATAAATTTTTATATAATTGGATGAAATTTGGTAAAATTTTTTGGAATTTTAAACGTGAAATTAGAAATTATTTTATCAGATTTGATACATTATCAATAAGAAGAGTTTTTATTGCATTCTTCGGAATTTTTTCGGGACTTAGCAAATTGTTAAAAATTTGTCAATTTTTTTTTTTCTAAAATCATTTTTAAGGGATTTAAAAATTCCAAAAAGTGTTTGTGTCTTAGAAAATTTAAAAACATTTTTTCGGAACTTAACAATTTTTCAAAAGAATAAAATTTCTCCTAAAAACATTTTCAATGATTTTTTTACTCCAAAAAAAATTGCCAAATAATTTTGTGTCCGGGACTTTGGAAAATTTTCATAAAATTTTATAGGACTTAAAAATTTTTTAATTATTTTTTAGTTGTCCGGGACTTAGAAAATTAAAAAAAAAAATTTCGGGATATAATTATAAATAAAATCATATATCTTTTTATCTGCCATAAGTATCTAAAAATTCCCGACCTTATGTGTCATTTCTAATTTCATATAGATTGGTGTATAAATAGATATGAATATGTATGTTATTATATTAAAAAATAAGGAAAAATACAATGCTATATATAAACTTATATGCCCATATCAAAGTTCATACTAGGGATGCCAAACGGGATTGACATTTACAAATCCCGGGATTCGGGATTTTGAAATCGTAATCCCGGGATCCCGGGATTTTTCGGGATTTCGGGATTTTTCGGGATCCCGGGATTTTTCGGGATTTCGGGATTTATTAAAATTAAACTTTTTAACGTTATATTTAAAAAATATACATATAATTTAATATTTAATTACTTATTTATCGTATTGCACTGATACAAAACGATTTTAATTATAGAAATATAAGCATTACGAGTTTAACAGATTCTACAACAAAGTTTAGCATATTTTGATGAAAAAGAATATAGATAAGAATTAGATATTGATGTCAATATTCTTCAGCCACTTAAGCTGTGTTTATATCATACCACTGAGTATAAAGACTTGTCAAAAAATCTTGTGTAATATGATTTTGTTTACAGTCCAATAAGACTTTTGATTTTATGAAATATTTCAAAAAATGGCTGTGTGTTATTAGATTTGCATACAAACAGCTGTCAGTTTGATTTTGTTTATGATTTTTTGGCAGTATTAAGACTTCGATAATATTTTACTTTCTTAAAATCCAAAGACTCGGTGGGATGACATAAACACACCTTTAACGGCATCTGGGCCAGCATTTAGGAACAACTTAACTCAACTGGTACTGCTCCAAGTCTCTGAAGGCACGATGCAGTCCAAACCAAAAGAGCTAGACCCTGAAGTTTATTTCTTATGGTCGTTAGTTCGTTAAAGGGCAAAAGCAGACATTAGGAAACAATTTTCCCTATTTGGATTTAAATTAACTTCTGAAAAACGTAACTTTTTTAAACATTTATTTTGATGTCAAAGTTTTAAGTTACAGGGTATTTGAAAATTAATAAAATATTTCTTTAAATAAATACATAATTTTATTAATAAAGTTGTTAGCATTTTTGGCAAGGGTAAGTTGTCCCCAGTGTCTGACCCCGACGCCGTCGCAAAACACACCCCTGTTCAATTTTTTTTCGCTGCTGTTTCTAACAAAAATTGGATCGGAGAGATATATTTTAAATTTCCTAACTTATAACGCTCAAATAAGAACAAAAACTGTTGAATAGAAACTTTACAGCTGGAATACTAAAAGCTCCGTTATAGAAAACTCACGGCGAAATTTAACTGTTTCATAAAAACTGTGTATTGAGTAATCCGCCCTAAAAATGTGATTTACCTCCCAAAGAGCAAGAGAATTTAAGCCCAATATGCCTCATGTGAAAGGTATCTCAAAGACCTTTCAAACAATACTTATCAATTTTGTTTAAATTGTAAAAAAAATACTGAAGAAATAGTCAATTTTGATTACGAAATTTAACAACAAAAATCCCGAAATCCCGGGATTTTTCGGGATTTGTCAATCCCGGAAAATCCCGAAAAATCCCGGGATTGAAAAATATAATTCCCGGGATTCGGGATTTGTCAATCCCGAAAAATCCCGGGATTTCGGGATTCGGGATTTCCCGTTTGGCATCCCTAGTTCATACATAACCATATATAAATATAAATAATTATATAATAGCATATATGATTACATCAGATCTTTTTTACTCGGGCACATCCAATTAAATCCACTTGATCTTATTTATATAAATTAATATAGATTTATATAAATACATAAAGTCAGATATATTTATGTATAACCACAGATTAGGAAATGGAGCCGCAATAAATCTTAGATAAAATAAGATCTGAACATATAAAACGTCATACACTCAAAGAATTATGTAGGTAAATTCCAGTGAATATTCACTTAAAACAAATGAAATTTTATTTAAAAACCATTCCACTGTTTTTTCATTTAAAATAAAAACACATTACAGTCAATTTTAAATGTTAATTTAATGACTAACCAAAACATTAAAAACTAGTGAATATTCAGTTATTTTGTATTGAAAAACAGTAAAACTATAGAAGAAATTTTTTACTGCCGAAATTAAATGTAACAGAAAATTGGTTTTTGATACAGTAAATTATTTTTTTTTTAAACTACAGAAACAGTAAAAAAATTAAATCCTTTATAAAATAAGTGATTTTTCTTTTAAAATGACTTTACTGATTACTTTTTAAAATAACCTACAAACAGTTAATGACATAATTTTCTTAGTGTATATAATTTAATATGATTGTATCAAATTATATATCATTATATCAAAACTTTTTTACTAGGGTATTTAAAAAATGGAAGGTTTTTTGTTAATGATTTTTTTACCATTTTAGATAATTAAATTCCAAGAAAATTTTATCTTGTCTTATAGAGAAAACTACATACTTTTGAATGAGCTTGATACCAAGTCAATCGCATGTCAGGATCTTATATTGTAGGCTTTCAAAAAGGGTCCTAAACGATTTTTTTCGGAACTTTAACCAAAATCCTGACTTGATAGACATATTTGGGTTGCGGATTTGGAATCAGCGCAACAAACACTACCTAAATCACTTACCATAATTCAATGCGCATTTTCTTGTTGAGCTGTGTAATTGTCCAAAGTGGTGCAAAACAGCTAATAAAATAAATACGCAATATTTTTTTAATTCTGTTTTTTTATAGATTGAAAATATTTTTTAAATTTCATAACAAAAAATTTGGTCAACTTGAGTTTTTAGGGTTCCCATTAGGGTATTCAATCAATTAACCGTTAATCGGTAAACCGATTAATTTTGGTCGATTAACTGTTCGAATAATTTAAAATTGCCAACTTCCAAATAACAAATAATGGTAGGAACAGAACAAGCCCGGCACGACTTTTTCCATACGATTTGACAGTTAAAAACCGTGACCGGCACGACAAAAAATTAAAACTTTTTTTATTTTATCTCCGGGTTCTCTCAATCTCCCTCCCTCTCACACTCCAGGGTTGCCGCATTTTCTCAACAATTTTTTATTTTTTTCATTCACAATGGTGTCACAAACGTACAGTAGTGCCAACTTAATCACATTGACTACGTGATAAGCGATTTTTTTCCGTAAAATTACTCTAATTTTATTAAAAGTTAGCACCACTGAACAAACAAATGACATTTTTTGCCGTCGCCGTCGCCGTCCCCCGTCATTGTTTTGGGCCTATATTCTCCGGCAACGTCGACTGTCCCCCATGCTGTGCTTGTTCTGTTTCTACCTTAAACCGATTAATTTGTGTCGATTAACCGAAATTTCTTTTTTTTATTACTTTTGGTTATTTTTGCTGTTTAAGGTTTTGCACATTACGGTTCTGCTTAAAGAAGTTTAGGTATAAAAAAAATAATCAAACTCTCTTTTATCAATGTGTAAAATTGTCGTCAAGAAAATATTTTATCGAGGCCCTAAAAATTTACTTCGGCTTAAAAAAAATTAACTTGGTGACCCTAGCCAATTTGTTATACATTTTCAGCACAATATATTTTTCTAATAGTTTTTCATGCGCGTAATCTAGATCTAGCCTTATAACTATATCATCTTGAGATATTTAGGATTTCGATTAACAATACTGCACTCTAAAAAAGTGAGTCCAGTTTCCAACTATAAATTGGTAAATTAATACAAATTCAAATAATTTAATACTATAAATTGTGTAAATTTTCAATAATTTTAAGTAGAATTACACAATTTGTGTAAATTTACCCAATTTATAGTAGGAAACTGAAATCATTTTAATTAGAGTGTGACTAAACTCAGATTTTCGCAATGTTCGGGACCCTATAAAACCGCGAATTATTTTTAGATGTGAACATAATTTAGCACATCTGAAAAAAGTACTTATGGAATACTTCAGATATCTTTTTTAATCACGGAGATATTGACCGTTGAAATTATTGTAATTTTAGCACTAAAAAATTGGGGTCATTTTTCAGGATGCCATACAAAAATTCTTTACTTGGGCTGAAATTGTTGGGGGTATTTGAAGCTTTGGCTTAGCGGCTTTATTATAAGATTTTTAAAAGTACATACAATTCGTGATTTTATATTCAATTTAAATTTAAAATTAATATTATTCGGTTAATCGAATAATTCAGATTTAACCGATTATTAACCGATTAAATCTCAACCCCAATTAATTATTTGCTCGATTAACCGATTAAACAAGAACCTCGATTAATTGAATACCCTAGTTCCCATATTACTGCGTGATGAATTTTTAAAGGACCAAATCGGCTGCAGTTGTGCAGCAAAAACTACTAAACCGATTTTGATGATTTTTTGTTGTTTTTTTTTGTGGATTATTAAATTTCCTAGTACTTAAAGTGGCCATTTTTTGAAAAATATTGATTTTCTTGAAGATATGCTAACGTAAACTTTAAAAATAGAAAAGTTTGTTCTTGCATTAAAAATTTAATAAGGTCACATTTTAAAAAAATGGCCATGATAAGTACTAGAAAATTAAATAAACCACAAACTAAAAAAAAATGACTGCGAATTTTGTACTCTTGCCCGAAACATTAAATCATGATAATGTTTTGCGGAAGATTTGGATGTACTTGCCAAAGCAAAGTTTTTTTAGAAAAAATAATGTTATATTACTTTGCTATTCCAAGCAAAACGAATTTAAATATCAGTCGAGGACCCCATTAAAAAACCAAAAGAGCTATACATTTCGTAAGTGAGTGCAAAAATAAGACCAAAAAAGTGTTTTTACATTTTGGAGAGTATAAAAGATTCGGCACCAAAGAATATACCATTCTCACTTGTTTTATGTACATTTGATAATCAAATGGAAATTTTTTTATGTGAAAACCTTAGACTTGAAAAAGTAGTTTTGGTAAAAAAAATATTTTTTTGTACGAAAAACAAAATTAAGTTAAAAAAAAATTTATGAACCCAAAATTTTTGGTGAACAAAAATTTTGATGAAAAAAACTATTTGATGAATTTTTTGATTAAAAGAAAATTTTTTTGATGTAAAAAAAAATTGATAAAAAAAAAATTTTTGGTGAGAAAAAAATTGATAATAAAAAATATTTGATGAAAAAAAAATTGACGAAAAAAATTTGATAAAAAAAATGAAAAAAAAATGAAGGAAAAAAAAAATTGATGCAAAAAAAAAAAAATTGATGAAAAAACAAAAAAAAAAATGATGAAAAAAAATTTTGATGAAAAAAAAATGTTTATGAAAAAGAAAATTAATAAAAAAAAAAAAATTGATGAAAAAAAAATTTGATGAAAAAAAAATTAATAAAAAAAAATTGATAAAAAAAAAATGATAAAAGAAAAAACGTTTGATGAAAAAAATAAAAAAATATGAAAAAAAAAAATATATGAACAAAAATTGATGAAAAAAAAATTTGATGAAAAAAAAAAATTGATGAAAAAAAAAATGATGAAACAAAAAAGTTTATGAAAAAAAAATTTTTTTTTTTTTGTTGAAAAATAATTATGTTACTTTTTATTCACCAGCTGGTGAAAAACGGGTTTATTCACCACGAGGTGAATTATTATCCAAGTTACAAACCCAAGTTATTAAAATTGTTGGTTTTAAGAAAATGAAAATAGTAATTCTTGTTTTCTTTTTCGTTAATTGTTAGCCTATATACACGCAGAAAAAAAACATGGTTGCGGTGATCATGATTTAAGAGCGTCATATTATGATTGGGAATATGATTGTAACAATAATGTTAATATGATTGAAGGCAACAAGGAATGTAAATCATTATATGATTGCAGCAATAATGGCCTAAATGTTATATAATTATCATAATATGATTTCAGTTTATTATTTTTTGAGATTGAAAAAATATATTATGCTTTAATACCACACGTGTATAGAAATTCTTCACTACTTTTTTTTTTTTTTTTTTAACATGATAATGTTTTTAGGCTGGGGTCTAATTTTAAAAAAGTTGCAGGACGCCACCTCAGTTTGACTATATAAGCTAACGATTACACAAAAAAGAAAATGAGAATTACAGTTTTCATTTTATTACAACCTTAAACTTCGATAATTATTTAAAATTAATAAATAAAATAAAAAAACACATACTTTTAGGCGCCGCTACTCGATTAACGCAGTATTGCCATACCAAATATCGCATTTCCAATTAGATTAGTTACCATCATCGCAAAACTAACCAGTATATTTGAAAATAGAATATCTACATGCAGAACTACATACTACGTTTTTTGTAGTAGAGATGCGAACGTGACACGTGATTACGCGTGATCATGAGTGAAATTTACGCTTGATTAAAAAAAAAATTTCGTGCGTGAGATTGCGTGAGTAATTTTGGCTTCGTCAGTTTGCGTGATTGTTGTGTGCTGTCTAAAACAGAAAACTACACCATTTACAGATGAAATTCGAAAAAGATCAATTGTTATTCGAAGATTATATTTGTAATTCGAAGATTCCGTTTGTAATTCGAAGATTCCATTTGTAATTCGAAGATTCCATTTGTAATTCGAATACTCCAATTGTAACTCGAAGATTCCATTTGTAATTCGAAGATTCCAATTGTAATTCGTAAAAGATCAATTGTAATTCGTAAAAGATCAATTGTAATTCGTAAAAGATCAATTGTAATTCGTAAAAGATCAATTATAATTCGAAAAAGATCAATTGTAATTCGTAAAAGATCAATTGTAATTCGTAAAAGATCAATTGTAATTCGAAGATTCCAATTGTAATTCGTAAAAGATCAATTGTAATTAAAAAAAGATCAATTGTAATTCGAAGATTCCAATTGTAATTCGTAAAAGATCAATTGTAATTCGTAAAAGATCAATTGTAATTCGAAGATTCCAATTGTAATTCGTAAAAGATCAATTGTAATTAAAAAAAGATCAATTGTAATTCGAAGATTCCAATTGTAATTCGTAAAAGATCAATTGTAATTCGAAAAAGATCAATTGTAATTCGTAAAAGATCAATTGTAATTCGAAAAAGATCAATTGTAATTCGTAAAAGATCAATTGTAATTCAAAAAAGATCAATTGTAATTCGTAAAAGATCAATTGTAATTCGAAAAAGATCAATTGTAATTCGTAAAAGATCAATTGTAATTCGTAAAAGATCAATTGTTATTCGAAGATTCCAATTGTAATTCGTAAATTATCCATGGAAATTCAGTTGATGTTTTTCGAATTACAATTGGAATCTTCGAATTACAATTGATCATTTACGAATTACAATTGATCTTTTACGAATTACAATTGATCTTTTTCGAATTAGAAATGATATTTTACGAATTACAATTGATCTTTTCGAATTACAATTGATCTTTTACGAATTACAATTGGAATCTTCGAATTACAATTGATCTTTTTCGAATTACAATTGATCTTTTACGAATTACAATTGGAATCTTCGAATTACAATTGATCTTTTTCGAATTACAATTGATCTTTTACGAATTACAATTGATCTTTTTCGAATTACAATTGATCTTTTACGAATTACAATTGATCTTTCACGAATTACAATTGATCTTTTACGAATTAAAATTGATCTTTTTCGAATTACAATTGATCATTTACGAATTACAATTGGAGTCTTCGAATAACAAATGGAATATTCGAATTACAATTGGAGTATTCTAATTACAAATGGAATCTTCGAATTACAAATGAAATCTTCGAATTACAAATGGAATCTTCGAATTACAAATAGAATCTTCGAATTACAATTGATCTTTTTCAAATTACATCTGTAAATGGTGTAGTAAGAAAATCGTCATCATATTGAATTTAAAGGGTAACTAATACAAAATTGTGATTAAAATAAGCTTTTATGATTAATTTTAGGAAATTAAATACCTTTTGTACAAGAATTTGACATAAAGTCAAATAAAATTTAGTTTATTTTATTTTCGTGAGTCTTTGTAAGCGTGATTATTTCGTGAGCGTGACAAAAATTTTAGCTACTCACGTGAGCGCGTGTAAACGTAAGCAGAAAAAACTATTTTGTAAGTGAGCAATACTTTTATTTCGTGTGCGTGAGTAAGTCAAAATCACTCACGCGCCCATCTCTATTTTGTAGTATGTGTCTATAATATTGTCGGATAACCACAAGCAAGAACATAACACTGTTTATGTTGGCATTTAAATATTATGCGGTAGCCTAGCTGAAGTGTGTCAGACTCGGAAACAGTGGGTCCGCGGATCGTCTCCGTGATCAGTCAACATCTTTTTTTAAATTTCGTTTTTTTTAGCTTGTTTATTTTTTTTTTTGTTAAGACCAAATTTTTTTTAAACCTTTATACTTTTTTTTATTAAATTATAAAAAAAGTTAGAAAAAGGTATTGTTTTAAGTATTGGTCATTGTTAAGTATAATTTAAAATTAAAAGACTATTTGATTTGTATAAAAAAAAGGAATAAATAAAAGCTTATCAAAATAATAAAAAAAAATAATTAGAATCTTATAAATCAGTTAAAATGTTATATATTCAGGTTTCTCTAAATTTTCCAGTAGTTTTTGTTTTAAATTTTGTGATTTTTCTGAATTTATCTGCATTTTTTAACATGATAATGTTTTTAGGCTGGGGTCTAATTTTAAAAAAGTTGCAGGACGCCACCTCAGTTTGACTATATAAGCTAACGATTAAACAAAAAAGAAAATGAGAATTACAGTTTTCATTTTATTACAACCTTAAACTTCGACAATAATTTAAAATTAATAAATAAAATAAAAAAGCACATAGTTCTGGTAGCGACACCTAGCGCCGCTACTCGATTAACGCAGTATTGCCATACCAAATATCGCATTTCCAATTAGATTAGTTACCATCATCGCAAAACTAACCAGTATATTTGAAAATAGAATATCTATAAGCAAGAACAACATAAAAAGCGCCGCCTGGCGGAAATTTTATAAGTATTCGTTTTTTGTAGTAGAGATGCGAACGTGACACGTGATTACGCGTGATCATGAGTGAAATTTACGCTTGATTAAAAAAACAATTTCGTGCGTGAGATTGCGTGAGTTATTTTGGCTTCGTCAGTTTGCGTGATTGTTGTGTGCTGTCTAAAACAGAAAACTACACCATTTACAGATGAAATTCGAAAAAGATCAATTGTTATTCGAAGATTATATTTGTAATTCGAAGATTCCATTTGTAATTCGAAGATTCCATTTGTAATTCGAAGATTCCATTTGTAATTCGACGATTCCATTTGTAATTCGAAGATTCCATTTGTAATTCGAAGATTCCAATTGTAACTCGTAAAAGATCAATTGTAATTCGTAAAAGATCAATTGTAATTCGTAAAAGATCAATTGTAATTCGTAAAAGATCAATTGTAATTCGAAAAAGATCAATTGTAATTCGTAAAAGATCAATTGTAATTCGAAGATTCCAATTGTAATTCGTAAAAGATCAATTGTAGTTCGAAAAAGATCAATTGTAATTCGAAGATTCCAATTGTAATTCGTAAAAGATCAATTGTAATTCAAAAAGATCAATTGTAATTCGTAAAAGATCAATTGTAATTCGTAGAAGATCAATTGTAATTCGTAAAAGATCAATTGAAATTCAAAAAAGATCAATTGTAATTCGTAAAAGATCAATTGTAATTCGAAAAAGATCAATTGTTATTCGAAAAAGATCAATTGTAATTCGTAAAAGATCAATTGTAATTCGAAAAAGATCAATTGTTATTCGAAAAAGATCAATTGTAATTCGAAAAAGATCAATTGTAATTCGTAAAAGATCAATTGTAATTCGTAAAAGATCAATTGTAATTCGTAAAAGATCAATTGTAATTCGAAAAAGATCAATTGTAATTCGAAGATTCCAATTGTAATTCGTTAAAAATCAATTGTAATTCAAAAAAGATCAATTGTAATTCGAAAAATATCAATTGTAATTCGAAAAAGATCAATTGTAATTCGTAAAAGATCAATTGTAATTCGTAAAAGATCAAATGTAATTCGAAAAAGATCAATTGTAATTCGTAAAAGATCAATTGTAATTCGAAAAAGATCAATTGTAATTCGTAAAAGATCAATTGTAATTCGTAAAAGATCAATTGTTATTCGAAGATTCCAATTGTAATTCGTAAATTATCCATGGAAATTCAGTTGATGTTTTTCGAATTACAATTGGAATCTTCGAATTACAATTGATCTTTTACGAAATACAATTGATCTTTTACGAATTACAATTGATCTTTTTCGAATTACAATTGATCTTTTACGAATTACAATTGACCTTTTCGAATTACAATTGATCTTTTACGAATTACAATTGAAATCTTCGAATTACAATTGATCTTTTTCGAATTACAATTGATCTTTTACGAATTACAATTGGAATCTTCGAATTACAATTGATCTTTTACGAATTACAATTGATCTTTTACGAATTACAATCTATCTTTTTCGAATTACAATTGATCTTTTACGAATTACAATTGATATTTTACGAATTACAATTGATCTTTTACGAATTACAATTGATCATTTATCTTCGAATTACAAATGGAATCTTCGCATTACAATTGGAGTATTCCAATTACAAATGGAATCTTCGAATTACAAATGGAATCTTCGAATTACAAATGGAATCTTCGAATTACAAATAGAATCTTCGAATTACAATTGATCTTTTTCGAATTACATCTGTAAATGGTGTATAAAAATAAGCTTTTATGATTAATTTTAGGAAATTAAATACCTTTTGTGCAAGAATTTCACATAAAGTCAAATAAAATTTAGTTTATTTTCGTGAGTCTTTGTAAGCGTGATTATTTCGTGAGCGTGACAAAAATTTTACCTACTCACGTGAGCGTGCGTAAACGTAAGCAGAAAAAACAATTTTGTAAGTGAGCAATACTTTTATTTCGTGTGCGTGAGTAAGTCAAAATTCACTCACGCGCCTATCTCTATTTTGTAGTATGTATCTATAATATTGTCGGATAACCACAAGCAAGAACATAACACTGTTTATGTTGGCATTTAAATATTATACGGTAGCCTAGCTGAAGTGTGTCAGACTCGGAAACGGTGGGTCCGGGGTTCGTCTCCGTGATCAGTCAACTTATTTTTTTAAATTTCGTTTTTTTAGCTTGTTTTTTTTTTTTTAAGACCAAATTTTTTTTAAACCTTTATACTTTTTTTTATTAAATTATAAAAAAAAGTTAGAAAAAGGTATTGTTTTAAGTATTGGTCATTGTTAAGTATAATTTAAAATTAAAAGACTATGTATTTGATTTGAATAAAAAAAGGAATAAATAAAAGCTTATTAAAATAATAAAAAAAAATAATTAGAATCTTATAAATCAATTAAAATGTTATATATTCAGGTTTCTCTAAATTTTCCAGTAGTTTTTAAATAAATCCTGCAAGTGTATTAAGGAAATTTTTTTGGAGTTATTTTTTTCTGAGAAAATATCGTTTTTGGAAATATGTGATGTTTATTCGTAACAACTTTTTATTAAATAAAACATTATCATGATTTAATATTTTGGGCAAGAGTACAAAACTCTGCGACATTTTTGATAAAGTTCACACCAATAATTTATTTTTTGTTTTAAAATGTTGTTTTTATAAATATGAAACCATTTTTATTAATTTTGGTTCAATTTAGTGGCAACCTGCGTTTTACATCAATGATGTGCAATAAACTTATAAAATTTTTCTAAAAAAATTTCATCAACGATAACATTTTTGTCAGCTAACATTGAATGATTGTATAAACCATTAAGTTATTGACAAAATCATACATATTTGCTGCAATCAGAATATATTTGTTACAAAATTAAAATTTTTGTCAGCAATTATAACACATTCAGTAAACAAAAAATGCACAAAAAACACTTTAATATTTTTGATTTGAAGTTTTTATTTAAAATGGAAAGTTATTTTTTAACCGCACAATAAATAAATTATATAAAGTAGATTTTTATATTTCATTTCCTTCGGCATTGATCCAATTTAACTCAAATTGACTTATATTTTTTAAGAACTAATTGTACGTGGCGTCCTTGCGACTAACTGCTTGCTGGCAAAACACTAAACTGATGAATAAACCTGACAATGTTTGCAAAAATCAATTTTCACTAAGTTGTGATTATCTAATGATTATTATAATCATATTATGTTTCAATTTTTGGTGTGTCGAAAATAAAATTAACTATAACATTGTTACAACAACCATATTGTACTTTTGGATGTAGCAATTATTTTGTCATGATTAAAGGGACTATTAAATGTCTAAAACAACCATATAAATGTTTAAATACAATTTTAAAAACAATAACTTGATTGCTGCAATCATAACTGGGTTTAGAGATCATAGTATAGTTGCCGTGATCATGTCGCAACCATATTTTTTCTCTGCGTGTAGTCAAACTGAGGTGGCGCACAGTGACACATGTTAGAGAAATGCTAATCTATTATCAAAAGAGATCATTACAAGAACACTCATTATTACTTAACCCAATAAATAATGCAACATCTAAATTCAATATATAACAATTAAACTAACCACATTAGAAAGTGATCATAACACAACTTCGATAAGAACAACAGCTTGCTCTATCAATTTAAATTAAAATTATGCAACCATCTAACCCAAAGTCAATGACCTTCAAACAAATTATCAATCAAATGAATAATGTAAATAAAATAATAATCTATATATATTAGAGTTCGTTTGGTGACTATGTCATTTCATCTGTTTATCGGATATCATCATTTTTTTAAAGGATTTAGGGGAGCTAAAAAGAATGCCGGTATTTTTTTGGAAAAATTTTCACTCCTTGGGGTGGTTCAAAGCATCTGAAAACGCGGATTTTAAGCTGATTTTTCTGCAGAGAAAAAATGGCTGAATATATTGCAAATCTGATTTCACCAGTCGATTCTAAGTACAGCAAAAATTAATAAAATAGAAGTTTTTAGAACTCTTAAAAAAAGTTCCAATAACCCACAGCAGGGGGCGAAAAAATCGTTTTAAAAAAAAAAAAAATTTTAATTATTTTTTTAATCATGCACTATGAAGAGGCAGTTTTTGCTAAGAAAATTGGTACAAAAAGCACCTTTCTATCACATTAAAAAGTTATAAGGCTTCAAAGTTTTTTTTCTAATGGCAAAATTATAAAAAACTGACCGAAATTTTAAAATTTTTTGGATGGGTCAGCGGTCTAGACACTCGTTTTCGATTTTCCTCTCAATGCTGATTTCAAATCTGGTTTCCAAAATGTTCCGTAACGTCAGGTGTTTGAAATAATTTAGGTCAAAGTTCACAAAAAACGCATTTTTGTGCATTATTGAGAGCATTTTTTTGTGATGTTTTTGGAAGATATTCTGGGATCATAAAATCTGTTTTCGATTAACATTTCGATGCTGATTCTAAATCTAGATTTCAAATTTTTCTATTACGTCATGTTTTCAAGAAAATTGAGATCAAAGTTCTCAAAAAACGTGTTTTTGTCCATTTTTCAGAATTGATAACTTCTTAACGGGTAATGATAGAACGGAAATTTAGGTACCATTTTGTTAAGCTAAAAATACCCTTTAATAGTGCATATTTAAAAAATTAATTTAAAAAAAAAGTGGAAAAACCTTATATTTCCGCCCTCTGTGGTGTGTTTTTGGAACTTTTTTTAAGAGTTCAAAAAACGACCATAGTATTGTTTTTTGCTGTAGAATCGATTGGTGAAATCAGATTTGCGATATATTCAGCCGTTTTTGCTCTGCAGAAAAATCAGCTTAAAATCCGCGATTTCAGATGCGTTGAACCACCCCAAGGAGCAAAAATTTTCCCAAAAAAATACCGGCATTCGTTTTAGCTAACCTTAATCCTTAAAAAAAATTATGATATCCGCATATAAAATTTTCAAAATTAACTCTAATATATATAAAAGAGTTGGGTGAGTGAGTGACTGAATGACTGACTGACTGACTGACTGATTCATCATCGCCCAGCCCAAACCGCTGAAGCTAGAGACTTGAAATTTGGACTGTAGGTTCACCTCCCGGAATATAGATCCACTAAGGCTGGATTTTTGCCAGTGTTGATTCTAAGGGGGTAAAAAGGTTAAAAAACTGTACTTTTGGTACTTTTTATATCTCCCGAAATAATGGTCATAGAGACTTGAAATTTGGACTGTATGTTCACCTCCCGGAACATAAACCCACGAAGGCTGGACTTTTGCCAATGTTGATTCTAAGGGGTAAAAAGGGTAAAAAACTGTACTTTTGGGGTACTTTTTATACCTCCTGAAATAATGGTCATAGAGACTTGAAATTTGGACTGTATGTTCACATCCTGGAATACAGATTCAGTAAGGCTGGATTTTTGCCAGTGTTGATTCTAAGGGGGTAAAAAGGGTAAAAAACTGTACTTTTGGTACCTTTTATATTTCCTTAAGTAATGGTCCAAGAAACTTGAAATTTGGAATATAGATTCACCTCCCGGAAAACAGGTTCACTAGGGCTGGGTTTTTGCCAATGTTGATTCTAAGGGATAAAATGGGTAAAAAAGTGTACTTTTGGTACTTTTTTTATTTATTGAAATAATGGTCATATAAACTTGAAATTTGGAATGTAGAATCCTTTACTAAAAAAACAATATGGAAAGATACTATTTGAAAATTTTGATTCTAAGGGGGATAAAAGAGGTAAAAAGTGTACTTTTGGTACTTTTTTTTATTTCTTAAAATTATGGTCATAGAAACTTGAGACTTGGAATGTAGACTCCTTCGGTAAAAAAACATTCTAGAAAAAGTAATTTTTGGAAAATGCGTTTCTTAGGGGGAACCTTTAATAAAAAGTACCTTTTATAAAAAGTACCTTTTATAAAAAGTACCTTTTATAAAAAGTACCTTTTATAAAAAGTACCTTTTATAAAAAGTACCTTTTATAAAAAGTACCTTTTATAAAAAGTACCTTTTATAAAAAGTACCTTTTATAAAAAGTACCTTTTATAAAAAGTACCTTTTATAAAAAGTACATTTTATAAAAAGTACCTTTTATAAAAAGTACCTTTTATAAAAAGTACTTTTTATAAAAAGTACCTTTTATAAAACGTACCTTTTATAAAAAGTACCTTTTATAAAAAGTACCTTTTATAAAAAGTACCTTTTATAAAAAGTACCTTTTATAAAAAGTACCTTTTATAAAAAGTACCTTTTATGAAAAGTACCTTTTTTATAAAAAGTACCTTTTATAAAAAGTACCTTGTATAAAAAGTACCTTTTACAAAAAGTACCTTTTATAAAAAGTACCTTTTATAAAAAGTACCTTTTATAAAAAGTACCTTTTATAAAAAGTACCTTTTATAAAAAGTACCTTTTATAAAAAGTACCTTCTATAAAAAGTACCTTTTACAAAAAGTACCTTTTACAAGAAGTACCTTTTATAAAAAGTGCCTTTTATAAAAAGTACCTTTTAAAAAAGTACCTTTTATAAAAAGTACTTTTTATAAAAAGTACCTTTTATAAAAAGTACCTTTTACAAAAAGTAAGGTACTTATGGTACTTTTTATATATCCTGAAATAATGATCATAAAAACTTGATATTTGAAATGTAGGAAGTGAAAACAGTAATTTTTGGAATTTCCTTTTCTTACGGGGTGGAACGGGTAAAAATTTAAGCTTTAGGTACGTTCTAATTTCCGGAAGTAATGGCCTTAGAATCTTGAAATTTGTAATATAGGATCATTCGGTAAAAAAACATTCTGGAAAAATACTTTTTGGAAATTCCGCTTCTTAGTAGGGTAAAATGGCTAAAAAAAAGTGTACTTCCGGTAATTTTAATATTTTCTGAAAAGTACCTTTTATAAATGTAGGAAGTGAAAACAAATTCTGGAAAAAGTAATTTTTGAAATTTCCTTTTCTTACGGGGTGGAACGGGTAAAAATTTAAGCTTTAGCTACGTTCTAATTTCCGGAAGTAATGGCCTTAGAATCTTGAAATTTGTATTATAGGATCATTCGGTAAAAAAACATTCTGGAAAAATACTTTTTGGAAATTCCGCTTCTTAGTAGGGTAAAATGGCTAAAAAAAAGTGTACTTCCGGTAATTTTAATATTTTCTGACGTAATGGTTCTAGAAACTTAAAATTTTGGATGTAAAATTCTTCTGTGAAAACCAAAATTTTGGGAAAAATACTTTTTGGAAATTCCGTTTCTTAACGGGGTTAAAAAGTATACTTTTTGTACTTTTAATATTTGCTGAAAAAATATTCCTAGATAATTGCAATTTGTAATGTAGGATCCTTCGGTAAAAAAAAAACATTCTGGAAAAAGTACTTTTTGGAAATTCCGTTTCTAAGGGGGTAATAATGTGTAATTTTGGTACTAATTTTTTTTTCTATAATAATTGTCTTAGAAGATTGAATTTTGGAATGTGTCCTTCGGTAAAAAAAAAAAACAATCTGCTATGCTAAAGTATTTTTAAAAGATTCCGTTTCTAGAGGTGTATAAAAGTGTTTTTTTTTATCCTTTTTATACTTCTTGAAATAATGATCCTAGGCAGTAAAAATTTGAATGATGCATTCTTTAGTGAAAAAATATTTTGGAAAAAGTACTTTTTGGAAATTCTGCTTCTAAGAGTCTTAAAGGGCATAAATAAGTGTAAGTTTGGTACTTCTTATATTTCTTGAAATAACGGTTCGGAAAAAAAGGTTTTTTGAAAATTTAATTTTAAGTGGTAAAGGTGGCAAATGGTTATTTCTACCTATCTAACTATTAAAGCCTAGAAACTCAAAATTTGACGTGCAGTATATATAAGATAAATACAATAGCACTTTTCATTTCATATTATATGGAGAGGAATGAAACTTGCATGGGGATTGAATTGGAAATGAAGTGGAGTAGAACGGGGAACGAAATGGAATATAGCGGGGAACAATATAGAATGATACTTTTTACTAAAATTTTCGTATTAAACTTTTTAACTCCATATTTTTTCTCTCCATATGTTTTTTTACCCAAAATTTTTTTATTCCAATTTCTTTTTTCACTGAAATATTTATTCACTCAAGATCCAAAATACCGATATAAGGGCTCGAAAATTGTCAACATTTTTTTCACAGGAACGTACATGACAACGTACCACCGAAATTATTCAAATTTTATTGTTTAAGTTATTCAATGAAATATTATTTTATGAAAGACTTAAACGTCCACAATTAAATAAGTACAACAAAGACTACATATGAGTCATTTTTTGAAATCGGTAGGGTAATCCTGATCTTTCTATTATCCGGTATTCAATATAACCGGTAACGAAGTGCCGGCGGGCGAGCTAGTAAACAATAAGGGAATATGTGTAAACAATTAAAAAAAAATAACATGCTATTGCATGCTAACATAAGTACGTATAGCGACAGAATGTGCGCGTTGCATATTTTTTGTATTTTTTTGTATTTTTTTGTATGTTTAAAGTACTTTTGCAAACTTTTGCTATAGTTCCTTTACTTTAAATGAAAGCTGAGACTTCAATCTTTCATTTGATATAAGGCTTCACCTTGGGCGAGGGGCTGCTCTATATTTCCTAGTCCATTGAAAATGCAAAATGTTAAATTTTTACACCACAATTCTGTTGTTAAGAAATTTTTTTTGTTTTTTTTTTAATTTAGTTTTTCATCTACTCATTCTACAACAACTAAATTAATTAAAAAAAAATACTTTAAAGTTATATTTATTATGTATTTTTTATTTAATAAGCTTTTGAATGTTACATATTGAACTAACATATTTCAAGCGCTTTGGCATACCTCAACTTTGACTTGCTCTAGACCAAAAAGTAATGAAGTTATGAGGCTGAAATTTCGGGGAATTGTTACTCATATATCTGTTAATATACTGTGAAAATTTCATCCAAATTGGACGACACGCCAAAACCCAATTTTTGCCGCGGTTACTATAGGGCTGTCTCACTGTGTGGCGTCCTGCAACTTTTTTAAAATTAGACACCAGCCTAAAAACATTATGATCATCAATATCGGTTCAGTAGTATTTGCTTACAACAGCGGCCAATTTTCTAAAAATTGTACTATCTTCAAGTTTATTTTCTTTGTTTTAAGAAAATTACTTAAGGTTAAGTTTCTTAATATCAATATTCTTCGTATTTAAACTGCCAAACTTAAATTTGTATATAATTTGCATTAAATATTGGTTATTTTTAAATCCCATTAAGAATATGTGATATTCATTTGTAACGCAACAATATGAAATACTAATTGCACTAAATACTTAAAATATTCGAAACAAAACAAAAGTTTTGTTTTTGTTAATAGAGTTAAAAACCACATACATACATAACTAAAATTCTAATTACAAACATTAACCACTAATGTACTCGGTTGAGGTTGAAAATTTTATGGGCCTCATACAAAACATGTGTTAGTTATTTACAAAGCTGTAATAATGATAATACTGCTTTGGGGCACAAATAAATATTAACATCTATGCCTTGACTTACACGGTGATGCGGTTTATATCGCCATTTTCTTAGGTAATTCGAAACGTGAATTTAATTTTAGTTCGGTTTACATCCATATTAATTATTTCTGGGAAATAAGAACGTCCGACAGCCAAATTTAAACATGAACCGGATGATATACGTCTGAAAGTAGAGATAAAATTGGAGTAAAACTGCATTTACAGTTTTTCATTTCGTGATCCAGTTTCATTTTAAAATTACTTCAAAGTTTTAAACGATACACTTTGTAAAATATTTTTGATACTTGTCCTAGGATGACACTGGTGATGGAAAATGAAAGAGGAGGATATCCCCTAATTTTTCCATTTTTTAACATGATAATGTTTTTAACATGATAATGTTTTTAGGCTGGGGTCTAATTTTCAAAAAGTTGCAGGACGCCATCTCAGTTTGACTATATAAACTAACGATTAAACAAAAAAGAAAATGAGAATTACAGTTTTCATTTTATTATAACCTAAAACTTCGACAATAATTTATAATTAATAAATAAAATAAAAATACATAATTCTGGTAGCGACACCTAGCGCCGCTACTCGATTAACGCAGTATTGCCATACCAAATATCGCATTTCCAATTAGATTAGTTACCATCATCGCAAATTTTTTTCAATAAAATATTACCACATCGCAAAACTATCCAGTATATTTGAAAATCGAATATGTATCTACAAGCAAGAGAACATCACAAAATTATATTAAAATTTAGATTAAAATTTAGATTAATACTTAAAACGCCGACGGTAGGCTAGCTGAAGTGTGTCAGACTACCACGCAGAGGGTATTGGGATCAAATCCCTGATCAAGTCAACTTTTTTTTTATTTTTTTTTTAACATGATAATGTTTTTAGGCTGGTGTCTAATTTGAAAAAAGTTGCAGGACGCCACCTCAGTTTGACTATATAAGCTAACAATTAACGAAAAAGAAAACAAGAATTACTATTTTCATTTTCTTAAAACCAAAAATTTTAATAACTTGGGTTTGTAACTTGGATAATAATTCACCTCGTGGTGAATAAACCCGTTTTTCACCAGCTGGTGAATAAAAAGTAACATGATTATTTTTCAACAAAAAAAAATTTTTTTTCATCAAATTTTTTTTTTTCAAAAATTTTTTTTTTTGTCATCAAATTTTTTTTTAATTTTTTTTTTTTTTTTTCATCAACTTTTTTTTTTTTTATTATTTTTTTTTTTCCATCAATTTAATTTCCATCAAATTTTTATTTCCATAATTTTTTTTTTTTTTTTTCATCAAACTTTTGTTTTCAACAATCCTTTTTTTATATAAATTTTTTTTCATCAATTTTTTTTTATCAAATTTTTTTTTTTCATAAAAGCTTTTTTTCACCAATTTTTTTTTTCATAAATTTTTTTTTTTCATTAAATTTTTTTTTATCATATTTTTTTCATCAATTTTTTTCATCAAATTTTCTTATCAAATTTTTTATTATTAATTGTTTTCTAACCAAAAAATTTTTTTTAACATGATAATGTTTTTAGGCTGGGGTCTAATTTTAAAATAGTTGCAGGACGCCACCTCAGTTTGACTATATAAGCTAACGATTCAACAAAAAGAAAATGAGAATTACATTTTTCTTTTTATTACAACCTAAAACTTCGGCAATAATTTAAAATTAATAAATAAAATAAAAAAAATAGTTCTTGTAGCGACACCTAGCGCCGTTACTCTATTAACGCAGTATTGCCATACCAAATATCGCATTTCCAATTAGATTAGTTACCATCATCGCAAAATTAACCAGTATATTTGAAAATAGAATATCTACAAGCAAGAACAACATAAAAAGCGCCGCCTGGCGGAAATTTTATAAGTATTCGTTTTTTGTAGTAGAGATGCGAACGTGACACGTGATTACGCGTGATCATGAGTGAAATTTACGCTTGATTAAAAAAAATTTTCGTGCTTCGTCAGTTTGCGTGATTGTTCTGTGCTGTCTAAAACAGAAAACTACACCATTTACAGATGAAATTCGAAAAAGATCAATTGTTATTCGAAGATTATATTTGTAATTCGAAGATTCCATTTGTAATTCGAAGATTCCATTTGTAAATCGAAGATTCCATTTGTAATTCAAATACTCCAATTGTAACTGAAGATTCCAATTGTAATTCGAAGATTCCAATTGTAATTCGTAAAAGATCAATTCGTAATTCGTAAAAGATCAATTGTAATTCGAAAAAGATCAATTGTAATTCGTAAAAGATCAATTGTAATTCGTAAAAGATCAATTGTAATTCGAAGATTCCAATTGTAATTCGTAAATGATCAATTGTAATTAATATCAATTGTAATTCGTAAGAGATCAATTGTAATTCGTAAAAAATCAATTGTAATTCGAAAAAGATCAATTGTAATTCGAAAAAGATCAATTGTAATTCGTAAAAGATCAATTGTAATTCGAAAAAGTTTAATTGTAATTTGAAAAAGATCAATTTTAATTCGAAAAAGATCAATTGTAATGCGAAAAAGATCAATTGTAATTCGTAAAAGATCAATTGTAATTCGTAAAAGATCAATTGTTATTCGAAGATTCCAATTGTAATTCGTAAATTATCCATGGAAATTCAGTTGATGTTTTTCGAATTACAATTGGAATCTTCGAATTACAATTGATCTTTTACGAATTACAATTGATCTTTTACGAATTGCAATTGATCTTTTTCGAATTACAATTGATCTTTTACGAATTACAATTGACCTTTTCGAATTACAATTGATCTTTTACGAATTACAATTGGAATCTTCGAATTAAAATTGATCTTTTTCGAATTACAATTGATCTTTTACGAATTACAATTGGAATCTTCGAATTACAATTGATATTTTACGAATTAAAATTGATCTTTTTCGAATTACAATTGATCTTTAACGAATGACAATTGATCTTTTACGAATTACAATTGGAATCTTCGAATTACAATTGGAGTATTCTAATTACAAATGGAATCTTCGAATTACAAATGGAATCTTCGAATTACAAATGGAATCTTCGAATTACAAATACAATCTTCAAATTACAATTGATCTTTTTCGAATTACATCTGTAAATGGTGTAGTTAGAAAATCGTCATCATATTGATTTTAAAGGGTAACTAATACAAAATTGCGATTAAAATAAGCTTTTATGATTAATTTTAGGAAATTAAATACCTTTTGTGCAAGAATTTGACATAAAGTCAAATAAAATTTAGTTTATTTTATTTTCGTGAGGGTTTGTAAGCGTGATTATTTCGTGAGCGTGACAAAAATTTTACCTACTCACGTGAGCGTGCGTAAACTTAAGCAGAAAAAACAATTTTGTAAGTGAGCAGTACTTTTATTTCGTGTGCGTGAGTAAGTCAAAATTCACTCACGCGCCCATATCTATTTTGTAGTATGTATCTATAATATTGACGGATAACCACAAGCAAGAACATAACACTGTTTATGTTGGCATTTAAATATTATACGGTAGCCTAGCTGAAGTGTGTCAGACTCGGAAACAGTGGGTCCGGGGATCGTCTCCGTGATCAGTCAACTTATTTTTTAAATTTCGTTTTTTTAGCTTGTTTATTTTTTTTTTTGTTAAGACCAAATTTTTTTTAAACCTTTATACTTTTTTTTATTAAATTATAAAAAAAGTTAGAAAAAGGTATTGATTTAAGTATTGGTCATTGTTAAGTATAATTTAAAATTAAAAGACTATTTGATTTGAATAAATAAAAGCTTATAAAAATAATAAAAAAAAATAATTAGAATCTTATAAATCAGATAAAATGTTATATATTCAGGTTTCTCTAAATTTTCCAGTAGTTTTTGTTTAAATTTTGTGATTGAATTTATCCGTATTTTTTTGACTAATTTTTTGTTTTGTCAGGATTTTTTCTTAGTTTTTAAATTTTTTTCTGAATATTGAATAAATCCTGCAAGTGTACTTAAGAAATTTCTTGGAGTTATTTTTTTCTGAGAAAATATCGTTTTTGGAAATATGTGATGTTTATTCGTAACAACCCGAGTAAAAATGAATACATATAATTTTACATTATTTGATGTATGTATATATAGCCATATGAAATAATATGTTTTCATATCAAACAAAGTACATAATTATATCTCGCATTGAGTTTTTCCAAATTTTTTAAATGGAGTTATATAAAATTACATCTAATGATAACCATATTAATATATAAATACATGTGGGAGACATAATCATATGTGACACATATAACTTAATCTGATTGCATACATCTTTATATGTGACTTAATATCAAATAACGTATACGAGCATATTTAAAAAAAATCCAATATCATTATATATATAATTATATATGACTTACAAGAAACCATTTAAAATTATATATGACTTACAAGAAACCATTTAAAACTATATATGGTTCCATCTTAAAAAACGAAAAAAAATTTTTTCAAATATAATTATATATGGTCGCACATATAACTCTATATACAGTTATATAAAACTATACATGGCATCAAACATTTATTTTTTTAATATTATCAAAGATATAATTATAAATGGCTTATGAGATACCTATATATAATTTTAAATGGTGGCACATGTAACGCCATATAAAATGTTATACAATTGTATAAGGTAAAAAATAGTTTTTTCTTTCACAATATTTTATATATAATTATGCATACTTTTATATGACAGTATTTCAATATTTTTTTTTAATGTTGCATCATATATATTTTTATTTAAGTATACAAGAGAGCTTGTATAATTATATATGATTCTCAAAGCACCTAAAATCAGTAAAAAAAAATATATATAAATTCTATAAATTTGTAAATAGAAAAAAAATCTGTTTAATCCATTGTATTTTAAAACTTAAAAAAATGCATATTGGATTTTAAAAGTTAAATGTTTAAAAAATGCATATAACTTAAATAGTTGTGTGTAACTTTATATAAGATCATATAAGATAATATATGATGCTTGGGGACCCCGAGTTCGATTCCCGGCTCAACCCAGAAAAAAACTATTTTTTTTTTAATTTTTTAAAAAAGAAAATATGTTTTTAAAGCTTTTTGTTTTTTCTAAACTTAAAAATATTGAATAATTAAATTTTTATGATAAAATCGAAAAATAAATATTATTTATTTATAGTTATATAATTTTATATATTACATCATATAAGTTAATATATGGTTCCTAGGGACCCTGGGTTCGATCTCCGGCTGAGCTAAGAAAAAAAGTTGTTTTTTTTAATTTTTTTTTTAAAGAAAATATGTTTTAGAAGCTTTAATTTTTTACTAAACTTAAAAATATTGATTAATTTATTTTTTATGATAATATTTAGAAATAAATATTATTTATATATAGTAATATAACTTTCTATATTGCATCATATATGATAATATATAATTCTTGAGGACCCTGAGTTCGATTCCCGACTAAGTCAAGAAAAAAATTATTTTTTTTTAAATTTTTTTTTAATCTAAATGATTTTTTAATACGTTTTCGTTTTTCAAATTTAAAAAAAAATAAAATCCCTGAATTTTAACAAAAATATTTCAAAAATAATTATATTTTGATATAATTATATATTATTTAATCCGAAGAAAAAAATATTTTAAAACTTTAATGTTTAACCATCAATATCTCTGGTTTTAAGAGAGCTAAAGTCCTCAGATCAAGCTCAAATCAAAGCTTTATTTGTTGCCAATAATTAAAAGTGTATTTGGTTCGAACTTATGTTAGCAATATTTTCAGATAAAATTATTTTTGTCTGAAAAAACTTCCGAAAAAAACTTAAAACTCATTATTTGGCCGTTGGTGAGTAAAAAAGTTTATACATGTTTTATACCATTTTAAAGGTATTTTTATTAAATATACAACGGCAGAAAGAAAATTTGGATCCGATGAAAAATGTGAAGCTCATAAGCCAAAAACCGTTTTTACTTTAAAGCTTTATAACTTGGAAAATTAAGAGCATTGGAAGATGAAAATCATGTTGTTGAACTCAGTATTAAACCCCCTATTAGCTCAGCAAATAAACTAAAAAAAAAAAAAAATCACAAATTTTAGGAAAAATTTTCTAAGTCTTTTTTAAAATTTTGTTCAAATTCAAGTCGAATATAATTTGATATAATCATATACCCGATAAGATAAACTGGATTTAATTATATATAAGTTAAACTTGATATAATTATATATGATAAACTATTTTCAAAAATTTTTTAAGTTTTTTTAAAACATAGTCTTTTAAAGTTGTCATTTATTAACAACGTCCGCTGGGTCAGAGGGTAGAGATTGCGATTACAAAACAGTTGGTAGCTGTTCGATTCCCCCGCCGCTCGAAGTTTTTTTTTTTTTTTTTTAAATAAATTTTAATTATATATATTTATATCTTAATATTGAAAAAAATTGTTTGGATAAAACTTTATCAGTTCTAAAAATAGATTTTATTGTTCGGATTAAATTATATATAGTTCTAAAAATAGATTTTTTTTTCGGATAAAATTTTATCTAAAGTTTTTTGTAATATTTTTTTTTTCTTTCGTATGAAATTTTATCTTTTTTTATCCAGCTAAAAAAATCTTTTTTTTTTTGTCTTGGTCCAATAAGATCCAACCATTTTTCGGATGAAATTGTATCCCACCGATTAAAACTGATCTAATTAGATAAACCCACTTTTCGGATCAAATTGTATCCGTCCGGTTAAAACTGATCTAATCTTAGCGATCCATTTTTCGGATCAGTGCTGATCTTTCAAATCTCGGATCTATCAACAGATCTGGAATAATATAAGAACATATATTGCTCCATACAAAAATTTTTACTCGGGAACTTTTTATTAAATAAAACATTATCATGATTTAATATTTTGGGCAAGAGTACAAAACTCTGCGGCATTTTTTCATATTTTTTTTCCTCAATTTTTTTTACATGAAAAAAATTTTCTTTTCATCAAAAAATTCATCAAAAACTTTTTTTCATCAAAATTTTTTTTCTCTAAAATTTTTGGTTCATTAAATTTTTTTTTTAACATAATTTTGTTTTTCGTGAAAAAAAAAAAATAATTTTTTACCAAAACTACATTTTCACCAAGTCTAAGCTTTTCGCATATAAATTTTCCATTTGTTTATCAAATGTACATAAAACAAGTGAGAGTGTTATATTCTTTGGTGCCGAATCTTTTATACCCTCCAAAATGTAAAAACACTTTTTTGCACTTATTTTTGCACTCACTTATGAAATGTACACTCTTTAGCAAAGTAATATCACATTACTTTTTCTAAAAAAAACTTTGCTTTGGCAAGTACACACAAATCTTCCGCAAAACATTATCATGATTTAATGTTTTGGGCAAGGGTACAAAATTCGCAGGCATTTTTATTTTTGCATATCAGGATAAAGGGGTGTAAATGAAGTCATTTGAAAACTTTATAAAAATACTTATTTTGTTGAAAACTTAGAATGATATTGAAGGATACATTTTTAAAAGGACGTAACTTTCCTTCTTTTTTCTGATATGTAAAAATAATAATAAAAATAGGGGAGATCCTCCCCTTTTATTTGCTCTCACTAATGACATCCTAAGACAAGTACAACTATTAACAAGTAGAAAAGTTAAATTCGACTTTGCCGAATCTATGAATACCCTCACCAATGCCTTTTTTAAATAAATTTTTAACGTGAAAAAAAATAACAATTTTGGTTAGAAATTTTTTATTTTGAGTAAAAAACTCTTTTTTTGTCATTTAAAAAAAAAAAAAAAGAAAAATTACTAATTTTTTTTTTTTTTTGAGTGTAAAACTTTTTTCGAGTGTAATGTTTTTTTACTGTAAAAATATTTGTGAGTGAATGCACGTACGTATGTACACAAAATATTGACATTTTTGTAAAAAAAAACTAAATTTTCTTTTGAGTGTAAAATTTTTTTTGAGTGTAAAATTTTTTTCGAGTGTAAATTTTTTTCGAGTGTAATTTTTAAGTTACCTATGCTTTTAAAACTAAACAAGTTTAAAAAGTTTTGCTTTTAAACTAAAAAAGTTTGAAAAGCATTGCTTAGTTACCACCAATGCTTTTAAAACTTGTTTACCACGTGGCATTTAAGATGAACAAAATCTGAAATTTGGGGTTTTGCTTATAACTTTTGAACCACTTGACCGATTGAGCTGAAATTTAATACCAAACAGACCTGAGGAACGGCAAAGATACATGCCACATTTCAGCAGTCTCATTATTGTTTTTCGAAAGTTATCGTGTTTTTATCTCGAAAATTTGCGAAAACCCCTTGCCGAAATTTACTCTTTTGCTCATAACTTTTGAACCACTGGACCGATTTGTCTGGATTGAAATACCAACCTGACCAGGTAAATGACCAACATATATGTCAAACTTCAGTAGCCTCTGTGAAGTCTTTCAAAAGTTACCGTGTTTTCTACGCTAGATCGACTTAAAATCGATCGAGGATCATGAATATATATACTTTATGGGGTCCTAGACCAATATTTCGATGTGTTACAAACGGAATGACAAACTTATATATACCCTCTGTCACTAGAGTGGAGGGTATAAAAAAATATTTTATAAAATTTAATCCTCTAAAAAATCCTTTTAAAAGGAAACCGGATCACGAAAAGAAAAACTGTAAATGCAGTTTTAAAACATTTAGTCTCTAGTTTTAAACGTATATTATCCACTCCGTGTTTAAAATGCATATATCTTGAGAAGGCGATTTGATACAACTTTTCTGATGACAGATTCGTGTTAAGGTGGCCAAAATACTTTAGAAAATGTACATTAGAAGTCTATGGAAAAAAATTTTGATTTTTGTAGAGTAGTGTAATCAACGGCGTATGCAGGACTGTTTTTTCAGGGCCCAACAACAACAACAAAAAAATTTTTGTTGTTTTTTTCGTGTGATTCGTGTTTTCCAATACATGTAAAAAAAATATTTTTTTGTTGTTGTTGTTGGCCCCCCCCCCCCCCCCCCCCCCCCTGTATACGCCGATGAGTGTACTCGTTTTTAAATTGTGGATGGTATCAATACATTCTGCAAGATAAAATTTTCTTACTCGTTTTTTTATACCCTCCAACCACAGTATGGGGGTATACTCACTTTGTCATTCCGTTTGTAACGCATAAAAATATCGGTCGGGGACCCCATAAAGTATATATATTATTGATCTATGATCGATTTTAAGTCATTCTATGAATGTCCGTCCGTCCGTCCGTCTGTATAAAACACGATTCAGTCCAAAATAAGAGAGCTAGACTCCTGAAAATTGGCACGAATGTGTCTCTTGGTCATAGGCCGGTTAAGTTCGGAAATGTTTAAAATCGGATCAGGGGGAAAAAAGTTCCCCCTTAAAGAACTTTAAAAAAGTCTCAGAAAACTCAATTTTTTACAGCTTTTTTTGCATTTTTGTTAAACAAATGAAATCTTTTTATGTCAGAAGGTGTTCAAAGTCCGGCACTTAGACCCCAGGGGCTACAAAATTGAGTTTTTTTTGGCCCGCCCCCTTTTTTGGGCGTGGACTAAAAAAATCATAAAAATTATGAGTAAATGGTATTACTAAAGTTAAAAAAGCATAACAAATAAATTTGTAAACATTTATCGCGATGGGAAAGGTATCTCCAACCACCCCCACATAGCCCCCACCCAAAAAAAAACGCCTCTGAATTTTTCTAAATATATTTTAACATGTTGGAGGGTATCAAAGATTCGGCACAGCCGAATTTAACACTCTCACTTGTTTTTTTTTTAATTTTGTTGTATATTTTACCAAAAACCGTTTAATAAGAGTTTGGTGTTTAGATTTTGTTTTTTAAATTGCCAAATACATACAATAAAATACATGCCCAGTCAGAAAAATGCAATCGCAATAGCGTTGTGGACGGTTGTACGAGCGTTCTGTATACCAACTTCAAAGCGCCTTCAGATTATCCGAATGATAACATCGATCTACGCTAGGTTTAAAGCGTTTTAAAAGCGATGTTAAGAAGTGCTTTGTGAACGTTTTTTTAAAGTCATCAAAGCACTTTAAAAATCAAAAAGTAAAGAATTTCTGTTTTAGTTCGGTTATAATAATTTGTTTGATACAAAGTGAAACCCGAAAAAAAATGTTTGTACTCCAAGAAACTTTTTTTTTCAAAAAAAATTTCGAAACTTAGAAAATTTAAAAAAAAATTCTTAAAACATTTTTGATGATTTTTTTTTTATTAAAAAAAAAAAAAAAGAAATGAGAAAAAATTGTTATTCAAAAATAGTTTTGGAACTTAGAAATTTGTTTTCAAAAACTCTTAAAATGCTTTTCGAATACGCTCGCAAAGCGTTCCAAAAAAAGGTTTTGAGATTGCTTTATTTTTGATATAGTGCTTTCAGAACACTTTTCAAAAACGCTCGCAAAGCGTTTGAAAATAGCGTTTTGAGAATGCTTTTTTTTGTTACAGTGCTTTCAGAACGCTTTTTTTTTAGAACCGTCGTCAATTTCTGCTTGGGTGTGTATGTGTTAAAATCATACCCACAACAAAACTCCCCATTGTAATAACAATTAATCAAAATCATTATTGATTATAAAATTAAATTTAATACATATTTTATAACGAATTTATTATAATTAACATAAAGTTTAATATCACTTTATTATTTTTTAATATTTTCCAGATGGTTACCAAAATCAGCAATGAGGCCTGTTGGTCCTGATACCTCACACACCGATTGTATTTTGGTAGTTGGTGTTTCCCGTCCCAAATTAGCTGTAGTCTTTCTTACCGTTATGTTAATATCATTGTTTTTGACATTTCATGTCTTGTACGACAGTGCGGTTTACAATATACAAGCAGCACAGGCGGTACACGAGCATCATCATCATCGTTTAGCATTAATGAATTCAAACAGTATTGCCAATAATGGTGGCGGTGGTGGGGGAGCAAGTGGCGGCAGTGGTAACAATATTCCTGGTAATCAGTTGGGGTATCTCAATTCAAATCGCGCCAATCATTTGCCTGATGATTACAGTAGTAGTAAGCATGCGGCAGATATTTCAGCATCATCTAATCAACAAATAAGTCATCCCATGGTGTTTCCATCAAATCGTGTACATTTTCCAAAAACAAGTCGACGTTTACCGCAGGTATTTTATCGACAAGAATTATATTTGTATAGATATTATTGATGTGTTATTACTTAAGTAATTATATAAGGTTGGAATAAACATATCGTCGGTGCTCCGACCAGAACACCTATGTGTTTTTTATGAAGTGTTCAGGAGAGCAAAAAAAAAACGTTTTATTTTGCCAATTCGCAACATTTTTTTTAAGTAAAATATTTTTATTTTTCCTAAACCCATTTAAAAATATTACGCGTTGAAAAACATACAAAACCTTTTTTTATCCTGAAGTGGTACAAGATTTTAACAAAACACTACACATACACTCAAAATATTTTGTAGGCAAAAACAAAAGAAAAACACACTTAAAACCAGTGAATAAACAATTGAAAACCATCCCAGTAATTATTCATTTGTTTTAAAAACATCAACATTTATTTTTTACTGTTGGCAAAATTTTCTGAAATAAATAACACTAAACATTAAAAAATTACGTTTTTTTCATTCTTTTTTACCAACAAATTTGAAAAAAATAACCTACGAAAACATTAAAAATTAATGATAGTTCTGTTATTTTTACCAACAAATTCCAAAAAAATAACCTACCAAAACATTAAAAATTAATGATTTCGTAGGTTATTTTATACAATTTTCTATTGAAATATTTTTTTAAAATTTTTTAATAAAATTTTGGGGAATCGATCCCGCAATCAACTACATTCTGGCCAGACACTCTACCCATCGTGCCAAAGCCACTTGATACAAATATGTTTTTATATTTCTATAAATAATTTTTTGATTTTTTTTTCTACAAACAAATAACTGACTTGTGTAGGTAAAAACTAATGATATATCATTAAAAAATACCAACAATTTAAAAAAAAAAATTACTTACACAAATCATTAAAAATTTAAAGAATAATCAGTAGTTTTTACTTACAGAACAAAAATAAATGACTTTATAAATTAAATGTTAGTGAAAGTCTTTATTTTTTAGTGTGTTATTTTTGAAACAAAGGACTGATGCAGTCATTAATAAAAACTGAACATCAAACAAATGTTTTTTCTTTTAAAAACGACTAAACGGAAAACTTTTTAAATAAACTACAAACAGTTAATGACATAATTTTTTGAGTGTAGCTGATTTTGTTGCGGACTTTTTACATGTTTATAAAAAAATATAATACACATAGGTGTTTTTGTTCTTAAATTTATTTTAAATAAATTTGTATGTGTTGTTCAGAAGAAAACATTTTGCAAATTATATATCCGCAAGGACTTGTAGCCAAATATTGATGGAATTCACGTCAGAATTTTTAACATTGCAAAGTGCGAAATGCAACGTTTACTATAACAAACACACGTAAAATTATATTGTTTTTTTTTTCATTCCATGTGTTTGTTGTAAAAAGTTTAGCATTTCGTACTTTGCAAGGCTGAAAACTTCCGACGTGAATTTCATTATCACAAAAAGGCGGATAAACTTTACCAATGTAGAAAGTGATTATCAGGGAAACCAAAATAACAATAAGTAATGAGTCAAAAAAAGTATTAAATATAATTCTGATGCAAAAAATGGCAAAATGTATCTGCAGTGAAATGTAATGGTGAATCTCTTCGTGGAACATATTAACCCTCTATCTCTCATTTTTGGGGGTAATTTTTGTCCTTTTTTTCAAATACACCACAAAAATGTACGTTTAACGGTTGTTAAAGTCCAAAAGTTCTTGCAAAAAGCGCAGAAATGGTTAAAAAAAGTAAAATTGTAAATTATCACATACTGTTAATTTTTATTTTTACGAAATTCGTTTGAAATAAGTCTAAAAAAAAATTATAAATCTGCTTCTGAGCTAAATGAAGTTAAGAAATATTTTAAGTAAAATGTTCTTACAAGGGAAGTATCTCAACCCTTATGAACCGATTTGCATGAAACTTAAAATATATATAAAAGAGACAATTCTAAGGTTGGGGTGTCTCGGCTTATCGGCCATAACGGGGAATTAGGGGTTCAAAGCATGGGTCAAAAAATGGCGAAAAAAACGTTTTTTTTTATTTTTCAGCTATTTCATACTAAGAAACTATATAATGTTTACATATGAGAAGAAAGGTTTTTTTAATGTCTAGCCAACCTTGTAAAAATTCGGCTTCGTTAAATACTTTTTCCATGAAAATGTGAAAATTTTGGGGGGTATTTATATGAAGACATAGTCCTACGATATCCATATGAATACAAAATAATCTTTATTAAATTGAAGTCGATACGTATTTTTGTTCTAGACGATATTCCTGTTAGTTCGGGAGTTTTCGAAATTTTCCCGAAGGTCCACATTGTTTCATAAGGGGACAACGAAATTTTTTAACACTGATATGGCCGAGACACCCCAACATTAAAATCGTCTCTTGAATATATATTTTAAGTTTCAGGCTAATCGATTCATAAGGGTTGAAAAACTTCCCTTGTTAGAACATTTTAACCCATTTTTAGGGGTCATGTTGGTCCTTTTTTAAAATATCATCATAGAACACTACTAAGGCATGCGTTTAAAGGGTTTAACAACTTTTCAAACATTTTTTGCATCAAGTTTTACTAGGGTTTTACTAGGAAAATTGTAAATTATCATAATTTGTTAAATTGTGTTTTACAATTTTACTTGTTTAAGCAATTTTCGCACGAACTTTTGGTCTTTGAGAACCCCTAGTAAAATTTGATGCAGAACTTTTTTTGTAAAACATTTTAAACCTTTTAACGCACGTTTAAGTGATATTCTATGAGGGTATTTGACAAAAGGACCAAAATTACCCCAAATTTCACTGAAGACATCATAACTTAGCTTAGAAGAAGATTTATAATTTGTTACTTATTTTAAACGACTTTGGTGAAAAACAATTTACCAGTTTGTGATAATTTTATTTATTTAAGAATTTTGCACTTTTCGCACAAAATTTTGACCTGTGACAACCTCTAGTGAAATTTGATGCCAAAAAAAAAAATTTTTGTAGAACATTTTAACCCTTTAAATGCATGTTTTAATGGTGTTCTACGAGTATATTTGAAAAATGTACCGAAACGTCCCGTAAACATGGGACATAGAGGGGTAATATGTTCTAAGAAAAAAACCCCCTTTAAAATTTCACTGAAGACATCTTTTGATATTATTTACCTTAGAATTATACTTTATACTTTTTTTTGATTTATTCAAAACGCATTTAAATAAAAATTTAAAATTATATTTTTTTTTCTAAATCGTGTTGCACAGTGTTATGCAATTAAGTATCGGAATATTAAAAAAAAATGTTCAGAAAACGTTTACGATAACATTTTTTTAAAACATACCTATGCCCTATCTCTACTCCCTAAGTAGGCTCCCATACAAATAACCGTTGGTGCAAATTTTATAAAAATGTAATTTTGAATGGAAGCCTACTTAGGGAGTGCAGATAGGGCGTAGGTATGTTTTAAAGAAATGTTGTAGGTTAAAAATAAATGGGGGTCATTGGTCCGAGAGGGGTCATTGGACCGGTAGAGCTGATAAAATAAAACAAATTTACAAAAAATAAAAAAAAAATTGTATGGGGACCGCCTTAACAATTAGAGATAGAGGGTAGGTTTGTTCAGAGAAATTTGGACTAAAAAAATTTTGTGGGTCGGTCATACATTTTGTTGTTCTAAGGGCAGTTAGAGCGGTTGGAGCAAATTTTAAAAAATGTCGTTTTGTATGGGAGCCCCCTTAGAAATTGGAGATAGGGTATTAGTTTGTTCCAAAGAAATGTTAAGCCGTAAAAATTAATGGGGGTCGGTCTTATAAATGACCCCTCTATGACGCACCATTGGAGCAGTAGAAATGATTTTAAGATTGGAAAATTACAATAATTTTTTTTTCAAAAAATTTAAAAAAATAGTAATAATCGTTATCCCACCATCCTCCTGGGCAAAAAATTTGTAGAATCGATGGAGGTTTTACACAAAAAAATTACAAAAAATCGAAGAGTACAAACATTTTCAAAAATGAGATTTAAATTTTAAAACTTAAAAATCGCATAGTAGAGCGCTTTTAAGAATTTTTTGGGATTTTTGTTTAAAAAGTAATTGAAGAAGTTATGAGTAAAAGAAGTTCGAGTAAAGGAACAAACTACCAACTTTTAAAAATTCAATATCTTTTGATCGGTTCATCAAAAAAATCTGAAAATTTACCAAGAAGGAGTTGTAGAAGGGTACTAAAAACTGTAAGCAAATTGGGAAAATCTAAAAAAAAAAATTTTTCAAAGTGTCCGAATTGACATGGAATGCCCCATATACATGCAAATTAAAACATTCTTATGAAATTTAATATTTAAATGCAATTTTCTCGAAAAAAACTAAAAACACATGACTGAATTTTTTGTGTAGACGGACAAACATCTAAACAAAGCTCTGAATTCACATCTCTTTAGAGCGCTGAAAAAATCGCTATAAAAATAGGGTGACCATTTTTTTCTGAGCTTAAATCAGTACGCCCAAGTTTTTGGGTTTTTTGTTTTTCTAGAAAGAACTCTCAAATTTTTTTTCTATGAGAAAACACTGATGTTTTTTCAACACTCAAAAAATATCGGTTAAACTAACTTGACCCCAAGTATTTTGAAAAACAACTGCAAAAAACACCTGCAAAAAACAACTGTTAAAAAACAACTACAAAAAACAACTGTTGTCGTTATTTTGCAGCAAATTTAGTTGACTTTAAACGACTTCATTTGAATGTTTTGATCGTTTCAGTGCAGAAAATATAACAAAATTCCACAGGTTTTGAGAATAAGAAAATCTCAGATTTTGAAGACTTTTCCGTATGTTTTGACAACTTTTCCTGTAAGAAAACTTCACAACTAATAAGCAGGTGTTTTTTTAAGGCCCTGATTTTCTGAGCGCTTTGCGAATAAGCTCTGATAACATTACCTCATCTAAGATCTCAGAATCATTTGGATTAATGCAATTTACATCATCTTTCTAAAAATATAAAAAATCCAAAGGCCCATTGAACTTTTCGTTATAGAAAACCTCAAAGATTCTGTGAGCATTTTCATATAAATTTAGGAAGATCAAAATAACTTCATGATCAGATTCATTTCTGCGTTTTTACAAAGTATCTCATTTTCAGACTTAAGTTATAAAAAACAACTCTGACGACTTATACAGGGTGGTCCAATAACTAGTATCTTTTTAAAACATGCAATTAAATGAACAATACTCAATAGTTTTGGAAACTTATGGCTTTATTTGAAAGAGCAAATATTCCCATTATTTATGGCAAACGGCTTCATTCATGCGGCTGCCTGGGTTAGCTCCGCAGTAGCTCATCCTCGGCACCCATTTTTCTAATGTTTCTGGTTCTATCTCACGAATGGATTGAACGATATTTGTCGAAAGGGCCTAAAATATTTCTGGATTTCCCATGTTGCATGAATCTTTAACGAGACCCCTCAAAAAAATTTCCAAAAGTTTTAATCGGCAGCTCTGAAGTGATCAATTGTCACCGCGAATTTGGCTAAAAACACGATTTCCGAACTAAGTGCGCAAAATATCGATTGTTTGATGGACTATGGGACATATTGCGACATCCTTCTGAAAATAAATGTCATCCAAGTTGATATATTCTATTACGGCCAACAAAAAGTGGGTAATCATGGCTCTGTAACACTCATCTTTGACGAAAATGGGGTTTTCAGCTGTATTTTTGAAAATATTGTGTAATGATGCTGATACTCAAATCTGTTTCTTCCCATAGATGAATTGGATTCTTTACAATACCGTCCGAGTTTTCCGATCCCAAGATGTAGCAATTTGTTTGTTAACATAACCTCATTTGAGTGCCTTATTTCGGTTAAAAACTTTTTTTCGAAAAACGTGCAGTTTGGCAGCGCAGTACTGCGCTACAACGTGATACAGCGGAGCAAGCTGAGAACGCATCAATGAAGTCGTTTGCCATAAAAAACGGGAATGTTTGCTCTTTCAAATAAAGCCATAACATTCCAAAAAAAGTTGAGTATTGATCATTTTATAGCATTTTTAAAAAGATACTTGTTATTGGACCACCCCTTATTATGAAAATAATTTTTTATGTTGAAATGTTCAAAAATCAGTACAATCAGTACATATTTTAAAAAATCAGTACAAATCAGTACAACGTTTTTTAAACAGTACACGTGATCAAAAATCAGTACATGTACTGATCAAATCAGTACGAATGGTCAGTCTATATAAAGATGCAGTGAATTCATGTATATTTTTAGAGCTGATTTAAACAGAATAAAGATGAAGGACATTTGACTATTTCTGAAATACAAGTTACAAAATCTGAAATACAATTGAATATTTCTGAATACAATTGGAAAATCTTAAATACAATTGACTAATTCTGAAAATCTGTTGACTCCCTGCAAGCATTTGGAAGACATATCGCCTAAGAGATCCCATTACATTTAAAAAATTTTCAATTATATTTCGAAAATTTCAAATTATATTTCAGAAACTTCCATTTATATTTCAGATATTACCATTTAAAACCAAAAAAAAATTTAATTACATTTAAAAAATTTTTAATTATATTGGAAATTTTTTAAATATAATTGGACATTTTTAAATACAATTGGAGATTCTAAAATATGATTGGACATTTTTTGAATATAATTTGTATTTTCTGAAACTAAAGTGGAAATGGAGTACTCAATTTTTTTTTTTTTTTTATTTAAAATTTGAGGTGTTATGATTGAAGCACTCTTTGCAGCGCTGATTAATGCGCAATAATGATGCAGTGAAATCATGTATGTTTGCCTACACTCAAAAAATTATGTCATTAACTGTTTGTAGTTTATTTAAAAAGTTTTCCGTTTAGTCGTTTTTAAAAGAAAAAACTATTGTTTGATGTTCAGTTTTTATTAATGACTACTTCTGTCCTTTGTTTCAAAAATAACACACTAAGAAATAAAGACTTTCATTAACATTTAATCTTTAAAGTCATTTATTTTTGTTCTGTAAGTAAAAACTACTGATTATTCTTTAAATTTTTAATGATTTGTGTAAGTAATTTTTTTTAAAATTGTTGGTATTTTTTAATGAGATAATGATATCTCATTAAAAAATACCTACACAAGTAGGTTATTTTTTTGTAGAAAAAAAAATTCAAAAAATTATTTATAGAAATATAAAAACATGTCTGTATCAAGTGACTTTGGCACGATGGGTAGAGTGTCTGGCCAGAATGTAGTTGATTGCGGGATCGATTCCCCAAAATTTTATTAAAAATTTTTAAAAAAATATTTCAATAGAAAATTGTAAAAAATAATCTACGAAATCATTAATTTTTAATGTTTTGGTAGGTTATTTTTTTGGAATTTGTTGGTAAAAATAACAGAACTATAATTAATTTTTAATGTTTTCGTAGATTATTTTTTTCGAATATGTTAGTAAAAAAGAGTGAAAAAAACGTAATTTTTTTAATGTTTAATGTTATTTATTTTAGAAAATTTTGTCAACAGTAAAAAATAAATGTTGATGTTTGTTAAAATAAATGAATAATTACTGGGATGGTTTTCAATTGTTTATTCACTTGTTTTAAGTGTGTTTTTCATTTGTTTTTGCCTACAAAATATTTTGAGTGTAAAACTTATGGTTTTTTATTCAAAAAATGTTAAATATATTCAAAAGGAAAGCATGTATGAAATTTTATCAAAATATAATTTTATATTTTGAGTTTTATATAAAAAATCTTAACAAAAAATTTTTATTTTTTCCCCTTACTTTTACAGCATCCTCAAGAGCGCTCTTTGGATGCGCTTTGGTATGCTATAAATAGATGCTGTGTCGCCAAAATCTCGATTTATTTTGGCTGGGCCGTTTTAATTTGATAAATATTTAAACAGGGCAACTCGATACAAATTTAACCATTTTTCTGATATTTGACTACGCCTCCTAGGCCCAGTTTTTAAAAAATTTAAAAACCAAAAACGCAATTTTCTTGACACCATAAAGGGCTATCCATACAACCTATTCAGAATTTAAATTTTCTTTACATAATAATTCAGTTTCGACTTTTATTTGTTCTTAAAAATTATGGAAAATTTAAATTTTGGAACAAAAAAATATAAATAAAAAGACCGGTCTAGACCGAACCCCGTTTCTGACCATAGACTCTCTAAAAAACCACTAATGTATCTTTTCAAATAAACCTTTAATTTTCTTTTTAATATATTACATTACCAAAATCACTCTCTACACCAATGGTTCTCAAACGGTGGGTCACGGCCCCCTAGGGGGTCGCGGAAGAGTTTTAGGGGGTCGCGAACAATTTTGTTAAAGCCTTAAATTTTTGATAAATTTAAAACACATTTTTTTATTGTTGTGTTATAAAAATATACAGATACTTTTATTAAAGAAATATAATTTTTCCATCACTTAAAGTCCCTCCGTAATCACTGTGCAGTTGTTAATTTCCTGGGATGGCCAACACTGATTTGTGAAGTTTTTTGGCTTTGTCTGGGATCTGACAGTTCGTTTTCTATTAACTTTTCGATGCTAATTCCGAATCTGGGTTGCAAATTTTTCTAGTACGTTAGGTTTTTAAGAAAATTAAAGACAAAGTTTACAAAATCGTATTCTTGATCATTTTTAAGAGCTTTATGAAGTTTTTAGATACGTCTAGGATCTGACCACTTTTTTCGATTTACTCTACTGATCATGATTCGTGATAGAATAAAATTTCGATCAATACCAAACATCGGTACATAATTTTGAAAAACGAACAATCATTACTCCAAATTGAAATTTAAATGCCTTCTTGGTAAATATTTCTTCATTTCTGATCAGGTTAAACTGGTATTTTTCTTTTATTTTCGGAAATAAAAAATTAATGGTGATAGTAAGTTTTGATAAAATGCCGAGGTTCGGGAACTTGTTTCCAAATTTTTAGGGAAATTTAGTTTAAAGTTCACAAAAATTGTGTTTTTATACCCTCCACTTAGTGATAGAGGGTATATATAAGTTTGTCATTCCGTTTGTAACTCATCGAAATATCGATCTGGGACCCCATAAAGTATATCATGAAATCCAGCAAAGATTTTATAAAATCTGACCGAGGGTCTTCAAATTTATCTAATTTTTGGTACACATTTGCTCTATAGAGCCAATAAAACATATCCATTTTCAGTTTTTTATATTTAAAAAAAATCGCGATTTTTTCGCGAATTTAGTTTTCTTCAAAAATTGAAAAAATCAAAATAGTATGCTACTTTGAATAGCCATATCTTCGGAAGTTTTATCCGATTTCTTCAACTCAAAAAGCATTCGATTCAGACGATAGTCTTACTTTATATTAATGTAATAAAAAAAAATATTTTTTTAAAAAAGTGCATTTTTGATACAAATGCATTTTTTGGATACATTTTTTAAAACTTACTCCCCCTTCAATTTTTTTTTAAACCTACATAAATCGAAAATATAGCATTTTTTACACAAAATTGCGTACTGCTTTTTTTGTGACGGAGTTTCGTAAAATTTTCGTAATTTTTTTAAAAATACCTTATTGGTTTTTCCATACAATTTTTTTTTTATATTATTAAAAAAGTATGTCACTTTGAAAATCCATATCTCCGAAATTTAAAAAAGTCACAAACATTTTGTGAAACGCCGTCACAAAAGAAACTGCACCCAATTTTATGAAAAAAATGCTATATTTTCGATTTATGCAGGTTTCAAACCAATTGAAGGGGGAGAAAGTTTTAAAAAATGCAATCAAAAATTGCATTTGCATCAAAAATGCACTTTTTTTTAAAAATATTTTTTGTTAGTGCATTGGTTTAAAAACGGATAATCAGTTAAATCGAATGCTTTTTGAGTAGTAGAAATCCGATAGATACTTTCGAAGAAATGGCTTTTCAAAGTTACACACTTTTTTGATAAAATTGCAAAATAAACATAAAATTAATTTTTTGTATGGAAAAAATCAAATAAGTAGCTTTTAAAAAATCACGAAAATTTTTTGAAACGCCGTCACAAAAAAAACGGTACTTAATTTTGTGTAGAAAATGCCATATTTTCGAGTTATGCAGGTTTCAAAAAAATTGAAGGGGGAGAAAGTTTTGAAAAATGCATCCAAAAATTGCATTTGCATCAAAAATGCACTTTTTTTGAAAAAACTTTTTTTTTATTGCATTGGTATAAAAAAGGACGAACGTTTGAATCAAATGCTTTTTGAATCGTAGAAATCCGATAGATACTTTAGAAGATATGGCTCTTCAAATTAACATACTTTTTTGATTTTTTAAATTTTTGAAGAAAATTAAAATCGCGAAAAAATCGCGATTTTTTTGAAATTAAAAAAACTGAAAATGGATATGTTTTATTGGCTTTATTGAGAATGCATACCGTTAATATAAAGAAATTCGAAAGACCTAAGGTCAGAAAATATCATTTTTTATGTGTTTTCTGGTGGATTTTGTGATATATATTCATGATGCCCGATCGATTTTAAGACATTTTAGTGATGTCCGTCTGTCTGTGTCCGTGTGTCTGTCTGTGGAAAATGCTGTCATAGACAAAATATTCCACAGAGATGACTCAAACTTAACATATTTAATGGAAGTTCTCCCGAGAAGTTTGGTATTGCATTTTAGCGATATGGTTTAGCGGTTAAAAAGTTATGAATGAACGAAAATGTAAGCACACCTCAAAAATTTCAGTACATTCAACATAAACTAAAAATACAAAATGCTTTAATTCGGCTTCTGGTTGACATATGTGAACATAATTGAACACCAAATGGTATTTAAACAAGTACGAACATATTTTTTGACAAAAAAAAAGAAAAAAATCGCGGATTTTTTTTACCAACATTTTTTTTTCAAAAATTTTTTTTTCAAAAGTAATTTCCTTTTAAATAACGTTTTTTGCAATAATCTTTTTGAAATTGTGGAGGGTATCACCACATTCGGCAAGGCCGAATTTAACTTTTTTAATTTTTTTTTTTATTTTCTAGATGTTTCTTAAGAGAAATTTTTGGTATGCGTATGGGATCTGACCACACGGTTTCAATTAATCTTTCAATGCTGCTTCTGAATTTGGTTTCCAAATTTTTTTCATTAATTCAGGTTTTTGAAAAAACTAAGGGTAAAGTTCACGTTAATAATTTTTTTTTAATGTTGGGGGGGTCGCAAAAAATTTTAAATATTAAAAAGGGGTCGCAAAGCAAAAGTTAGTGAGAAGCTCTGCTCTACACTTAACCAAATGATGGCGAAAATAATTGCAATTACTTTTACAAATTTAATTAAATTAGCATACAACACAAAAAATAAAAATCCCATAGAAAAGAAATATTTTCCAACATTAATGTCAACTTAATGAGGAAAAAAAAAGAAATAAATTAATGTTCATTGTTTTCAAAAACAATAAAAGACCAAAAAGAAGTAACAAAAATTACAACAAAGCAATTCAAATGAGAATTGTCTCATTTCATAAAACTAATTGCAGTAATTTGCTGAATTTATTTCCCAAAGTCATTTGGCATAAGACCCACCAACAAATACATAGAAAAAAAAAACGTGCATACATACGAACAAAAATTAATACATAAGAAACAGAAAGGGCAAAAAAATAAATCCCAAGGGTCAATTAACATAAAAAAATACTAAAATAAATTTCTAAATCATATTTTTCTGCTTTTTTTTATTTCTTTAACTAACAGTAAGAAATTTTTGTGTTAAATTTTCATTTCATGTTATCAAACAATTCAACCAAATGGAATAACCATCCTCCACCCGAACCATCTGTCTGTGTAACTGCTGAATGCCTGACTACCTGACTACCTGCCATTTTGCCACATGCAACATAACAAACCAACCAGGCTCTTATAATTGGTATACGAAAATGTGGTACACGTGCCCTATTAGAAATGTTATATTTGCATCCTCGCATTCAAAAAGCTGGTGGTGAAGTACATTTTTTTGATCGTGATGAAAACTATTTAAAAGGTCTGGAATGGTATCGCAAAAAAATGCCACATTCATTTCGTGGACAAATAACGATAGAAAAAAGTCCTAGTTATTTTGTATCGCCCGAGGTAAGTAATTGCATTTAACTAAAATTTATTTTGTAAATATTTTGTATGTGTGTATGATGTACGACAATATAAACACGCACACAAACAAACAGCTGTACATTTATAATAGAAACGACAGACTACAAACTACAATTAAAACATATCAGGAAATTTTTTTTTAAAACTTATTTCTTATGCAGCAGAATCTATTCAGTAATAAATACACAGTGATCAGTGCGTATACAGGGCGAGTGCCCGAAGGCCCGGGCCCCCCCCCCGAAATGATTTCACATATTTCAGTATTTGGTATTAAATATTATGTACAACGTAAAAAAAACTTCTTAAAAAAATTTAAAAACATTTCAGAATCTGAAAATTTTTTTGAAGGAAAATTTTTCGATTCTGAAAATTTTTCTGCCAGAAAATGTCTCAAAATCTGAAAATTTTTCTTTAAGAATTTGAAACGTTTCAACTTAAAATTCTAATGGAAAATTTTCACAGAAACTAAAGCTTTATGTATACAAAAAAGGGATCTAAGTGTAAGTAATTTGTAGTAATAACTTAAAAATGAATTATTGTTCATGGGTCAGTCTTAGTGAAATCAATCAAAAATAGCTAAAAATTTTCGTGACCCCCTCCGATTTTGATGAAATTTGGTTTAGTTGTAACACTAAGTGATAAACTAATGCTCACTTATTTTCAGCCCTCTAAGTAAACAGTGGGCGAAAACACGGAGGGTCAAAATTTCCCCCAAAATCTCCCAGTCGCGACACTTTGCACCGTAAAAACTTAATATCGTTGGTTCTATTATAGCTAGAAAGCCCATTTTTGGTTTGTTTTGAAGCTCATAATATGCTCTACAAGACCTACCATAACCAAAAAATTTTCGAAAAAAATAAGGGTTACCTCCCTTATTTTAAGGTCGAGATATACGGAGGAGAAAATGGGGAGGATGGTATCCCCGATTTTTTTTTTTACTTGGCAATCGTATAGAGAAAGTCCTAAAGAATATACTCTAAAATTTTTAAGTTGAGACAGCAATGGGATCACTTAAAATCAAAATTTTTCACAATTTTCCCCAAAATCTCCAAATCGCAACACTCTTTAACCTTAAAAATTTAATATCATAAGTGCTTTTGTAGCTACAGAGCCAATTTTTTTTGTTTTAAAGCTTATAATACGCTCTACAAGACATACCAAAACCAAAAAATTTTCCAAAAAAAGGAATTGGTGCCCCCCTTATTTGAAGGTCGTGGCAAAGGGTGGAGGAAATGGGGGGAAGGTATCCCCCGATATTTTTTTACTTGGGATTCTCAAAGTGCAAGTCCTAATGAACATAGTCTACAATTTTTATGTTGGGACAACAATGGGATCGACCAAAATCAAAATTTTTCAAAATTTTCCCCCAAAATCATCAAATCGCGACATTCTTGCGCCTCCCATTGGAGTACCAAGATAAAAATTTCAGGATATGCTCTCTAGAAATTACTCTTTAAAAAAAAAAAAAACAAGGTAAAAAAAATTGGGGGATACTCCCCCGATTTCCCCCACCCCTTGCCACGATCTTATAATACAAGAGGCACCCCTAATTTTTTTTATTTTTTTTTGTAATAGTAATATTGTAGGGCATATTAAGAGCTTCAAAACAAACCAAAAATGGACTCTGTAGCTACAATACAGTCCACGATATTAAATTTGTAATGGGCAAGAGTGTCGCGATTTGGAGATTTTGGGGGAAATTGTGAAAAATTTTGAGTTTGGTCGATCTGATTGTTGTCCCAACATAAAAATTTTAGGATATGTTCATTAGGACTTGCACTTTGAGAATACCAAGTAAAAAAAAATCGGGGGATACTTTTCCCCCATTTCCTCCACCCTTTGCCACGACCTTTAAATAAGAGGAGCTCCCTTCCTTTTTTTTCTAAAATTTTTTGGTTAAGGTAGGTATTGTAGAGCGTACTATAAGCTTTAAAACAAACAAAAATGGACTCTGTAGCTACAATAGCACATATGATATTAAATTTTTAAGGTTCAAGAGTGTTGCGATTTGGAGATTTTGGGGGAAATTGTGAAAAATTTTGATTTTGAATGATCCCATTGTTGTCCCAACTTAAAAATTTTACAATATATTCTTTAGGACTTTCTCTTTAAGATAATCAAGTAAAAAAAAATCGGGGGATACCATCCTCCCCATTTTCTCCTCCCTTTATCACGACCTTAAAATAAGGGAGGTAACCCTTATTTTTTCCGAAAATTTTTTGGTTATGGTAGGTCTTATAGAGCATATTATGAGCTTCAAAACAAACCAAAAATGGGCTTTCTAGCTATAATAGAACCAACGATATTAAGTTTTTACTGTGTAAAGTGTCGCGACTGGGAGATTTTGGGGGAAATTTTGACCCTCCGTATTTTCGGCCCCTGTTGACTTAGAGGGCTGAAAATTTGCATTTGTTACTTAGTTTTTTACGTAATATAAGAACTTAACCAAATTTCATCAATATCCGAGGGGGTCAAGAATATTCATGATTGATTTCACTAATAATGACCCTCATATAACAATCTTCTCAGAATCTTGTATTTATTCTGACTTATTCTACAGAATAAAATTTTTTAGAATCTGAGACTTTGCCTTTGAAAAAATGTTCCATATTCTAAGACTTCTTAGTATAGTATCTATGTATATAATGTCTCAAAAAAATTGACTTTTACTCAGAATCTAAGACTTTTTCTTTAAGAAATGTCTCGGAATCAGAGATTTTTCTTTTGTTTTGGGAAAAATGTCTAAAAATCAGATATTTATGATATCTAAAACTTTTTTATTATACAATGTCTTTTTTCAAAGACGAATTTTTCTATACGAAAAATGTCTCAGAATCTGAGAATTTTTTTATAGATAAAATGTCTCAGAATCTGGAATTTTTCTATAGAAAAAATGTCTCAGCATCTGAGAATTTTTCTATATGAAAAATGTATCAGAATTTGAGAATTTTTCTGTAGATAAAAGTATGTCAGAATCAGAAAATTTTTCAATAGAAAAAATGTCTCAGAATCTTAGAATTTTTCTTTAGTACAAGTGTCTCAGAAGCTGAGATTTTTTCAAAAAAAAAAACCCTCAGAATATGAGACTTTTAATAGGAAAAATTCTAGGAATCTGATACTTTTTCTTTAGAACCTGTTTTGTATCAGAAACTGATACTTTTTATAGGAAGAGGAATGTATAAGAATCACAGACTTTTTCTATAGGAAAAATTACTTTTGCGATATGAAAAATATATCAGAATCTGGAACTTGTTCTAAAGGAAAAATGTCTCAGAATCTAAGACTTTTTCTATTTGGAAAATATTTAGAATCTGAAACTTTTTTATAGGCAAAATGTCTCAAAATCTAAGACTTTTTCTATGAAATAAATGTCTCAGAATTTGAGATTTTTAACATGATAATGTTTTTAGGCTGGGGTCTAATTTTAAAAAAGTTGCAGGACGCCACCTCAGTTTGACTATATAAGCTAACGATTACACAAAAAAGAAAATGAGAATTACAGTTTTCATTTTATTACAACCTTAAACTTCGACAATAATTTTAAATTAATAAATAAAATAAAAAAACACAGTTTTGGTAGCGACACCTAGCGCCGCTACTCGATAAGCGCAGTATTGCCATACCAAATATCGCATTTCCAATTAGATTAGTTACCATCATCGCAAATTTTTTCCAATAAAATATTACCACATCGCAAAACTAACCAGTATATTTGAAAATATAATATCTACAAGCAAGAGAAGCATAACAAGCGCCGCCTGGCTGTCAGTATCGGAAATTTTACAAGTATTCGTTTTTTGTAGTAGAGATGCGAGCGTGTCACGTGATTACCCGTGATCATTAGTGAAATTTACGCTTGATTAGAAAAAAATGTTCGTGCGTGAGTAATTTTGGCTTCGTCAGTTTGCGTGATTGTTGTGCGCTGTCGAAAACAGAAAACTAGTGGGAAAATCGTAATTTTATTGAATTTAAAGGGTAACTAATACAAAATTGTGATTAACTGGCCTATTCACAGTTATGACTCGTTATGACTAATTTTATTATTTACAAACTTCATGTTCCTTGTGTTTGTTGTATACACAATCATAAAAAGTCTCAAAATTTAAAATTATTTGTCAACTTTGAGACAATGTGGGTAGCAGGTCTTCATTTTTTTGAAATTTTCAAACAAAATTTGATTTATTTTATGATTGTTTATAAAACCACAGGGAAAAAATTGAGTTATAATTGAGTTTGACTTTTTTTGTGAATAGGCACCTAAAATAGGCTTTTGTGATTAATTTTAGGAAATTAAATACCTTTTGTGCAAGAATTTGAAATAAAGTCAAATAAAATTTTGTATATTTTATTTTCGTGAGTCTTTGTAAGCGTGATTATTTTGTGAGCGTGACAAAAATTTTAGCTACTCACGTGAGCGTGCGTAAACGTAAGCAGAAAAAACTATTTTGTAAGTGAGCAATACTTTTATTTCGTGTGCGTGAGTAAGTCAAAATTCACTCACGCGCCCATCTCCATTTTGTAGTATGTATCTATAATATTGTCGGATAACCACAAGCAAGAACATAACACTGTTTATGTGTGCATATAAATATTATGCGGTAGCCTAGCTGAAGTGTGCCAGACTCGGAAACAGTGGGTCCGGGGATCGTCTCCGTGATCAGTCAACTTATTTTTTTTAAATTTCGTTTTTTTAGCTTATTTTTTTTTTTGTTAAGACCAAATTTTTTTTTAAACCTTTATACTTTTTTTTATTAAATTATAAAAAAAGTTAGAAAAAGGTATTGTTTTAAGTATTGGGGATTGTTACGTATAATTTAAAATTAAAAGACTATTTGATTTGAATAAAAAACAGGAATAAATAAAAGCTTATTAAAATAATAAAAAAAAATAATTAGAATCTTATAAATGTTAAAATGTTATATATTCAGGTTTCTCTAAATTTTCCAGTAGTTTTTGTTATAAATTTTGTGATTTTTCTGAATTTATCTGAATTTTTTGACTAATTTTTTGTTTTGTCTGGATTTGTTTCTTAGTTTTTAATTTTTTTTTCTGAATATTGAATAAATCCTGCAAGTGTATTTAAGAAATTTTCTGAGAAAATATCGTTTTTGGAAATATGTGATGTTTATTCGTAACAACTTTTTATTAAATAAAACATTATCATGATTTAATATTTTGGGCAAGAGTACAAAACTCTGCGGCATTTTTTTTAAGGAAAAATGTCTCAGAACCTGATATTTTTCTTTAAAAAACTGTCAGAGTCTGATACTTTTTCTTTAGGAAAAACGCCTCAGAATCCAAGACTTTTTCTATGGGAAAAATGTTTCAGATCTTAGACTTTTTTTAAAGGAAAAATGTATCAAAACCTAAGATTTTTTCTATAAAAATATGTTTCAGAATCTGAGACATTTTTTAACGAAAAAAATCATAATCAGAGACTTTTTCTATATAATAAATATCTTAGAATCTAAGACTATTTCTACTTGAAAAATGTATCAGATTCTCAGACTTATTTCGTAGGAAAAATGTCCCAGAAACTGTGATTTATTCTATTGGAAAAATGTCTCAGAAGCTGGGATTCTTTCTATAGGAAAAATGTCTTCGAATCTGAGAATTTTTCTATTGAAAAAATGTCTGAAAATGAAAAAATGTCTTAGAATTTGTCACTTTTTCTATAGACAAATTTTTTTATTGAAAAAATGTCTGAAGATGAAAAAATGTTTTAGAATCTGACACTTTTTCTATTGAAAATTGTCTTAAGTATGTACATTAGACCACCCAAATTTGCAAAAGTATTTTTTTGTTCGCTCCACCGGCAGTTTCTGATAGATTGGCCATAAAAAATAATATCTGTGCAAGAACTGGATCTCTCGGTTGCATACAGGCCAGTCGATTTGAACTTTTGACCCCAAAAGTGACCTAAAAGCACTACAAAGCTTTTAAGTGCCATAACTCTTAAAATAAGCGTTTTTCCAAAAAATACTATATAAGTTTTATTTTGCAGAATAAGAAAGCATACATTTCCTTCATACAAATTTTTGGCCTAAGTCTAAGACATCGTGGTGTTTTTGGCGGTTAAAATAAAAATTTATTTGAAGACTTCATTTAAAACGACCCTCGTTAAAATTTGGACGGAGACTCAAATAGTCGGTATCCATTATTTTGTAGAGTAAGATATGTAGTTTTCATAAACCAATTACATTTGGAATTTATATGGGTAATTTCATTACAGAAGAGCCCAAAGCTGACTTTGAAGTTTTGATTATCCAAATGCTGTATACAAATTTGTAAAATTACTTTATTTTAAACGACCCTCGTTAAAATTTTAATGGATTACAATCGGTTTCCATGATTTCGAAGAGTTAAAAATGCAGATTTCAAACAAGTGTTGAAAAGTACAGGCATTTTTAGCATTAATTGAAAACATGTTAGCAAAATACTATATGAAAAATACTTGGCATCTTATTACTTTTGAACTTGAAGAATAAAAAAATATTATTACAGTAGAAAATTTCAATGAATTTCATGATTCGGATTGTATTCAAGTGGTCTGCCACACGTTAGATGCCTGGGGAAGTTTTAATAACTTGGCTGATTTTCAACCGATTTTAGTTTTTAGTACCTTATTAGAGAGGCATTTTACTCCAAATCAAAATTCTTTAATAACCACCTGAATTCAAATTTAACTTAAAATACAAAAAATGAGAAAACAGAAAAAAATCATATTTTTCCTTGTAATCCGTTTTTTTAAAATTCAAGGTCGATGCGGGACGCCTTACCCATGTCCAAAAAACCTAAATTTTTATGAGACATATTTTTACCAACAAATGAATGTATCTAGGGTAAGTTATGGTTAATGTCTTCCAATTTAATTATTTTGGAGCACCATATAAAATACACCAGTCTAAAAAAAAAACTGCAATTTTCAAAATTTGAAAAAAAAAATAGAACTAATTGTGCTCACATCTCGAATTATGGATTAAAAATTGTGTAATATAGAGTAGAATTTTTAGATTTAAAAAAAAAATCGAAGGTTTCGGACTTTTTCAAAAATTCGATTTTAATTTTATACGTTAAAAAATAAGTGATAATTAATTCGAATAATTTTTAAATATTTTTTTTCTAAAACTACATTTAAATACAAACAAAACGTCGTCCAACTTATTGTAAGATATCTATATTTTTTACTGGTCAAAATTAATGGAAAATTTCAATTTTTTTTTTTTTTTTGAAAAAAAAAAACGCCATTTTAAAAAATTGATTACTCAACACCAACTTGGTATAAAAGTCTAAAAATTTGAGTGAAAGTTGCATTTAATACGTACTAAAATATATCCAAAAAAATTAATCGAAGGGGGTCGGGTCTAAAAGTGAGTGATTTGGCCTGGAATTCCCCAAATATTTTCCAAAAAGTACACATCTAACTCTTCAAAATCATGGAAACCGATTGTAATCCATTAAAATTTTAACGATGGTCGTTTAAAATAAGGTAATTTTACAAATTTGTATACAGCATTTGGATAATCGAAACTTCAAAGTCAGCTTTGGGCTCTTCTGACTTTGAAATTACCCATATAAATTCCAAATGTAATGAAATTACCCATATAAATTCCAAATGTAATTGGTTTATGAAAACTACATATCTTACTCTACAAAATAATGGATACCGACTATTTGAGTCTCCGTCCAAATTTTAACGAGGGTCGTTTTAAATGAAGTCTTCACATAAATTTTTATTTTAACCGCCAAAAACACCACGATGTCTTAGACTTAGGCCAAAAATTTGTATGAAGGAAATGTTTTCTTTCTTATTCTGCAAAATAAAACTTATATAGTATTTTTTGGAAAAACGCATATTTTAAGAGTTATGGCACTTAAAAGCTTTGTAGTGCTTTTAGGTCACTTTTGGGGTCAAAAGTTCAAATCGACTGGCCTGTATGCAACCGAGAGATCCAGTTCTTGCACAGATATTATTTTTTATGGCCAATCTATCAGAAACTGCCGGTGGAGCGAACAAAAAAATACTTTTGCAAATCCCATACATTTTTTGGGTGGTCTAATGTACATATCTTAAAAAATTTAAAATTTTTGGGAGCAAAATTATCAGAATTTGGTTTTCTTAATCAGTTTCATTTTGTTTCAAGGGAAAGACGGCGGGAGAAAAAGATATGTAAATTAAAAAATGTTGGGCCCCCTGCGAAATAAATTCCTGGATAAGCCTATGACAGTGATACAATATTTAAATTTGCGATTTGGCATTAGTTAAAAATAAAAGCAAATAAAAGTTGACGTTTTCTATAACAACACCATTTTTTATATATTAGGGTATTCAATTAATCGAGGTTTTGGTTTAATCGGTTAATCGAGCGAATAATTAATCGGGGTTGAGATTTAACCGGTTAATAATCGGTTAAATTTTAATTATTCGGTTAACCGAATAATTTCAATTTAAAATTTAAATTGAATATAAAACCACGAATTGTATGTACTTTTAAGAACTTTATTAATAAGAATTCTATACCCGCTATGGCGAGGCTTTAAATACCCTCTATAATGTTAGCTCAAATAAAAAATTTTTGTATGCCACCCTGAATGGAAAAAATGCCGCAGAGTTTTGTACTCTTGCCCAAAATATTAATCACGATAATGTTTTATTTAATAAAAAGTTGTTACGAATAAACATCACATATTTCCAAAAAACATATTTTTTTCAGAAAAAAATAACTCCAAGAATTTTTTTTTAACTAAAACTAAATTTAAGTTAAAAATTTATTTCAAAAATAAGCTAATTAAAATTAAATTGACTAAAAGGCAAATTAAATTATTAAGAATTTATTTAAAATGAAATGATTTATAAAGAATTAATTGGAAATAAATTAATTCAACAATTTTAATCGAATTATTCACAATATTAGTAATACATATATCACAAAATCCACCAGAAAACACATAAAAAATGCTATTTTCTGACCTTAGGTCCTTCGAATTTCTTTATATTAACGGTATGCATTCTCAATGAAGCCAATAAAACATATCCATTTTCAGTTTTTTTAATTTTAAAAAAATCGCGATTTTTTCGCGAATTTAATTTTCTTCAAAAATTTTAAAAATCAAAAAAGTATGTTAATTTGAAGAGCCATATCTTCTAAACTATCTATCGGATTTCTACGATTCAAAAAGCATTTGATTCAAACGTTCGTCCTTTTTTATACCAATGAAATAAAAAAAAAGTTTTTCCAAAAAAAGGGCATTTTTGATGCAAATGCAATTTTTGGATGCATTTTTCAAAACTTTCTCCCCCTTCAATTTTTTTGAAACCTGCATAATTCGAAAATATGTCATTTTTTACACAAAATTGAGTACCGCTTTTTTTGTGACAGCGTTTCAAAAAATTTTCGTGATTTTTTTAAAACTACTTATTTGATTTTTTCCATACAAAAAATAAATTTAATGTTTATTTTGCAATTTTATCAAAAAAGTATGTAACTTTAAAAAGCCATTTCTTCGAAAGTATCTATCTGATTTCTACGATTCAAAAAGCATTCGATTCAACTGATTATCCGTTTTTATCCCAATGCACTAACAAAAAATATTTTAAAAAAAAAATGCATTTTTGATGCAAATGCAATTTTTGGATGCATTTTTTAAAGCTTTCTCCCCCTTCAATTTGTTTGAAACCTATATAAATCGAAAATATAACATTTTAACATGATAATGTTTTTAGGCTGGGGTCTAATTTTAAAAAAGTTGCAGGACGCCACCTCAGTTTGACTATATAAGCTAACGATTAAACAAAAAAGAAAATAAGAATTATAGTTTTCATTTTATTACAACCGTAAACTTCGACAATAATTTAAAATTAATAAATAAAATAAAAAACACATAGTTTTGGTAGCGACACCTAGCGGCGCTAGGTGTCACTCGATTAACGCAGTATTGCCATACCAAATATCGCATTTCCAATTAGAATTGTTACCATCATCGCAAATTTTTTCTAATAAAATATTACCACATGGCAATACTAACCAGTATATTTGAAAATCGAATATGTATCTACAAGCAAGAGAAACATATCAAAATTTAAATCACTATTTAAATAAGCTTCGGTGGCCTTGCTGAAGTGAGCCAGACTGGAAAACAGAAGGTTCGCTGATCGAATCCATGATCTGTCAACTTATTTTTTTATTTTTTTTAGCTTGTACATTTCTTTTTGTTAGAGATAAATAAATTTTGTTAATTATAAATAAAAAAAAATATATATATTCAGATTTTTTTAAATTTTCTAGTTGTTTTTCTTTCTGAATTTTGTAACTTTTCTGAATATATCTGCATTTTTCTGACTTATTTTTTGTACTGTCTTGATTTGTTCTAACACTCAAAATAATAACTCTATAAAATACATTGTAAAATGACTGTAATCTCAATTCAACAAATGTTTGACAGAGTTTTCTGTCAAAATACAGATTTAAAGAAAATACTTTGAATTTTTTGTGACAAAAAAAAAAAAGTTTTATCTGTTATATTACTTTTAACCTTGTAATCTTTATTTTACAGATAATTAACAGATATTTCTGCAAAAATAAGGATTTTAGCAAAATACTGGGTTTTTTTAGTAACCAAAAACTAAGTTTTGTCTCTATTTTAAACATTAATTTCACAGAAACCTTAAAAAAGAAAATTCCAAATAAACTGCATTTTTTTTAAATTTTACAGAAAATAACTACAGAGTATTTTTTATAAAATTTTGGTTGCATCAAATACATTTTACAAATATATGTAAATTAACAGAGTTTTTCTTTGCTAAATGGTGCTTTATTTAACCAATATTTTACTAGAGACTCTGCAAATTAACAGTTTTTTTTTCAAAACATTTTACAGAGTTTTATAGTAAAAAACAGAGTTTTTTCTGTCAAAAGACGCTAATATTTAACCAATATTTTACTATAAAGTCTGTAAATTAACAGTTTTTTTTTGTAAAAATCATTTTACAGAGTTTTTTAGTAAATTTACCAAGTAATGTTGTTAGCTGGAAAAGTACGGGGAACTCTGTTAAATTAGCAGAGTTTTTCTGTAATTTACCAGAGTTATTATTTTGAGTGTAGTTTTCCAAATTTTTTGTAAATATTGATAAATTTGAGAAATTTCTTGGAGTTCTTTTTTTCTGAATATTTTTTACAATATGTGGGGGTTATTCGTAAAAAGTTTTTATTAAATAAAACATTATCATGATTTAATTTTTTGGGCAAGAGTACAAAACTCTGCGGCATTTTTTACATAAAATTGGGTACATTTTTTTTGTGACGGCGTTTCACAAAATTCCTTAGACTAAAATTTTTTTTGTTATTTTATGAATTTTATGAAAAAATTGTATGGAAAAACCAATAAGGTATTTTTAAAAAAATTACAAAAGTTTTACGAAACTCCGTCACAAAAAAAGCGGTACGCAATTTTGTGTAAAAAATGCCGTATTTTCAATTTATGTAGGTTAAAAAAAACTTGAAGGGGGAGAAAGTTTTAAAAAATGCATCCAAAAAATGCATTTGCATCAAAAATGCACTTTTTTTTAAAAATATTTTTTTTTTATTACATTGATAAAAATTAAGACTATCTTCTGAATCGAATGCTTTTTGAATTGAAGAAATCCGATAGATGCTTCCGAAGATATGGCTATTCAAAGTAGCATACTTTTTTGATTTTTTCAATTTTTGAAGAAAATTAAATTCGCGAAAAAATCGCGATTTTTTTTAAATATAAAAAACTGAAAATGGATATGTTTAATTGGCTCTATAGAGCACATGTGTACAAAAAATTAGATAAATTTGAAGACCCTCGGTCAGATTTTATAAAATCTTTGCTGGATTTCATGATCACAAAATCCACCAGAAAACACATAAAAAATGCTATTTTCTGACCTTAGGTCCTTCGAATTTCTTTATATTAACGGTATGCATTCTCAATGAAGCCAATAAAACATATCCATTTTCAGTTTTTTTAATTTTAAAAAAATCGCGATTTTTTCGCGAATTTAATTTTCTTCAAAAATTTTAAAAATCAAAAAAGTATGTTAATTTGAAGAGCCATATCTTCTAAACTATCTATCGGATTTCTACGATTCAAAAAGCATTTGATTCAAACGTTCGTCCTTTTTTATACCAATGAAATAAAAAAAAAGTTTTTCCAAAAAAAGGGCATTTTTGATGCAAATGCAATTTTTGGATGCATTTTTCAAAACTTTCTCCCCCTTCAATTTTTTTGAAACCTGCATAATTCGAAAATATGTCATTTTTTACACAAAATTGAGTACCGCTTTTTTTGTGACAGCGTTTCAAAAAATTTTCGTGATTTTTTTAAAACTACTTATTTGATTTTTTCCATACAAAAAATAAATTTAATGTTTATTTTGCAATTTTATCAAAAAAGTATGTAACTTTAAAAAGCCATTTCTTCGAAAGTATCTATCTGATTTCTACGATTCAAAAAGCATTCGATTCAACTGATTATCCGTTTTTATCCCAATGCACTAACAAAAAATATTTTTAAAAAAAAATGCATTTTTGATGCAAATGCAATTTTTGGATGCATTTTTTAAAGCTTTCTCCCCCTTCAATTTGTTTGAAACCTATATAAATCGAAAATATAACATTTTTTACATAAAATTGGGTACATTTTTTTTGTGACGGCGTTTCACAAAATTCCTTAGACTAAAATTTTTTTTGTTATTTTATGAATTTTATGAAAAAATTGTATGGAAAAACCAATAAGGTATTTTTAAAAAAATTACAAAAGTTTTACGAAACTCCGTCACAAAAAAAGCGGTACGCAATTTTGTGTAAAAAATGCCGTATTTTCAATTTATGTAGGTTAAAAAAAAATTGAAGGGGGAGAAAGTTTTAAAAAATGCATCCAAAAAATGCATTTGCATCAAAAATGCACTTTTTTTTAAAAATATTTTTTTTTTATTACATTGATAAAAATTAAGACTATCTTCTGAATCGAATGCTTTTTGAATTGAAGAAATCCGATAGATGCTTCCGAAGATATGGCTATTCAAAGTAGCATACTTTTTTGATTTTTTCAATTTTTGAAGAAAATTAAATTCGCGAAAAAATCGCGATTTTTTTTAAATATAAAAAACTGAAAATGGATATGTTTAATTGGCTCTATAGAGCACATGTGTACAAAAAATTAGATAAATTTGAAGACCCTCGGTCAGATTTTATAAAATCTTTGCTGGATTTCATGATATATTTTTTTTAATTATTCAAAATTCATTCAACAATGAATTAATTGATTAAATAAAAAAAATAATGTCAACTAATTTTCAAATAGAATTTATTCTTCAAAGGTCTGTTACGACAAGCGCCGCCTGGCTGTCAGTATCGGAAGTTTTATAAGTATTAGTTTTTTGTAGTAGAGATGCGAGAGTGACACGTGGTTACGCGTGATCATGAGTGAAATTTAAGCTTGATTAGAAAAAATATATTCGTGCGTGAGATTGCGTGGATAATTTTGGCTTCGTGAGTTTGCGTGATAGTTTTGTGCTGTTTAAAACAGAAAACTAGTAATAAAATCGTCATAATATTGAATTTAAAGCGTAATTAATACAAAATTGTGATTAATATAAGTTTTTATGATTAATTTTAGGAAATTAAATACCTTTTGTGCAAGAATTTGAAATGAAGTTAAATAAAATTTTGTTTATTTTATTTTCGTGAGTCTTTGTAAGCGTTATTATTTCGTGAGCGTAACAAACATTTTAGTTACTCACGTGAGTGTGCATGAACGTAAGCAAAAAATAATAATTTTGTGCGTGAGCAATACTTTAATTTCGTGTGCGTGCGTGAGTCAAAATTCACTCACGCGTCCATCTCTATTTTGTAGTATCCCAGCAAAACTTAGATTACCAAATAAGGTATAAAATAAGGTATAGGATCTCTTATTTTATACATTGCAGCATTGATGATTTTAACAGGCGATGAGACTCAAAGTAATGCATCCACATTATCACAAAGAATACCAGTAAGGTATAAAATAAGTCATAAATTTATAACGAAGAATACGAGTAAGGTGTAAAATATATGATATTTTATAGGTTACGAGAAATGAAATAATATAGCATACCAGAAGATAATATATAAGGTGCTACGAGTAGTGAAAAAGTAATTTTGTATTAAATTTACTCATGTGATTGTAAGTAGATAAAATATGCTCGTGAGTGTGTGTCGTTAGAAATTTCCTGTCGTGAGCCCATCTCTAATATAAGCTTATGCATTTTTTTATAAAATAATTATTTTTCATGTTATTGTAATGCATTATGCATCCAATTATAAATAATGCATTATTTCAAACTTTCAAATAATACATAATGTAACCAAATATAAGTCATCCATGATTTAATGTTTAGAAATAACAAATATGAAATAAATTTTTTCCAATAATCATGCATTACGTAGCAAATTATTAGTAATGCATTATTTTTCACTTGAAAATAATACGTTGCATTACCTGGTAATGTGTTATATAATCACTACCCATTACCAAAGTTTTGCTGGGATGTATCTATAATATTGTCGAATAACCACAAGCAAGAACATAACACCGTTTATGTTGCGATTTAAATATCATACGGTAGTCTAGCTGAAGTGTGTCAGAGTCGGAAACAGAGGGTCCGGGGATCGTCCCCATTATCAGGGAACTTACTTTTTTAAATTTTGTTTTTTTTTAGCTCGTTTACTTTTTTTTTTGTTAAGACCAATTTTTTTTAAACCTTTAAATTTTGTGATTTTTTCTGAATTTATCTGCATTTTTCTGACTAATTTTTTGTATTTTCTTGATTTGTTCTTAGTTTTTAAATTTTTTTTCTGAATATTGAATAAATCCTGCTAGTGTATTTGAGAAATTTCTTGGAGTTATTTTTTTCTGAAAAAAATATATTTTTTTGGAAATATGTGATGTTAATTCGTAACAACTTTTTATTAAATAAAACATTATCATGATTTAATATTTTGGACAAGAGTACAAAACTCTGCGGCATTTTTAATTTTTTTTTTACTTTTTTTTTTAAATAATTAAATTATAAAAAAATAGAATTGTTATATCAAATAACAATATGTAAGCTAAAAAAAATGTAAAAAAAAGTTGACTTGATCAGGGATTTGATCCCAATATCCCCTGCGTGGTAGTCTGACACACTTCAGCTAGCCTACCGTCGGCGTTTTAAATGTTAATCTAAATTCTAACATAATTTTGTCATGTTGTAGATATTCGATTTTCAAATATACTGGTTAGTTTTGCGATGTGGTAATATTTTATTTGAAAAAATTTGTGATGATGGTAACTAATCTAATTGGAAATGCGATATTTGGTATGGCAATACTGCGTTAATCGAGTAGCGGCGCTAGGTGTCGCTACCAAAATTATGTGTTTTTTTATTTTATTTATTAATTTTAAATTATTGTCGAAGTTTTAGGTTGTAATAAAATGAAAACTGTAATTCTCATTTTCTTTTTTGTTTAATCGTTAGCTTATATAGTCAAACTGAGGTGGCGTCCTGCAACTTTTTTAAAATTAGACCCCAGCCTAAAAACATTATCATGTTAAAAAATATTGATGAAAACAAAATATTGATGAAAACAAAATATTGATGAAAAAAAAATATTGATAAAAAAAATATTTATCAAAAAAAAAAAAAAAAATATTGATAAAAAAAAAAAAAATATTGATGAAAAAAACATATTGATGAGAAAAAAATTTTGATAGAAAAGAAAATATTAATTAAAAAAAAAAAAAACTTTTGATGAACACAAACAAAAATTACGGAAAACTATGTATGAAGAAAAATATCGATGGAAAAAATATTAATAAAAAAAAATTGTGAAAAAAATATTGATGCAAAAAAAATTTGATGAAAAAAAGTTGACGAAAAATATGCTGATTAAAAAAAATATTGATTAAAAAATTATTGATTAGAAAATTAGTGAAAAATACTAATAATAAAAAAATTGTGAAAAAAATATTGGCGAAAAAAAAAAAAATTAGCTGAAAAAAATATTGATGAAAAAAATATTGATTAAAAAAAATATTGATTAGAAAATTAGTGAAAAATACTTATTGAAATTCTGATTAATTTTTATTAAAAAACTAGCTGAAGCACCCGACGTTGCCCAGGTTGACTTACAAGGGAAGTATCTCAACCCTTATGAACCGATTTGCATGAAACGTAAAATATATATAAAAGAGACAATTCTAAGGTTGGGGTGTCTCGGCTTATCGGCCATATCGCGGATTTAGGGGTTCAAAACATGGGTCAAAAAATGGCGAAAAAATCGTTTTTGGGATTTTTCAGCCATTTCTTTCGAAGAAACTATATGATGTTTACATATGAGAAGAAAGGTTTTTTTAATGCCTATCCAACGGTGGCATAACCTTGTAAAAGTTTGGCTTCGTTAAAAACTTTTTTCATGAAAATGTGTAAATTTTGGGGGGTATTTAAATGAAGACATTCCCCTACGATGTCCATATGAATAGGAAATAATCTTTATTAAATTTAAGTCGACACGTATTTTTGCTCTAGAGGATATTCCTATTAGTTCGGGAGTTATCGAAATTTTCCCGGAGGTCCACATTGTTTCATAAGGGGACAACGAAATTTTGAATCACTGATATGGCCGATAAGCCGAGACACTCCAACCTTAAAATCGTCTCTTTTATGTATATTTTAAGTTTCAGGCAAATCCGTTCATAAGGGTTGAGATACTTCCCTTGTTAGACATGAATATCTTGTGACGACAAGTTTGCTTGCAAACTTGTGTCACAGACAGTGTCCGTATACTTACCGTACACAGTGTACAAATACCCTGATTAATGAAATAACAATAACAACACAGTTTTAAAATAGCAGGCACACAAGCAACAGAACCCAACAGTAGAAATATTTTGTAACAAACAAGTAGCAACAACATACAGTGGGCTTTTATTTTTGTATAAACAAGTAAACAAGTAGCAACAAAATATAGGGACTTGTTTTTAATATTGACCGTTAGGTAAATAAAAACAACACACAGGAATAATATTTTGTTGGTAGTTTTCTATAAGCTTAGATTTGTTTAAAAGACGCGTGTTTTAACAAAACGGTCTCATTCTTTGATCAGCAATTCTGTGTGTAAGTTCTGGTAATTATTTTAAGGTAGACACTTTATTCGGTGGTTAGCGAACACCTTATGAAGTTATAGTTACTATAAGTAGTAGTGAACTTTCACTGGTGGTTATCGAGCACCAGGGAAAGACGTAGTAAATCCAAATCTAAGTTAAGTATATGCTTCGACTGGTGGTTAGCGAGCACCAGGCCGAAGTATGGATAATGGTAGGATAACCCTCCGACGGTGGTTAGCGAGCACCCGAGGACACTAGTGGGTTGTCAGTAGTGAGTAGCACACTTAAGCCGGTGGTTACCGAACACTGGATGAAGTTAGTCATAAGTTTTAGATTAAACGAGCATTCCCGAAGGTGGTTAGCGAGCACCGGAGGTTATTAGATTAATCCGTAGTTACCGAGAACCGGATGGAATAATCTCACCTTTTCAGGAAATAAGTATCCCCTTCGGCTGGTGGTTACCGAGCACCAAGCGAAGGTTAGAAAGTAGACGAACCAAGGAACACTTCACCGGGTGGTTAGCGAGCACCCGTGGAAGTCAGATTCCGAGGGACGTGTGGTGAAAGGTAGCGTAGTAATCGTTCCAGCTTTCAGGTGCGGCTGCTGGTTAACCGAGCAGCTACCGAAGGTGTTCCGAGTATCAGGACAAGTGAGTTCCGTCAGGTTTAACACCCGAGAAGAAATTGTGGCGTAGGATTGTGCGGGAAACGTTGGCCAGTGATCACGGGTCGGATGTACGAATGTTCACGAGTGGTTACCGAACACGAGTGGACCACTGGACAGACGATTTGTGAAGGCAACTGGGTTGGAGACTGGGAGTGGTTTTCTAGCACGACCAGTTAACAACCCCGTATAAATATCAAAGCACGAGCGAGGTGACCCGACCAAAGCCGAAGGATAACGAGTGTGACGAGGAACCCGAATGGTATCCCTAGGATATAATCTGTTCCAGTAGGATACCCAGATCAAAGAACCGGGCATAGGAAGCCAAGGAGGTGGCTCAACGAGGATTGCCGAAGAGGAGCCGAAGAGGAACGAAGCAATTAATACGATATCTTTAAATGAAATATATTTTTAGAATGATAAATAAAACCGAGAGTGAAATCTAAAACCAAAACGAGCACGTGTACATTATTTTCTTGTAGCGGAACCTGGACAAAGGCTGAGTATTTTACCCTAGCAGAACAAGTCGTTACAATCTAAATAATTTCTAAAATTAAGGGTCACTTTTCGTGCGCAGATTTTTTTTTTTTTTTGTAAAGTGCTACAATTTATTTACCCAGTTGGCAAAATAAAATCACCCCTGACATACTGCTGAATTTCCCTTTATGAAATCGCTGACATCTTCGTACAATTTTTCAAAATGTCCCATATGACATGTCAGCAGTTGGTCAGCAGTGTCCACCAGTATCGGTGGTCACCAACAATTCGTTTAAATAACCGCTGACTAACTGCTACCATGTCATTTGGGACATTTTGAAAAATTGTATGCAGATGTCAATAATTTTATAAAGGGAGAGTCAACAGTATGTCAGGGGTGATTTTATTTTGCCGACTAGGTAATACCAAAAATTATAATCACCAATTTCGTACAGAGATAATAATGTTAATGTAAAACGACTTTTTTACAAAATTGAAAATTTGAAAAATTAGCAATATCTCGAAAACTGTTGTACTTTTAACATTTATTTTCGGATTCAGGGCACGATTTTACATGGAAAATAAATGTGAAACATTATATTATTGCTCCATTAGTTAACCAAGAACATGTAGCTGCAGTCTGTCGCTCAATTTGGAATTACTGCTAGTTCAGAAAAACGAACTAATAAATTGTTAACGTATGCAATGCTAAAATATTGACTAACTGTGTGTGTGTGATTTGATTCTGAATGTAGCAAAATACATAGAGATAAATAAAATAAAACAAGAGTTTACAATTAATATCAATTAGTTAATTAACATTTTCTTTGGTTCGCCGGAAATGAAAAAGGAACATTATTTTTGTAAATATTGAATGTGCCTTACAGTAACCGGCAATTACATTTAAAAGCACTATGGGATACATTTGTCAGTACTATGGGGAATATTTATAAGCGAAATGGCTTCAAGTTATCATTAAATCGGTCCAATACTTAATGAATGGCCAAATTATATTTAAAAATTTCCGAAAATAACGCAATATGTGATGTTTTGTAAGTTGGATACGTATGAGTGATATTTGCAAAATTTAAATTAATATGAATCATACGCCCGCGATAAGTATCTATTAATATGTCTGTTCGTTTTCCTTACTACTCATTTTTACTACTTTTACTACAGCTGGAAATTTTCAGTACAAAAAGTAAACAAAACTTTCCAGTTGTAGTAAAAATAGTAAGAAATTAAGGTAAACAAACAGACCTAATTTAAGAACATAAATCACAATGTGATGGAATATGGGATACGTATGAGTGATATTTGCTATGTTCATTTAATATTAATGATAATTAATGATTAACGACCACAGGCAATTATAATTGCCGATGGGTTTTTGGCGATTATTCTCGTTCAGGTAAATTATAGGGTAAATGTGCATATGAGGCATTCCACACCAAATGTTCAGCAAAAAAAAATGTTGTGTCGTGTCAATATAAAATCATTTGCAAAGTATTCGCTCTTAGGGTACTATTAAATAACAAAATAAAATTTAAGTTTTTTCAAAAAGTGGGCCACAAGGCGTGGTCAAAAAATGAAAATATGTAACTTTTTTGCCTGAGCATCTCCATTTCAATATTTCTGCAAATTAAATGAAACACAGTAAATTCTTAAAGGCAAAAGATTTTATAGATTTTTGTATGGGCTATCGATTAAAAAAATAAAAATTAGAAAATTTTCAGAGGAAGTTCTGAATTTTTTAAATTTAAACTTAAACTTTATCAAAAAACACGCCGCAATTTTATTTTTTTTTTTTAATTTTTTAAAAAAAAGTTAAAGTGCTTTTCAATCTGTTCTGAAATTTTCAGAGATGTGTTTTGCCTTGTTTTCGAGAAATCAAATGTCAAAGATTGCAATACGCTAATTTTATACAATCTATATATATAAAAATGGATGTGTGTATGTATGTATGTATGTATGTATGTATGTATGTATGTATGTATGTTCCGTATGGACTCGAAAACGGCTGGACCGATCTTGATGAAATTTTCAGGGAATATTCAGAACAGCCTGGCGAGTAACACTGTCAAGTCGGATTTTGATTTTCCGTCTGTGGGCGGAGGGGCGTGGCAAAATCCAATTTTTGCATCCCAACAATAATGACATCTATATATAAAAAATGGATGGAACGATTTTGATGAAATTTATATCAAAGATAGTACTAACTGAGTACTCACTATGTGCCAAATTTGAGCGTTATCGGACAAAGTAGCGTAAAATGCCATGCAACTTTGTATTGAATTGAAAGTTATTTCAATAATGCAAAAAACGGCTATATGTATGTTCCTTATGGACGCGAAAATGGCTGGAGCGATTTCGATGAAATTTTCAGGGAATATTTAGAATAGCCTTGGGAGTAACACTGTGCAGTCAGATTTTTAATTTTTTGTGTGTGGGCGGATGGGCGTGGCAAAATCGAATTTTTACATTGCACCAATAATGACATCTATATATAAAAAACGGATGAGCCGATTTTGATGAAATTTAAATCAAAGATAGTATTAACCAAGTACTAACTATATGCCAAATTAGAGCGTGATCGGACAAATGGGCGTAAAATGCTATGCTTTATTGCCAGTGGGCAGAGGGGTGGGCAAAATCGAATTTTTACATTGCACCACTAATGACATCTATATATAAAAAACGGCTGGACCGATTTTGATGAAATTTAAACCAACGATAGTACTAACCAAGTACTAATTGTGTGCCAAATAAGAGCGTCATCGGACAAATGAGCGTATTGGGCCTTTGTATTGAATTGAATTTTATTTCTGCATGCTCCTCAATAACGCAAAAACTGTTGATTTGATTTTAATTAAATTTTCAGCACTGATAGTATTAACCGAGTGCGGAACTATAGGACATGTTATACTACGATTGGAAAAAGGGGCGTAAAATGCCACGCCCCTTTGTACTATACTGGACGTTGCCTGCCTGTTTCGCAATCACGCAAAAACAGCTGAACCGATTCTCTTGACATTTTAAATACATACAGTGCTAATCAAGTTCATATGTAGGCCATATAAGATCGTTATTGGAAAAATGGATCAAAATTGCAACGCCCTTAGTACTATACTGACAATACTTTGTTTTATACTGAACGTTATATCTGCCTGTTTTGAAATCACGCAAAAACGGATAAGCCGAATCTGTCACTACTGATAGAACTAACCGCGCGGGAACTGCAGGTCATATGTATAGCGCGATTCGGCAAAAGGGTTTAAAATATCACTTCCGTTTTTCATAAATAAAAAGTTATTCCTCCTCTTTTGTAATCACACAAAAACGACAAAACTGATGTCAATGAAATTTGCAGCACAGATAGTACTAATCGAGGATGCAGCATGGAACTTTAGACTATCACGATTCAATAAAAATGCGTTAAATGACACGCCCCTTTGTACTATACTTAACGTTATGTCTGTCTGTTTCGAAATCACGCAAAAACGGCTGAACCGATTTTGTTGAAATTTCTCTATAGATTGTGCTAACTGAGGGTGAAACCAAAGGTTACTAGCTGGACCCGGACCCGTGCTTTAATTTTGTCCGACACTGTATTTAAATTAAGATGCAATATAAAATAGTTTTTTTCTTAGGGCCAGCAACGCGGACCGGGTATAGCTAGTAATCTATATATATAAAAGAGTAATGTGACTGACTGACTGACTGACTGACATACTCATTCATCATCGCCCAGCCCAAACCGCTGAAGCTAGAGACTTGAAATTTGGACTGTAGGCCCACCTCCCGGAATATAGATCCACTAAGGCTGGATTTTTGCCAATGTTGATTCTAAGGGGGTAAAAAGGGTAAAAAACTGTACTTTTGGTACTTTTTATATCTCCTGAAATAATGGTCATAGAGACCTGAAATTTGGACTGCATGTTCACCTCCCAGAATATAGATCCATTAAGGCCGGATTTTTGCCAATGTTGATTCTAAGGGGACAAAAAGGGCAAAAAACTGTACTTTTTGTACTTTTTATATCTCCTGAAATAATGGTCACAGAGACTTGAAATTTGGACTGCAGGTCCACCTCCCGGAATATAGATCCAGTAAGGCCGGATTTTTGCCAATGCTGATTCTAAGGGGACAAAAAGGGTAAAAACTGTACTTTTGGTACTTTTTATATCTCCTGAAATAATGGTCAGAGAGACTTGAAATTTGGACTGTATGTTCAACTCCTGGAATATAGATCCAGTAAGGCCGAATTTTTGCCAATGTTGATTCTAAGGGGATAAAAATGGTAAAAAAATGTACCTTTGGTACCTTTTATATTTCCTTAAAAAATGGTCACTTGAAATTTTGAATGTAGGTTCAGCTCCCGGAATATAAATCTACTAAGGCTGCATTTTGCCAATGTTTATTCTGAGGGGTAAAAATGGTAAGAAACTGTACTTTTGGTACCTTTTATATTTTATTAAATAATGGTCCTAAAAACTTACAATTTGCAACGTAGGTTCACCCCCCGGAAAAAATATTCACCAAGGCTGGGTTTTTGCCAATGTTGACTCTACGGGGGTAAAATGGAAAAAAGTGTACTTTTGGTACTTTTTTTAATTTACTGAAATATTGGTACCTTTTATAAAAAGTACCTTTTATAAAAAGTACCTTTTATAAAAAGTACCTTTTATAAAAAGTACCTTTTATAAAAAGTACCTTTTATAAAAAGTACCTTTTATAAAAAGTACCTTTTATAAAAAGTACCTTTTATAAAAAGTACTTTTTTTAAAAAGTACCTTTTATAAAAAGTACCTTTTATAAAAAGTACCTTTTATAAAAAGTACCTTTTTTAAAAAGTACCTTTTATAAAAAGTACCTTTTATAAAAAGTACCTTTTATAAAAACTACCTTTTATAAAAAGAACCTTTTATAAAAAGTACCGTTTATAAAAAGTACCTTTTATAAAAAGTACATTTTTTAAAAAGTACCTTTTATAAAAAGTACCTTTTATAATAAGTTCCTTTTACAAAGTACGTTTCATAAAAAGTACCTTTTATAAAAAGTACCTTTTATAAAAAGTACCTTTTATAAAAAGTACCTTTTATAAAAAGTACCTTTTATAAAAAGTACCTTTTATAAAAAGTACCTTTTATAAAAAGTACCTTTTATAAAAAGTACCTTTTATAAAAAGTACCTTTTATAAAAAGTACCTTTTATAAAAAGTACCTTTTATAAAAAGTACCTTTTATAAGAAGTACCTTTTATAAAAAGTACCTTTTATAAAAAGAACATTTTATAAAAAGTACCTTTTATAAAAAGTACCTTTTATAAAAAGTACCTTTTATAAAAAGTACCTTTTATAAAAAGTACCTTTTATAAAAAATACCTTTTATAAAAAGTACCTTTTATAAAAAGTACCTTTTATAAAAAGTACCTTTTATAAAAAGTACCTTTTATAAAAAGTACCTTTTATAAAAAGTACCTTTTATAAAAAGTACCTTTTATAAAAAGTACCTTTTATAAAAAGTACCTTTTATAAAAAGTACCTTTTATAAAAAGTACCTTTTATAAAAAGTACCTTTTATAAAAAGTAGCTTTTATAAAAAGTACCTTTTATAAAAAGTACCTTTTATAAAAAGTACCTTTTATAAAAAGTACCTTTTATAAAAAGTACCTTTTATAAAAAGTACCTTTTATAAAAAGTACCTTTTATAAAAAGTACCTTTTATAAAAAGTACCTTTTATAAAAAGTACCTTCTATTAAAAGTACCTTTTATAAAAAGTACCTTTTATAAAAAGTACCTTTTATAAGAAGTACCTTTTATAAAAAGTACCTATATAAAAAGTACCTTTTATAAAAAGTACCTTTTATAAAAAGTACATTTTATAAAAAGTACCTTTTATAAAAAGTACCTTTATTAAAAAGTACCTTTTATAAAAAGTACCTTTTATAAAAAGTACCTTTTATAAAAAGTACCTTTTAAAAAAAGTACCTTTTATAAAAAACATTTTTTATAAAAAGTTCCTTTTATAAAAAGTACCTTTTATAAAAAGTACCTTTTATAAAAAGTACCATTTATAAAAAGTACCTTTTATAAAAAGTACCTTTTATAAAAAGTGCCTTTTATCAAAAGCACCTTTTATAAAAAGTACCTTTTAGAAAAAGTACCTTTTATAAAAAGTACCTTCCATAAAAAGTACGTTTTGTTAAATATGCCGAAAGTACACTTTTTGGTACTTTTTTATTTCCTGAAATAATAAACATAGAAACTTGAAATTGGAAAAGGTTCGCCTCTCGGAAAATAATGGGGTTAAAAGGAATAAAAAATTGTACTTATTTATTTCCTGATATAATGGCCTCAGAAACTTAAAATTTGGAATGTAAAATCCTTCGGTGAAAAAAGAGATTGGGAAAAGTTTTTTTGGAAATTCCGTTTCTTAACGGGGATAAAAAGTACTTTTAATATTTGCTGAAACAATGATCCTAGATAATTGAAATATGGATTGTAGGATCCTTCGGTGAAGAAAAAACATTCTGAAAGAGGTACTTTTTTTAAATTTCGTTTCTAATGGGGGTAATAAAGTGTACTTTTGGTACTTTTTCTGTGCCTATAATAATGACCTTAGAAGATGGAGATGGAATTGGAAATGAAATGGAGTAGAACGGGGAACAATATGGAATAGAGCAACAATATGGAATGATATTTTTAACTCAAATTTTTGGTGTTTAGCTTTTTTTCACTCCATATTTTTTTTTATTCCAATTTCTTTTTTCATATTTATTCACTCAAAATCCAAAAACCCGACATAAGGGCTCGAAAATTGTCATTATATTTTTCCCCCGGAACGAACATGATAACGTACCAGCAAAGTTTTTAAAATTTTATTGTTTATATTATTCATTAAAATATTTTTTTATGGAAGACTTAAACGTCCACAAGTAAATAAAACAAAGACTACGTAGGGGAATTTTTTGAAAATCGATAGAGTAATCCTGACCCCTTTATTATCCGGTATTCAATACAACCGGTAACGAAGTACCGGGATTGTAAGCTAGTCTATATATATAAAAGAGTAATGTGACTGACTGACTGACAGACTGACTGACATACTCATTCATCATCGCCCAGCCCAAACCGCTGAAGCTAGAGACTTGAAATTTGGACTGTAGGTCCACCTCCCGGAATATAGATCCACTAAGGCTGGATTTTTGCCAATGTTGATTCTAAGGGGGTAAAAAGGGTAAAAAACTGTACTTTTGGTACTTTTTATATCTCCTGAAATAATGGTCATAGAGACTTGAAATTTGGACTGTATGTTCATCTCCCGGAATAAAGATCCAGTAAGGCCGGAATTTTGCCAATGTTGATTCTAAGGGGACAAAAAGGGTAAAAAACTGAACTTTTGGTACTTTGTATATCTCCTGAAATAATGGTCACAGAAACTTGAAATTTGGACTGTATGTTCACCTCCCGGAATATAGATCCAGTAAGGCTGGATTTTTGCCAATGTTGATTCTTAGGGGGTAAAAAGGGTAAAAAAAATGTACCTTTGGTACCTTTTATATTTCCTTAAATAATGGTCCTAGACACTTGAAATTTTGAATGTAGGTTCAGCTCCCGGAATATACATCTACTAAGGATGCCAATGTTGATTCTAAGGGGTAAAAAGGGTAAAAAACTGTACTTTTGGTACCTTTTATATTTTCTTAAATAATGGTCCTAGAAACTTAAAATTTGCAATGTAGGTTCACCTCCCGGAAAAAATATTCACTAAGGCTGGGTTTTTGCCAATGTTGACTCTACGGGGTAAAATGGAAAAAAATGTGCTTTTGTTACTTTTTTTAATTTACTGAAATAATGGTACCTTTTATAAAAAGTACCTTTTGTAAAAAGTACCTTTTATAAAAAGTACCTTTTATAAAAAGTACCTTTTGTAAAAAGTACCTTTTATAAAAAGTACCTTTTATAAAAAGTACCTTTTATAAAAAGTACTTTTTATAAAAAGTACCTTTTATAAAAAGTACCTTTTATAAAAAGTACCTTTTATAAAAAGTACCTTTTATAAAAAGTACCTTTTATAAAAAGTACCTTTTATAAAAAGTACCTTTTATAAAAAGTACCTTTTATAAAAAGTACCTTTTATAAAAAGTACCTTTTATAAAAAGTACCTTTTATAAAAAGTACCTTTTATAAAAAGTACCTTTTATAAAAAGTACCTTTTATAAAAAGTACCTTTTATAAAAAGTACCTTTTATAAAAAGTACCTTTTATAAAAAGTACCTTTTATAAAAAGTACCTTTTATAAAAAGTACCTTTTATAAAAAGTACCTTTTATAAAAAGTACCTTTTATAAAAAGTACCTTTTATAAAAAGTACCTTTTATAAAAAGTACCTTTTATAAAAAGTACCTTTTATAAAAAGTACCTTTTATAAAAAGTACCTTTTATAAAAAGTACCTTTTACAAAAAGTACCTTTTATAAAAAGTACCTTTTATAAAAAGTACCTTTTATGAAAAGTACCTTTTATAAAAAGTACCTTTTATGAAAAGTACCTTTTATAGAAAGTACCTTTTATAGAAAGTACCTTTTATAGAAAGTACCTTTTATAAAAAAGTACCTTTTATAAAAAGTTCCTTTTATAAAAAGTACCTTTTATAAAAAGTACCTTTTATAAAAAGTACCTTTTAAATAAAGTACCCTTTTATAAAAAGTACCTTTTATAAAAAGTACCTTTTATAAAAAGTACCTTTTATAAAAAGTACCTTTTATAACAAGAACCTTTTATAAAAAGTACCTTTTATAAAAAGTACCTATTATAAAAAGTACCTTTTATAAAAAGTACCTTTTATAAAAAGTACCTTTTATAAAAAGTACCTTTTATAAAAAGTACCTTTTATAAAAAGTACCTTTTATAAAAAGTACCGAAAGTACACTTTTTGGTACTTTTTTATTTCCTGAAATAAAAATCATAGAAACTTGAAATTGGAAAAGGATCCAAAAAATATAATGGTCACAGAGACTTAAAATTTGGAATGTAAAATCCTTCGGTGATAAAAAAGATGTGGAAAAGTACTTTTTGGAAATTCCGTTTCTTAACGGGGATAAAAAGTACTTTTAATATTTGCTGAAACAATGATCCTATATAATTGAAATATGGAGTATAGGATACTTCGGTGAAGAAAAAACATTCTGGAAGAGGTACTTTTGGAAATTCCGTTTCTAATGGGGGTAATAAAGTGTACTTTTGGTACTTTTTTTGTTCCTATAATAATGAGAAGAAGGAGACGGAATTGGAAATGAAATGGAATAAAACGGGGAACAAAATGGAATAGAGCAGGGAACAATATGGAATGATATTTTATACTCAAATTTTTCGTGTTTAGCTTTTTTCTCCATATTTTTTCCCTCTATATATTTTTTCAGTCAAAGTTATTTATTTTATTTCAATTTATTTTTTCACTGAAATATTTATTCACTCAAAATCCAAAATCCCGACATAAGGGCTCGAAAATTGTCAATATATTTTTCCCTCGGAACGAACATGATAACATACCAGCGAAGTTATTCAAATTTTATTGTTTAAAATATTCATTGAAATATTTTTTTATGGAAGACTTAAACGTCCACAAGTAAATAAAACAAAGACTACGTAGGGGATTTTTTTCGAAATCGATAGAGTAATCCTGATCCTTCTATTATCCAGTATTCAACACAACCGGTAACGAAGTACCGGGATGGTAAGCTAGTGGTGTATAAAACGTGTGCGTATGAGTAATATCAATACTTAAAAAATATTTTAAGAGGCGATGGGAGCGTGAGTGAGTTTTTAACAACGATTACGCACGCGCTTGAATATTTTTTTTTCTTTCATTAGCGTGCGTGATCGTAAATAAAAACTCACTCACGCTACCAATCCTTTTCCGATTTTTATTTTTTTAGCCCATACAAAAATCTACAAAAAACGTTTATCCTTAAAACTATACTGTGTTTCATTTAATTTGCATAAATATTGAAATAAAGATGCTCAGGCAAAAAAGTTAGATATTTTCAATATTTGACCACGCCTACAAGGCCCACTTTTTGAAAAAACTTAAATTTTATTTTTGATATTTAATAGTACCCTAAGAGCGAATACTTTGCAAATGATATCCCTTTGAAACCACTATGGTTTTTCTGTAGCGGAACAGTTGGTGTGGAATGCCTCATATATGTCAAATATCGTTAATCAAACAATTTTTCAAAATTAACATTCAATAAACTAAAAATGTATAATAACTGATTTTTATTCAAATGCATGTAACATTTACAATTTTCAACATATTTTCTTGGAAGCCCACTAACCCACTTATTTTCATCATAATAGATGAGACTTGAACTGTTAACAGAGAAATGAAAATTATTTTCTTTTTTCAAAATTTTAGTTAATATTGAAGCAAAATTGTCGATATATCGATTAGTTGCATCCAATGCAATTCTGGACTTCATTTTCATATGAGATTTGACTTGCAAAAAATGCAAATTTTTGTAATCTTAAGTAATCCAGATAGACATTTACAGTGGGTGGGTCGATGAAATGCATATTTGCGAATCTCGGTTACTAATAGCAAAAACTCGACGCGCATTTTCGAGCTGATAACGGGAAAAACCATGAAAAAATTTTAGGAGGGTACTTTTAGGCCTCTACAAGCGGTTTTAGTTCGCGGTTTTCGGAAAAAAAATATTTTTTTTAATTTTTTAAAAATATTTTAAAAATTAAGTAAAATAATGCTTATTACGAAACAAGTTCCAAAAAAAAATTATCTCGCCAATTTTAGCCCGTGGATGCATTTTTATACCCAGGAAAGTTCGATTTATATACATAAAAAAAAATATTTTTTATTTCATAATAGCTCTCAAATGGTGCATAATGCCGATTTAAGAACATGAATGATAAAAATTAAAAAATTGCAGGTTTTTATAGCAATCCACAAGTGCAAAAAATTCACAAATTCAAAAAAAAAAATAAAAATGGGTATCAAAATTTTGGTAAAATAAAGCGTTTTAAGAAAATGATAAAAAAAACAAAACAAATTGGCGGCTATTTATAACAATTCGCAAGTGCAAAAAATGCGCAAGTACCAAAAAAAATTAAAAAATGGAAAAATGGGTATCAAATTTTTGGTAAAATAAATCGCTTTCAAAAACCCATTTTTCCAATTTTTAATTTTTTTGGTACTTGCGAATTTTTTGCACTTTGCGGATTGTTATAAATAGCCGCCAATTTGTTTTGTTTTTTTATCATTTTCTTAAAACGCTTTATTTTACCAAAATTTTGATACCCATTTTTAATTTTTTTTGAATTTGCGAATTTTTTGCACTTGTGGATTGCTATAAATACCCGCAATTTTTTAATTTTTATCATTCATGTTCTTAAATCGGCCTTATACACCATTTGAGTGCTATTATGAAATAAAAAATATTTTTTTTTATATAAATAAATCGAACTTTCCTGGGTATAAAAATCATCCACGGGCTAAAATTGGCGAGATAAATTTTTTTTGGAACTTGTTTCGTAATAAGCATTATTTTACTAAATTTTTAAAATATTTTTAAAAAATTAAAAAAAATATTTTTTTTCCAAAAACCGCGAACTAAAACCGCTTGTAGAGGCCTAAAAGTACCCTCCTAAAATTTTTTCATGATTTTTCCCTTAATCAGCTCGAAAATGCGCGTCGAGTTTTTGCTATTAGTAACCGAGATTCGTAAATATGCATTTCATCGACCCACCCTAATTTACAGTGTTAGCTAAATGTGGTTTTAGTCGTTTCAGATGAAGCGTGTTTGATGTGTTCTTAAGTTCGATACATATAAGTGATATTTACTAATTTCATTAATTTTGAATTATACTCCAGCTGTTAATATTTCAAAAATTCGGTCCAGTACCTAATGAATGGCTAACACTACATTACTTAAAGGAAGTTTTATGTGTTTTTAATAAACAAATTTGAGCTGTCCCTGAAGATGCAATTCAAAGAATTGTGAAATATCGGAAGAAGATTTTTTAAATAAATAAAAACAATTTTTAAACAACTAAGACCTCGAACTTGAAAATTTATTGCTTTTAAAATATGGAGGGTGAATATTCAAAACTTGCTATCTGCATAATGAAAAATTTTTTAGGAGATCAAAAAAACTACAATTTTTAGGTAATTCTAAGAGTTATTATTAATCTTATGTCCACATAATAATTAAAAACAATTGTTATTGAAATAAAATTTCAGTTAAAAATTAATTTGATAGACGATAACTGGTTCAGTGAACACATTTCTAACGAAAACGCCCTTTCGAAAATATTACAGATAGGAAGTTTTGAATATTCGCTCTCGATATATCGTTGGCTTAGTCGGCAAACCTGTCAAGTCCGTTTTTTTAAATTTTTCAGGAGAGACAAAAAACTGTCTAACTTTTTTTTGGGTTAACTTTTTTTAAATCTGTAAACGCAGTTTTTTTCTTAATTTCATCTTGTTTAACCCCAAAAAATCATAGAAATATAAAATAAAAGAAAGGAACACTTTTGGGCTCTTTTTGGACTTAGCACATTTGCTCTTTATAATTTTCTATTTTAAATGTGGACTTAGCACATTTTCTTTCCATTTTGTGGACTTAACAGATTTTCTTGTATTTTTTTTTATTATTTTTTTTGATTTTTTTTGTGTTTTTTATAATAAAAAATACAACTACTTCATACTTTTTCATTGTTGTTGACAAAAAAAAAATTATTTATAACCTAAATCGTAGGGTGGGTCGATGATATGGATATTTGCGAATCTCGTGAACTAATAGCAAAAAGTCGGTTCGAGCTGATAACGGGAAAAATTATTTTAAAAAAAAAATTGCAGGCTACTTTTAGTCCTCTACAAGCGGTTTAAGTTTTTGAAAAAAAAAATGTTTTTTTTAAAAAAAAAATATTATAAAAATTTTGTGTTGACAAAAGCTTTTAGCTTTTTTTTTTTGTTTTTTTTTTATTTAATTTTTAAATATCCCTCTGAAGATGGTCAGCATAGGGTTATATAGTCGCAACAAAAAGTCGACTTTTCGACTTTTTTCAATTTCTAAAAAGTCGATTTTTCGCCTTGTTGACTTTTTAAAAAGTCGACTTTTTTCGACTTTTTGACTTTTTTCGACTTTTCGACTTTTTTCGACTTTCTTCGATTTTTAACTTTTTTTGACCTTTTCCAGTTAGTTTTGACTTGTTGTAATCGTTTAGGTGCTATTTTTTTGAAGGTTAAAAAAAGTCGAAGAAATCGAAAATTTGGAAAGGTTGAAAAAATCGAAAGCGAAAGAGTCGACTTTCGATAGAACGCTATCACTGAGGTGTTTACAACAATCAAAACAATTGGTAAATATTACACTTAACACTTTCTAACTCATGAATTTGGCATTGACATTTTTGCTTCACACACAAAATATATGGAAATACCAATAGCTTCAGTTGTTATTAAACTCGGCTCTCAATTGATTTTTTTTTTTCAGAATTATTTTCATCTGGCAAAAGTAAAAAAAATCAAGTCGATAAAGCCAAAAAAGTCGAAAAAAGTCCAAGAAGTCGAAAGAAAAAGTCGACTTTTCGACTTTTTAAGAACAAAAAAGTCGATTTCGACTTTTTCATACAAAAAGTCGATTAATCGACTTTTCGACTTTTCGACTATAGAACCCTAGGTCAGCAATGTTGACTGAAATGCTGGGACAATAAAGCTTGATTTACACGTTAACTACCCTTGACTACCCTTATCTACTATTTCCCAGTACTGGAGGATAGCAATTGTCAAATTCAAATAATTTTTCATACAAAATTATTTAAACCCGGCAAACCGTATCACCAATACTGGGAAATAGTAGATAAGGGTGGTCAAGGGTAGTTAACGTGTAAACTGCCCTTAAAAAAAAAAATAAAATAAAATATGTTTATATTTTTTATTTAATTAATTTATTAACTCATGACCTAATGCCGAACAAAATCAACAAACTACTAAACTAAAGGTCAACTATTCACAACTTTAAACAATTTTGTGAAATAAAAAATTTCAAAAATTATTCCTGATAAATTTTGGTCCATGGAAGCACATAAAAAGCCAAATTTTCTCTTCTTAATGCGCTTTATTTTACTAAATTTTACCAATTGAATTAAATTTTGAAAAAAAAAATGTTTTTTTATATAAAAAATCTAACTTTTCTGGCTTTGGAAATGCCATCATGTACCAAAATTTATGAGCTAATTTTTTTTTGGTATTTTTGCCTTTATAAGTTATATTTTGCAAAAAAAAAAAAAAAAACAAGCATGTATTTCCATAAGAGCTTTTTTGCGTCCTTTTAATAAAAAATACAAACCTCGAATTTAAATCTATTGAAGAAATTTGTTGATACAAAATGTGTGCTGTTTTCAGCTGGACTTAGCACGTGGCTTTCGATGTTTTATTTTTTTTTTTGGACTTGACACAATTTCTTACCACTGCATAACAAGAAGAAAAAACAACATAACGGCATTTTGTTTTTTGTAAATGATGTGTTTTGCGTTATACTAGCATACTACATCAAAAACTCAATTTCCATAAAAATTGGACTTGACAGGTTTGCCGACTAAGCCAACGATATTAAAAGAAGGTCGAATTAAAACAACATTTATTTAAGAAAAATGTATATGGGGCATTCCATGTCAAATCGAACACTTTGAAAATTTTTTTTTTAGATTTTCCCAATTTGTTTACAGTTTTTAGTACCCTTCGAAAACTCCTTCGTGGTAAATTTTCAGATTTTTTTGATGACCCGTTCAAAAGATACCGAATTTTTAAAAATTGGTAGTTTGTTCCTTTGCCTCAAACTTATTTTCCTCATAACTTCTTCAATAATAGTCCAAATTTCAATTTTTTTTTCTTAAAAATTTTTGTTTTTTTTACTTACTTTTAGAAAAAAATCCCAAAAAATTCTTAAAAGCGCTCTAGTATGCGATTTTTAAGTTTTAAAATTTAAATCTCATTTTTGAAAATGTTTGTACTCTTCGATTTATTTGAAATTTTTTTGTGTAAGACTTCTATCGATTCTACAAATTTTTTGCCCAGAAGGATCGTGGGATAACGATTATTACTATTTTTTAAAGTTTTTTGAAATAATTTCATTGTAATTTTCCAATCTTAAAATCATTTTACTGCTCCAATGGTGCGTCATAGAGGGGTCATTTATAAAACCGACCCCCATTAATTTTTACGTCTTAACATTTCTTTGGAACAAAGTAATACCCTATCTTCAATTTCAAAGGGGGCTCCCACACAAAACGACATTGCTCCAACCGCTCTAACTGCCCTAATAGTGCCCTTAGACCAAAAGAATGTATGACCGACCCACAATATTTTTTTAGTCCAAACATTTTTTCTGAAAACACCTACCTCTAATTTTTAGGCGGCCCCATACAATTTTTTTATTTTTTGTAAATTTGTTTTATTTAATCAGCTTCTACCGGTCCAATGGTGCGTCCGAGAGTGGTCATTAGTGAGACCGACCCCCATTTATTTTTACCCTACAACATTTTTTTAAAACATACCTACGCCCTATCTCCACTCCCTAAGTAGGCTCCCATACAAATAACAGTTGGAGCAAATTTTATAAAAATTTAATTTTTAATGGAAGCCTACTTAGGGAGTGGAGATAGGGCGTAGGTATGTTTTAAAAAAATGTTGTAGGGTAAAAATAAATGGGGGTCGGTCTCACTAATGACCACTCTCGGACGCACCATTGGACCGGTAGAAGCTGATTAAATAAAACAAATTTACAAAAAATAAAAAAATTGAATGGTGACCGCCTAAAAATGACTCCTCTCCTCTCGGACGCACCATTGGACCGGTAGAAGCTGATTAAATAAAACAAATTTACAAAAAATAAAAAAAATTGTATGGGGACCGCCTTAACAGTTAAAGATAAAGGGTAGGTGGGTTCAGAGAAAATATTTGGACTAAAAAAATATTGTGGGTCGGTCATACACTTGATTGCTCTAAGGGCACTATTAGGTCAGTTAGAGCGGTTGGAGCAAATTTTTAAAAATGTCGTTTTGTGTGGGATCCCCCTTTGAAATTGGAGATAGTGTATTAGTTTGTTCCAAAGAAATGTTAAGAGGTAAAAATTAATGGGGATCGGTCTTATAAATGATATAACGCATTATCGGAGCAGTAAAAATGATTTAAAGATTGGAAAATTACAATAAAATTTTTTCAAAAAATTTTAAAAAATTGTAATGATCGTTATCCCACGATCCTCCTGGTCAAAAAATTTGCAGAATCGATAGAAATTTTACACAAAAAAATTTAAAAAAATCGAAGAGTACAAACATTTTCAAAAATGAGATTTAAATTTTAAACCTTAATAATCGCATACTAAGTAGAGCGCTTTTAAGAATTTTTTAGGTTTTTTTTTTAAAGTACGTAAAAACAAAAATTTAAAAAAAAAAATTTGAAATTTTCACTATTATTGAAGAAGTTATGAGGAAAAGAAGTTTGAGTAAAGGAACAGAATACCAATTTTTAAAAATTAGATATCTTTTGAAAGGGTCATCAAAAAAATCTGAAAAAGGAGTTTTCGAAGGGTACTAAAAACTGTAAACAAATTGGGAAAATCTAAAAAAAAAAAATCGAAGTGTCCGATTTGGCATGGAATGCCCCCTATTTATATCGGTTTGAGTCCATAATAATTATTTCTGAGAAATTCTGATAAATTTTTATTTTTATTAAAAAACAAAAATTGTTTTATTCGACCTTTAAAATATAATATTTTGACAAGGTTTATTCTAGGCCGAGGCCATTATTTCGTTTACTATTTAAAATTATTATATTGTCTAGAATAATTTTCATGAAAATTATTTTTCTATTTTAAATTTATTTATGTTAGTATGTTTTGCAAGACTTAATCCAAACGTGTTTCAAAATTTGTCATTTTCCATTGTCAAAATTATTTAGCAAATATAAATAAGTAGCAAAGTTTTTTTTAAAAAAAAAATTAAATGGCGATATCTCGAAAGCCGCTCTACCATTTTTAAAATCATTTTTGTCTTCGCATTCAGCAAAATATTAAAAATAATGTATCGCAAGATAATTTATTTTTTAATTTTTCAAAAGTTTTAAATTTTGGTAGAATTTTTTTTAAATATCCAAAACTTTTATCGAAGGTTAAAATTATCGGATTTGACCAAAATAAAGTTTAAATTAAAAATTGTCTCAATTTCTATAAAGGGGTTAAGGGAAAAAAATTAATTTTATTTCTTTTAATTCATTAACGTGGGGAAAAACTGTTATTTTAAGCAAATTTCAAATAGCCATATCACGAAAACCGTTTAACTAATTTTAAGAAATTTGATATTCGTGGTCGTCGCATACCACTTACCACGTTTTACACATAGAAGAAAAAAAATTCCCGGACATTTAAAAGCGTCAGTAAACCAATTTTTTAATACAAACAAATGCTGCTTTAATGGTACGATACGTATGAGTGATATTTACTAATTTCAATTAATATTATTCATACGCCTGCGGTTAGTATTTCATTAACCCTTTCAGGGTCAAAAATAATTTTTGTCGAGCTAAAAATCTGAAAACTTGTATTTAGGGTAATATGATGACGCTGAAGCCGGGTAAAATATTAGTTTTTGTCTTTGGCTGCCCCCGTGGCTTTTAGAGAATGTCGAATATATTCGACATTAACCTCCGAAGATACCAATTATTGTCATACATAATAATAAAAGAAAAAATATGTCTTTACTGTTTATTCATGTTTTTAGTTGAAAAAAGAAAACAAAATTAGCAAAATCAATTTTTTTATTCATGTTTTTAGTTAAAAAAAAAAAAAATTAGTAAAAAGGTACAAAATTAAATTTTTTAACGTAATTATTAAATATTTTGGTGAAAACTTTCAAAACAATTCGAAACTCTCTTCACGCAAAGAAATACAACGCATATTTTGCAAATAATAAAAAAGCTTTTGTCACAACCTTGTGCCTTGCACCGACCTGCGCTTTTAGATAGTACAAAAATTGGATATGCTTCTTTTGGTCAAAGCGAACCCCTTGTGGTGGTACTTTTTGAAAAACTTTTTTCTCTTTTGGGGCGGTGGTGGCATTAAATCAGCGATGTCTGAGCTGTCGCTACTGTCCAAATGAGAAGATCTAGATGCAGATAAGTGTCCTCTTAAATATTCTTTCCCAGGTTTTCCCCGTTTCCGTGGCTCATATGATTGTGGCACAAATTCTTGTTCAGCGACGGGCTGAGTTTTGGCAACCTGGGTCCGAAAATTCATAGAATCTAGGATTTTACTTATCGGAATACTATTTCGGATGCAGTCTTGACGATATTCCATCCATGCTGCAGTGATTGCCAAATCGACAAAGTGCATTGTGACTCGTAGTGTCCTCTTGAAGGTCCGAATATTTATTCGATCATATTGTATAATTTTTTTTTTTTTTTTTTTTTTTTTTTTTTTACACTTTATTTTGGCTATTATTGAATCGCCTTTCTTAGGCCTAACAATAAGTATTTAAATCTTAAAACTCTAACTTAAAATAATAGACACTCCAAAGGAGCCATTTTGGTATATGGGCCTCATAGTTACAAGGGCGGCAAGTCTGCACGACGCAGTCTTGAGTGTCCCTGGGTTCGTGTCAAGACTCTAGCCAAGGGGTTTGGGTGATTTTCCAGTTTATCAGCATATCTCGTCCTTATTGTGATAAACTCATCCTTAACAAATGGTATGTTAAGATCCCTGTGTATATTCTCGTTGCGAATAAACCATGGCGCGCCGGTCATTGTTCTAAGAATTTTTGATTGTGCCCTCTGTATAAGTTCTATATTGGATGCGCTTGCAGTACCATAAAGTTGGATACCGTAGGTCCAAATTGGTTTTAATATACAGTTATACAGGGTGACTTTTGAGTCAAGGCTAAGTTTAGAATATTTGTTAATTAACCAGTGTAAATTGCTGGATTTCAGCTTCATTTGAAGCCTCTTGGCTTCTATGTGCTTTCGCCATGTTAATCGCCTGTCCAAATGAATGCCAAGGTATGTTACATTCTCAGATTGTGGGATATGTTCTCCATTTAGGGAGACAGGAGGACAAGTTCCTGTTCTTAGTGTAAAAGTAACGTGCTTGCTTTTCAAAGCATTGACTTTTATTCGCCAATTTTTAAACCACGTCTCCACAATTCTAAGATGGTTATTAAGTTCAATTGATGCAACGGATGGATTCGTGTGTGTACTAATAATTGCTGTATCGTCTGCAAAAGTTGACGTTAGCAGACGGTCGTTAGTTGGCAAATCTGATGTAAAAATCAAATATAAAATAGGACCAAGTACACTTCCCTGCGGAACTCCAGCTTTCATTTCAAAATCTCCAGATGTAGTATCCTTATATTTTACCCTGAATTTTCGGTTAAGAAGATAGGATTCAAGTAGCTTATGAGTACAGGTGGGTAAAAGACCTTTTACCTTAATTAATAGACCCTCGTGCCAGACTTTGTCGAAAGCCTGTGCGACGTCAAGAAAAATCGCTGAACAATATTTCTTTTCCTCGTAGGCCTTTCTTATCTCGCTTGTAATGCGGTTTACTTGTTCTATTGTTCCATGCTTTTCGCGGAAACCAAACTGGTGAGCAGGAATAATGTTACAGTTTTCCAGGGAAGGCATAATTTTTTTAAGAAAAACTTTCTCAAATAATTTCGACAGACACGGAAGCAAGCTAATAGGTCTATATGATGAAGGTAAAGTTAAATCTTTTCCTGGCTTGGATATCATTTTAATTTCAGAAATTTTCCACATATCTGGAAAATATCCTTGAAGCAAGATCGCGTTAAACAGTTTTGTGAGGGTTATAACTGCTATGAATTGTAGGTTTCTTATCATTCTCGGAGTGACGAGGTCACATCCAGGAGCTTTTTTAGGATTTAAATTATCCTTAATTATAGTCTCAACCTCGTAAGGGTTGATTATAAAATTAGTCATATCAGCTCTGTTAGGCGGTTCAGGGAGCGTAAAGTCATGATCCGGTGGATTTGGTTCAAAGACTGAACATAAATGTTCTGCGAAGGTGCACGCTTTGTCTTCATCACTCCGTGCCCAATTTCCACTTTTATTTCTAAGTGGTGGCTCGCCCTCTACCGGTGTTTTCATATTTTTTGCAGCCTTCCACAACGAATAATTGGTGGAGCTTGAATTTTCCAGTCCCTCTATATAAGACATATTTCTACGATCCTCTTCTAAATGAAGGGCTTCTCTCAGTTTTCTTGTAGCCTCTGACAGCCTCTGCTTTGCAGCAGGTGATCTACAATTTTGCCATGCTCTTCTAAGTTTTCTTTTTTGCGTTATAAGTTTTTCAATCTCAGAATTTGATAGATATGATTCACGGTTTGAAGTTATTTCACTCTGAATAGTCGAGTGTTCAGCTGCTGACCTCATAATGAACGTTAAGTCCTGTACGCATTCTTCAATATCCCCCTCACACTCCAATGTTGGATCAGTGTGGATGTGACTACTTATATATTTCTTATATTTTAACCAATTGGTTCTATAAGACGTTAATACACAGGGGTTTTCAGCTCCTTAGGATCATTATAATAATTTACTATGACAGGAGAATGGTCGGAAGAGAGGCCGAATGATGTTTCAACTGATACTTTATTTCTATCAATATTCTTGGAGACTCCAAAATCTATAAGATCTGGTATTTTCCTAGGATCAGAAGGCCAATAGGTTGGTTTACCAGGTGATATAATATCGAACCTGTTTTTTCGATCAACTAGCAAGTAGTAAAGCTGTCTTCCCCTGGGGTTTATAAGACGTGATCCCCAATAGGTGTGCTTAGCATTATAATCCCCGCAAGCCAGGAAACGATTTCCAAGTGTTTTAAAAAACTCGTCGAATTGGTTTTGAGTAACCGAAAAACGTGGTGGGCAGTATATTGCCGATAGAGTAAGGCCACCATGTCCACAATAAATGTGAATTGATGTAGCCTGAAGGTAGTTCTTGGAAAAGTCTTCCAAAGCATGATGTTTAATTCTATTCCTAATAAGAATACCAGAGCCACCATGTGCCTTACCGTCAGGGTGATTTGTTTTATGGAATGTATATCCGGGAATGTTAAAGCAATATCTATTTGTCAGATGTGTTTCTGAAAGTAGCAACACATCTATATTTTCACGCGATAGAAAACTAGATATCTCAGCCTTATGCTGGGTTACGCCGTTAGCATTAGATCAAATTATTGTATAATTTGATCTAATAAATCTACACCGCCCATGCTTTCGTTGTACATGCGAACAACTTCAGGCTTCTCAATAATTACAAAATTCTTTTTTGTTTTATTCCAACGCCTGCATTTACCTTTCTTGCCAATTCCCACGAAATTGGGCCATAGGTTCACAATTTTACTGCAATACCAGCCTGTTAACTAAAGGCGGAATGTCAGACGGACGGACAGACATTCGTAGAATGTCTTAGAATCAATCTTGAATCAATAATATATATATACTTTAAGGGGTTCGCGACCGATATATCGACCCGTTTCGCACGGAATGATACATTGAGTATACTTCCATACTGTGGTTGGAGGGTATAACAAAACATCCTCTGAAGGTAAATGTCGAATATATTCGACATCGGAAAAACAATCACCAAAGGTACCCAGATTACGTTTTTACATTTTATTTTCCAGAAAACGTTTTTTTATACATGTATTTATACCTTCAAATTTTATCGATATCGTCCGATCACTCAAAATATTATTTTTTGCTTTTTAAATTTTGTTATTTTTGCAAAATTAGTGACTTCTTTTTAACAACTCGTTTTAAAATATGAAAAGAAATCAAAAACATAATTAGATAACAATTATTTATAGTTTAAGTGAATCTTTTTCATTTAAAACAAAAAAAAAATTACTAACAGTAAATTATTATACTGTGAAAGCCCGTTGAAACTGACTACTCTGTAATGTCGAATATATTCGACAAATCCACGGAAAGGGTTAATTCGCTGGTGCTTGGGCGAAGTGTTAAGGGTATTTTCCTACTTTATTTATACCCTACACCACTCTGTGGTACAGGGTATAATGAGTTTGTGCTGATGTTTGTAACTACCCGAAATATTGGTCCTAGACCTACCTTCAAGTATACCGATCGACTCAGAATTATTTTTTGAGTTGATTTAGCGATGTCCGTCTGTCCATCTATCGGTTTAAGCACGATATAGTCGCAATTTTCAATCAATTGACTTGAAATTTAAAACTTAAGCCTCTTTTGGCCCAAGGACAAAGCCTATTGAAATTGGAGAAAATCGGTCCATTTAACCCCTAGCCCCCATACAAACGCCCCCTTTGGATTAGGCTTAAATGACTCTAATAACTGTATTATTAGAAATACGCTTTGAAATTTAGCAGGTAATCAAATTTTGTATGCACAAATCACCATTCCAAATTTCAAAGAAATCGGGGCAGTCCTTCTGGTAGTTCCCATACAAACCACCCTCCCGATATTTACATAATTCCCGAAAAATTTATAAAAATGGAAATATTTGATAAAAATTGTATTGTTATGTGTTAAACGTGAACTTAGTAACCTAATTAAATCGCAATATAATTGGACCATTTTTGGACTTAGTTCCCCCATAAAAAAATTTCAACCGATATTCAGTTAAATCGGTCTATTGACAAAAAAAATAAGTAAAATCTACTAAAATTTTGTCTGTGTGTGTTTTCTACACTTAATAAAGATCTAACAAAAGACAGAATCGGTCCATGTTTGGACTTGTGATCCATTTTCCGGAAAACACTGGTGTAGGGTATTATATGGCGGTCTTGACCGACCATAACTATCTTACTTGTTTTTTTCTTTGTTTTTTTTTGGTACATTATATTTGTACCAAAATTTATGTTATTATTTTGTTAACAAATTGCGCCAATTTATTTCCTTAAATTCGATGACATAGTTAAAGTAATTGATTTCATTTTTTGAAGATAATACTTGAAAATTTTTGTTAGATTTGCTTTACACTTAACTTGATGCGCTGTTGCACTCTGTAGAAAAGTTAGATTTTTTATAAGAAAAAATTTCAAAAATACATATAAAAGCTTTACAAATTTTTAGTCTAGCATTTAGTCATAAATCTTCATTATTGACATTATTAATATTTATTATATGACGTTATAAACAAACAAACACACACACAAATACGGGAAAAAAATATTTAAACATATAAACACAAGTACTAACATTGAATAGGGATGGTAGATTTTAATATATAAAAATTTGATAATGTACTTTTTGAGAGGAAAACAAGTAAGAGTGTTAAATTCGGCTGTGCCGAATCTTTTATATCCTCCAACATGCAAAAAAATTTTAAAAAATGCAGGGGCGTTTTCTTTTTTTTTGGGGGACGGCGGTCGGTAAGGTAATTTGGGGTAAATTTCCTGTCGAAAATGTGTTAAAAAATTCATTCTTATGCATTTTGCACTAAGGAAATTCAAGTTTATCATTATTAAAAAAAAAAAAAAATAATCCACGCCAATTTGTAATTGTCTGTGTCCAAATTCAGGACTTTGAACTTTTTGTACCATAAAAATGTTGCATTTGTTAACAATAACACAAAAAATCATGTAAAAAATTTTATTTTTCGGAGGTTGGTTTAGTTCTTCAAGGGGGAACTTTTTTCCCCCTGGTGCGAATTTGCTCATTTACGAACTTTACCTGCCTAGGAATATAAGACATATTCAAGCCAAATGTCGAAAGCCTATCTCTTTTATTCTGGACTGAATCGTGTTAACTACAGACAGAGGGACATCGCACATTGGGTTGAATGAGAGGCAAAGTGGCGCTTTATTCAGGGATGCAGTAATTTTAACATATAATATTTGTTGATTGATGAATGATGAATAATGCATTAGAAAGCACCCTCTTAAAGAGAAAACATGTGTTTTTTATATTTTTTTTAACCTGTCAGAATTTTTTTAGTGTTTTTTGAAAATTGAACTTGATTCACAATTTAAGCTGTAACTTTTAAACCAAAAGCGATAATTTAATGAATAAAGTTGCAAATTAAAGTATTTTTAATGCGATAATAAAAATTTAAAACAATAAAAAAAAATATGTGTTAATACTTGCAAAAAATTTGTTTAAAGTCGGATTTTTGTGTTACACCAAATTTTAAATTTTTTTAAATTTTCCATAAAAAAGTCAGGAAAGTTGTAATTATTGAACTATTATTATTATATTTGTCAGATATTATATTACACCACCCAGAGACATCTGCTTACCCCGCCCCCGCCCCCTTCGAACTCCCCACAAAAACCGTCCCTGTAATTTTTATTTTTTTTTGCTTGTTGGAGGGTTTCAAAGATTTGGCACAGCCGAATTTTAAACTCTTACTTGTTTATATATAGATTACAAAGACCCACAAAAAAATACTTATATATCATCAATTCCATGAGAAATCGTTGAATTTTGCGCATTTTCTGACCAAGGGTCTTCTGATTTTTGTTATATTTGGTACACACAAGCGCTATGGAACCATTTAAAGATATCATTTATCAGATCCGAAGAATTTAAAAAATTCGCGATTTTATTCGCGATTTTCGTTTTTTAAAAAATCAAAAAAATGCAAAATCTGTGAAATTTTGAACAGCTATATATTTTTAAGTACTTATTGTATCTTTATGAAATAAAGCGCAAAATGATGGTATGTTAGTCTATTTTTACATTTTAAAAGATGGAAAAAGTTGGTGGTTTAAAAGTGCATTTTAAATGCAAATGCAGTTTTGAAGTGCATTTTGCGAAACTTTTACCCCTTTTGATTTTTTTTTATTTAACGTTATTATTTTCTTCATAATTTTTACTAGAAAAAAATGTCCTCCGAACTTTGTGCACGATAGCCGAACTATTGGTAATAATTTTTTTTTAAAATGTTACTTAATTTTCCCATATATTTTTTATTTTTTTTGTTATTTATACTAGACTACACTTCGATTTTTTTAATAATTTGTCGATTCTCATTAATCTTAATCACATAAGAGGTGTGCGTTTGTCTTTTTTTAATTAAAAACGTTCAAAAATATAAGCAGTAAGGAAGTGTACTACAAAGTCAAATGCAGTTTTGAAATGCATTTTTTAAAATTTTTTCAGTGACGATATTTTATTATTTTTAATGCCCAAAGTTATGGTTAACAAGTCTATTTTTACATTAATTAAGATGAAAAAAGTTGGTGGTTTGAAAGTGCATTATTAATGCAAATGCACTTTTAAAGTGCATTTTGCAAAACTTTTTATAATTTTTACTACAAAAAAATGTCTTCCGTTTTTTGTGGACGTTATGTGCACTAGTTTTAATAATTTTTTTACAAAAAATGTTTATTAAGTTTACCATAAAACAACTTAAAATTAATATTTTGTTGCAAATCCATTACTTTCTTAATTATATCACGGGACTTGCATCGATCCATTATTCCATCAAATCTATGAATCGACCGAATTCCTTGGCTAGAGAAGATATACCAGACCATTTTTAATTTAAGTATTGCAAAACAACGGTCAAACACGGAAGGGAGAATTTAATGGTCTGGGATTGCTTTTCTGGTCAAGGAATTCGGCTTATTCGTAGATTTGATGGAATTATTGATCTATTTAAGTCCCGTGATATAATAAGGGATGGAATGGATTTGCAACAAATTCTTAATTTTAAGTTGTCTTTGTTTATTTTTCATGAAGGGGTGCTTTAGTTTTGTCCGCCATATTTTCCGTTTTATTTGGTTATAACTTATTTTTTTTAGAACGATGACTTCCACAGTCTTTGTTTATCAATAAAAAATACGAAAAACAAATTAAACAATAGACAAACAATAAAAAATGGGATTTTTATGAAAAAAATTATGATCTAAAAAAAAAATCACTGAGGGGGTGCTTTAGTTTTGGCCAATACTGTATATCGTGGAACTATATTCAATTTGAGCTATCTGCTCGGTTGACGAAAATGAGTTTTTGATGGCAAAATGTTCGCTGGCATAAGTGTCATCTATGGTATTAATTTCAGAACAAAAAAAATATTTTAAGACTATTTTATTCCCAAAATAGCATGAGCTATGTGAAACCATGTTTTTTTATAAATAAAAATTTGAGCTATCTACAGTTTAGTTTACTAGTGTAAACTTTTAAATTAAAATTTTTTATATTATCACTTTTTATATGGTGTTTCCATCAATAAAAATAATGGCAGTTTTTTTTTTTTTTGAAAGTTTCAACTCCATTCCGCGGTTAAAAACGCGGTTTTTGACCCATATTTCGATGCGGAGCAAAATCGGTTGAAATTTTTGCATATTTTATTTGTCTATTCGATTGTACAGCAAACACAAGTGTTATGACATTTTTCGCAAGCTTCATGAAGGTTCCAAATAATGGCGATAAAGCGCGAAAAAATCGATGATTTAAAAAAAAAATTAAAAAGTATTTTTTTTAACACTTGTAACGGAAGGGCTTTAAAAACTGAGAAATATGGTACCAAATTCACATTTTTAACATAATCCGTTAAAAAGTTATAAAGCTTTAAAGTCTATATTTAATGAGCTATCTGCTTAGGTTGATTAATTTCAAATAAAAAAGGTTGAGCTATCTGCTGTAACTCAGCGAATAATACGAATTTTTACAAACAAAGCACGTGTAAAATTTAGTAGTAATTATTAATTAATATTGTAAAAGATCGACCGACAAAAAGTTTAAAAATACGCGAATGCGACGGTTTTTTTGCTCTCCTGAAAAGTTATGTTTTTTTAGATAGCTCAAATTGAATATAGTTTAACGATATTCTTTTCTTAATATTTATTTGCAATTGTCGGTATTCCCTATTTAACATGTTTTTATAACTTAAAATATAATATAACTTAAAAAATAAAAATTATATGTTAAAAATAAGTATTAGTAACTTTAAAAAAAATATATTTAAACTAGTGCACATAACGTGCAAAAAACAGAGGACATTTATTTGTAGTAAAAATTATAAATTTTTCGATTATGTAAGTAAAAAAAATTAAAAGGGATAAAATTTTGCAAAATGCACTTTAAAAGTGCATTTGCATTAATAATGCACTTTCAAACCACCAACTTTTTTCATCCTAATTAATTTAAAAATAGACTCGTTAACCAGCATTTTAGGCATTGAAAAATAATAAAATATCGTTATTGAAAAAATTTTAAAAAATGCATTTCAAACTGCATTTGACTTTATAGTGCACTTCCTTACTACTTATATTTTTGAACGTTTTTAATTAAAAAAAGACAAACGCACCACTCTTATGTGATTAAGATTAATGAGAATCGACAAATTATTAAGAAAATCTAAGTGTTTTTATTGTAGTCTAGTATAAATAACAAAAAATAAATAAAAAATATATGGGAAAATTAAGTAACATTTTAAAAAAAAAATGATTACCAATAGTTCGGCTATCGTGCACAAAGTTCGGAGGACATATTTTTCTAGTAAAAATGATGAAGAAAATAATAATGTTAAATAAAAAAAAATCAAAAGGGATAAAAGTTTCGCAAAATGCACTTCAAAACTGCATTTGCATTTAAAATGCACTTTTGAACCACCAACTTTTTCCATCTTTTTAAATGTAAAAATAGACTAACGTACCATCACTTTGCGCTTTATTTCATAAAGATACAATAAGTACTTAAAAATATATAGCTGTTCAAAGTTACACAGATTTTGCATTTTTTTGATTTTTTAAAAAACGAAAATCGCGAATAAAATCGCGAATTTTTTAAATTCTTTGGATCTGATAAATGATATCTTTAAATGGTTCCATAGCGCTTGTGTGTGCAAAATATTGGAAAACTTCAAAGACCCCTGGTCAGATTTTGTTCGGTCTCTCATGGAATTAATGATATATACTAATACTTATATATTTTTACCTTCTAAATTCAATTCCGCGATCAGAAATAAATTCTATCGTTGGGTTTTTCTTTAATTTACAAGGAAAGTCCCCAAAAGTGAACTGACCTGATTTCCTTGTAAATTTGACTAACAATAACATTTTTAAAAATTTTTTAAAATTTTTAGTTAATGTTCAAGTCTGATTTATTACGAATAAAATAAGAGGGTTTTTCATAAAATCCATCAAAAATTGCAGAAGTTACTTGCATTTGAACAAATGCATTAATTCACAACATAAATACAACTGTTTTTGTATAAAACTGAAATTATGCGTTTTTGTTCAAATGCATGTAACTTCTGCAATTTTTTACAGATTTTATTAAAAATACTCTTATTTTCTACGTAATAAATCAGACTTGAACCTTACATACAGAAATAAGATTAAAAAATTTTATAACTTTGTCAAATTCACAAGGAAATTAGGTGGGTTCACTTTGCGGACTTTCCTTGTAAATCACAGGAAACCCCAACAATAGAATTTAATTCTGTTGGCAGAATCGATTTCAGAAGGTCAAAATACATAAGGATAAGTGGGTCTAGTTTCTGGGTCAGAAACTTTTTTGTTTTTTTGTGATGAAGTGTTATTGAAGCCACCATTTTTTTTTTTTTTCATAAAATCCTAAATAAAAAAATAACGGCATTAAACGCGGACGTTTTTTTTTTCTTTTAAATTAAAGCTTATACTATATGCTTTGTTATCACAATGTATAAGTAATAACAACCTCTTACATTTTTTTTATATTCCATCAAGTATTAAAAATATTCCAATTTTGGAACATTTTACAAAAAAATAACAAAAATATTTTTACATCAATTTTTAAAAAACGAAAAACAGAAATGTATTTGAAAATGCCTAAAATTGATGGTTCCATAATAAAAAAATACCTTTGAATGAATAAATACCAAAAAAAAATTTTAGAAATAAGTTGATTTTCAATTTTTAGCTCCATATTCAAAAACACAAAAAATTATTTGAATTTGACGGCGGATTGCAAGAAAAGTAAACAACTCAGAATAATAGTTGTGACAGATTTTTTAGTGTAATTTTATATACTTTAACCCTAAATTAAAAATTTTAGCAAAAAAAAAATTTTCAGTTTTGAATAAAGCGCCACTTTTAATCCATTTCAACCCAATGTGCATCGCTAGAATGTCTTAGAATCGAACATTGATCATATATATATATGGGGCATTCCATGTCAAATCGGACACTTTGAAAATTTTTTTTTTAGATTTTCTTAATTTGTTTACAGTTTTTAGTACCTTTCGAAAACTCTTTCGTGGTAAATTTTCAGATTTTTTTTTGATGACCTGTTCAAAAGATATCGAATTTTTAAAAATTGGTAGTTTGTTCCTTTACTCAAACTTCTTTTACTCATAACTTCTTCAAAAATGGTCCAAATTTCAAATTTTTTTTTTAAAATTTTTTTTTTTTACGTACTTTTTAAAACAAGATCCAAAAAAAATTCTTAAAAGCGCTCTAGTATGCGATTTTTAAGTTTTAAAATTTAAATCTCATTTTTGAAAATGTTTGTACTCTTCGATTTTTTTGAAATTTTTTTGTGTAAAACTTCTATCGATTCTACAACTTTTTTACCCAGGAGGATCGTGGGATAACGATTATTACTATTTTTTTAAATTTTTTGAAAAATAATTATTGTAATTTTCCAATCTTAAAATCATTTCTACTGCTCCAATGGTGCGTTCCCTCTCGGGATATATATATGACATTTTTATGGGATCTTCCTATTCAAATGACATATAATAACCAAGAAAAGGAAGCACAGCTGAAGTGCTAAGGGACGCCTCCACGGGTTGCGGATAGTGGATAACCCTCTCATGTAGTATGGGGGGTAACTGTGAATTAAATAAGCAGTGGCGGAAAATTCAGCGGGTTAGAGAAGAGAGTCTCAGATAGTCACGCCCAGCGACGTATATCCTTTAAATTCTGAGTGTCAATGAATCTCGAACCGACATGGCGATTAATTGACGCCATCAAATATCCAAAGCTGAACTTTTATTTCTAGGTCCCTCGCATTTAAGCAGGTTAAGCTGCGGGCTAATAACCCTCTCTTGAAAAAAACATTTATTACTGAAACGTCTACTACAAATTTCGACGCCCTATGTTCATTATGAACTTTTATATAATTTAGTTAATACATATTTATCTTACTATTTTATGTAAATAAAGGAAATATATATATGTATATAATGGTGCGTCATAGGGGGGTCATTTATAAGACTGACCCCCATTAATTTTTACGTCTTAACATTTCTTTGCAAAAAACTAATACCCTATCTCCAATTTCTAAGGGGGCTCCCACACAAAACGACATTTTTTTAAAATTTGCTCAAACCGCTCTAACTGCCCTAATAATGCCTTTAGAGCAACAAAATATATGACCGACCCACAGTATTTTTTTAGTCCAAACATTTTCTCTAAACACACCTACCCTCTATCTTTAACTGTTAAGGCGGTCCCATACAATTTTTTTATTTTTTGTAAATTTGTTTTATTTAATCAGCTTCTACCGGTCCAATGGTGCGTCCGAGAGGGGTCATTTGTGAGACCGACCCCCATTTATTTTTACCCTACAACATTTTTTTAAAACATACCTACGCCCTATCTCAACTCCCTAAGTAGGCTCTCATACAAATAACAGTTGGAGCAAATTTTATAAAAATGTAATTTTGAATGGAAGACTACTTAGCGAGTTGGAGGGTAAAAATAAATGGGGGTCGGTCTCACTAATGACCCCTCTCGGACGCACCATTGGGCCTGTAGAAGCTGATTAAATTAAACAAATTTACAAAAAAATAAAAAAAAAATGTATGGAGACCGCCTTAACAATTAGAGATAGAGGGTAGGTGTGTTCAGAGAAAATGTTTGGACAAAAAAAATATTGTGGGTCGGTCATATATTTTGTTGCTCTAAGGGCATTATTAGGGCAGTCGTTTTGTCGTTTTGTGTGGGAGCCCCCTTAGAAATTGGAGATAGGGTATTAGTTTTTTGCAAAGAAATGTTAAAACGTAAAAATTAATGGGGGTCGGTCTTACAAATGACCCCTCTATGACGCACCATTGGAGCAGTAGAAATGATTTTAAGATTGGAAAATTACAATAAATTTTTTTCAAAAAATTTTAAAAAATAGTAATAATCGTTATCCCACGATCTTCCTGGGCAAAAAATTTGTAGAATAGATTAGTGTTTATAAATCGGTTAACCGGTTAACCGAAAAACCGGTTTTTTCCTAAAATTTCGGTTATTTTGCAAACCGGTTAACCGGAATTGAAGATTTCCGGTGCACCGAAAACCGGTTTTTTCTGTCGGTTAACCGGTTTTTAAATACATTCAAAACGGAATATTTTCGCAAATATTAATGGTTTACACTTATTTTTTATGATGTTTTCAAAATATCGTTGAAATCACATTAAAAACCCGCGAGAAAGAACATCTAAAATATTTTTTGTCTTCAAGAGACAATTTATTAAATAGGAATTTTATTCCGAAACTTATATAAATTTCAAATACTCTCCGTTGTAAGCGTTTTTTTTTAACATTTCATGAAAAACTTAATAAATGACTGTTAATCAGATACTAAAACTCCTGTTAATGGCGAAAATGCCAATAAAATAAAATAAAAAAAAAAATCGGAACTGCAATTCACTTACTTATAACGAATAAATGAAACCGGTTTTCCAAAATGTCGGTTTTTTATAAACACTAGAATCGATAGAAGTTTTACACAAAAAAATTTCTAAAAAATCGAAGAGTACAATCATTTTCAAAAATGAGATTTAAATTTTAAAACTTAAAAATCGCATACTAGAGCGCTTTTAAGAATTTTCTGGAATTTTTTTTTTACAAGTACGTAAAAAAAACAAAAATTAAAAAAAAAAAAAATTGAAATTTGGACCTTTTTTGAAGAAGTTATGAGTAAAAGAAGTTTGAGTAAAGTAACAATTTACCAATTTTTAAAAATTCCATATCATCAAAAAAATCTGAAAATTTACCACGAAGGAGTTTTCGAAGGATACTAAAAACTGTAAACAAATTGGGAAAATCTAAAAAAAAAATTTCCGATTTGACATGGAATGCCCCATATATACTTTATGGGTCCTAGACCGATATTTTAATGCGTTACACACGGAATGACAAAGTGAAGAGTAGAGAATTTATTCTCCAATTTTAAAATATAAACTTTGTTTTTTATTTATTTCACGCATCTACGGCGAACAGGTATAAATATCCTTTTTTGCACAATACCACCAAATCAGCAAAAGGGCATATAAAAGTTCTCCTTATGCTAATTGCTGTTAACGTTCTTGCACAGTGGTGACGTCTTAAAAAAGTTCGACCAATATCAAAATTTGAAGAGTTCTCCTCCTGGTACGGCCACCTCATCCTTATAATTGTTGCAGTATATTTCTTACTATTTTCTTCATGCCCTTTAGCTATTCACGGAAAGTTTTGCGTTAAGATTCAAATTGTACCAAAAATTACATCACCCATATCATTCCTGACACAGACACCAAAAACTGACAAATTTTGTTCCTTCATACACAGAGTAAAATGAAACGACACCAACAATAACGACGACGTGAATAGTTAAAATGCCTTTGGGAATATAGAAAAGTGTATGAATAGATGCCTGAAATGAATGGATGATGCACAAACTCCTATATGCATTGAAATGTTTGAAATATGTGTGGGGTCATGCCTTTAGTTTTATAATAGAGAAGAGTACCAAAAATATTTATCAAAAAAAAAAAAAAAACTATAAATTGACATATACAGACTGCATGTGTACAGATGAATATAATAGAAAAATTGAAAATTATAAAAAAAAGATGAGTTTAATATCAAATGCAATTTTTCATATAGAATACAGTTTGATTAGAAAAGTTTTTTTTTAAGTTGGACAATTTCATTGACAAATTAGAGTTGAAATTGAAAATATATAATATAAAGACAGAAAAATTCTGTGGGATTAACTATACACAGAAAAATATATAAAATTAATTTCAATTACGAAATTCATTGATACAATTACACAATTAATTGATTTGCACATATTAATTAAGCATTTTGTTTGAAAATTGTTTTAGCATTTACACTCAAAAAAATACGTTAGTAGATTTACTAATTTTTTTTTTTGCTAACGCTAGTTAGCTAACTTTTAGCAAATTTTTAGTTGAGATTAGCTGTTAGCAAAAAATTCTTGTAAACTTCATTTAGCACATTAGCAATTTTAAACAAACTTGGAACTAATTTCTTTTGCTAAATTTGAAATTGAGTTGACAACATTTTTACAAGATTTTTTGCTAATATTAGCAAAATAAATGGTAAATTTTTTTTTATTTTCAGAAAACTTAAAATGGCGCTATCTCGGAAACTAAGCCGGATAGAGCAAAATGGAGGCCATTTTTGGTTCTTAGAATCTCCATAGTATCGCCGGTCCTCTTCACATGTGTGGACCCTAATGGGCCCTAGCTTTGGATCCAAAAAAGTTAGCATTCCCGAAAATTTTAAAATGCTTATATCTCGGTAAATATTGCCGACACAACAAAAAGTCCAAAAACATTTTTGTAGCTCTCAACACGTAGAACAAGACCGCAAAATAGTCAAAAGCTCTCCGAGTAATATTTTTGAAGTTATCGAGTTTTGTATTCTCAAGACCCCAGTGGTCCCCTATAATCACGTATCTCAAAAACTAAGCAAGGTAGAGCGAAACGGACACAAATTTTGGATCAAAAACTATGACGATTTTAAAGGAACCCAACTAGGTCTAGGCCCATCGGGGTCTGGACCTATCGGGTCCGAACCCAATGGGGTTCTCAGATGTGTATGAACTAAGTTCAAAAAAAAAAAAATTTAGTTAACTAATTATTGGCAAAACATTTTTGCTAACTTTAGCAAAAAAATTGTGGGTTCAAAATCAGCAAATTTTCTTGTAGGTTTACAAGCATTTTTTGCTAACATTACAGTTTTTTTTTTTTGAGTGTAGCGCATTAGGGCTCTAAAGTCGAAAAGTCGAGTTTAGCGGTCGATATTACATACATAAAAAATATTCGCGGGTAGTGCACAGTTTGGTTGTAAACTAGCGTTTTTACACACCAGTATTTTACCTCCTATCACTACTCCTTAAGGGGGCTCCCATACAAAATTCCCAATAAACACCAAAAAATTAAAATTCAAGTGCTTGATATTTGACTTGAATTAAACTTTAATTTAATTCTTTTTTCAAGCCTTAATCCAGTTCAAACAAAATGAGTTTGTTTGAAATTTTGTATTTTCGTTTTTTGTCAAATCTGAAAAATAACAAACAAAAAAATAAAATAAAATAAAAAACAATTGAACAATTGCTAAAAACGAAATAATTACTAAATAAAATGATTTTTCGCGTAAATAATAACAAAATGCACATACACAAAGGATTTTCGCTGACCAATTTTAGGAAAATCATATATGTTAAGGTAAGAAAACTAAAATTTTGCAAAAAAAGAAAAATATCTTACAATTTTTTTTTTTCATTTTAGCTATCCAAGGTTAAATACATCAATAGCAGACAATTATGTACATATTTAAGCTTTCTTCAATGGAATAATTTGAACGACGATGCTGGAAAACAAATGTTCTCACAATTCTACAGATTTAGTAAATTTTAATTTTGTTATTGTCATTTTAAGTTATGTATTAAATTCGCTTTTTCTAATTTTTAGCTAATAAAAATAATTATTGATGCAAAAGCTTGTTTTTTTATATAAAGCAATGATGCTGCTTGATTTAATTGAAACTGGAATTGTGCTTGAATTGCACTTGATTTAGGCTTGAATTAAACTGGAATAGGGCTTGAATTCAACTATAATTCAAGCGATATTCAAGTAATTTTTCAAAAAATTTGTTTGGTTCGACTGGAATTACGCTTTTTTTAGGGCTTGAATTCAAGTGTTTTTACACTGTTTTGTTGGACTTGAATTCCAGTATCCGTTTCGGTGGTATATGCTATTGAATTACAGTGTAATTCAAGTATAATTCAAGGCTTGAAAATTGAAAATATGACTGGAATTACGCTTGATTTACACTTGAATTCCAGCAATTTGGCTTATTGGGTTACATTGTTATTGTTACTGTCCCAAAAATGGCCCTGGACGAGTCAAACGTATGATCGACCACAAATATTTTTGAAACACCAACATTTTCTCAAACAATTTTTAACATCTGTCTTTAACCCTTAAGGCTGTCCCCATAAAATTTTTTTATATTTTATAAACTTGTTTTATTAAATCAGCCCTAGTGCTCCCACGGTGCCTTCTAGAGAAGAAAAATGTAAAACAGACCTCTACTAATTTTTGGAAAAAAAACAATTCCCTATCTCTATTCTCTAAGACAAAACATACATTTTTAAAAAAATCTGCCAAAATTTTAAAAGTTAACATTTCTATTATGCTACAAAATTGTTGTTTTAGACACAGCGCGCTGCAGCGTCATGAAATTTTGTATTTAAATAGTTCTGCCTAACAAGAAAGGTATTAACACAGGGCACCCATCGATTGTTCTGAAACTTGAATATGGGATTAAGGGGAAAAAATAAGAGTTACCTGTTTTTTTTTTAGCTGCCCAATCTCAAATTCAAAAAAAGGGTTGCCACCTTATGAAGAAATAAGGGCTTTCGGGAAAATCCGTATAAAAGCCGAACTAGCTGGAATATCGTCAAATGAAAAAATAAGGGTCCCAGCAAAACTTAGATTACCAAATAAGGTATAAAATAAGGTATAGGATCTCTTATTTTATACATTGCAGCATTGATGATTTTAACTGGCGATGAGACTCAAAGTAATGCATCCACATTATCACAAAGAATACCAGTAAGGTATAAAATAAGTCATAAATTTATAACGAAGAATACGAGTAAGGTGTAAAATATATGATATTTTATAGGTTACGAGTAAGGTATATAATATAGCATACCAGAACGTAATATATAAGTTGTTACAAGTAGTGAAAAAGTAATTTTGTATTAAATTTACTCACGTGAGTGTAAGTAGATAAAATATGCTCGTGAGTGTGTGTCGTTAGAAATTTTCTGTCGTGAGCCCATCTCTAGTTTAAACTTATGCATTTTTTTATAAAATAATTATTTTTTATGTTATTGTAATGCATTATGCATCCAATTATAAATAATGCATTATTTCAAACTTTCAAATAATACATAATGTAACCAAATATAAGTCATCCATGATTTCATGTTTAGAAATAATAAATATGAAATACATTTTTTCCAATAATCATGCATTACGTAGCAAATTATTAGTAATGCATTATTTTTCACTTTAAAATAATAAGTTGTGGAACAAATGTTTGGTAAGAATAAATAAAATAATGCTACAAATAAGGTATATGCATTACCTGGTAATGTGTTATATAATCACTACCCATTACCAAAGTTTTGCTGGGGTCTGCTTAATTTTGATATAGATTATTATATATGATTTTGGCGGTCGTACGTATAAACATCTCCATATAAACTACCCCAACGATTACACATTTTTGACAATAACGAACTTAACGAAGCCGAATTTGTACACAACCGATATACCATTGGGTATGCCTTTAAAAAACCTTTCGACCTGTTTAAAATGATCATATATAGTTTCTCTTGAAGAAATGCGAAAAATCCTCAAAAACGAGAAAAATCCCGTATTTTCCCTCCCCTTTGACCCGCTAATTGTGAGATTGGGCAGCTATAAAAAACAGGTAACTCTTATTTTGCTCCTCTCCTTCCTATATGCAAGATTCAGGACAATCGGTGGGTGCCCTGACCTGAAAGACCTTCCTCGTAGGAGTTTAAGCATTAACTCATTTTGGACCAAGATTCATATTTTTGGAAAAAGGTATCTTTTAAGGGTAGTTAAGTAGCATTTTTTGAACTCAAAAATCTTGTCAAAAAAAGTTTCGATGTGCCGTTATCCCAGAAAAGCCTGCATTTCAACTTTTTATGCAATATTAATATTTGGATTTATTTGCTATTTTATTAATTTATTTCATTATTTTCAAAATAAATAGTTTCAAAATGATTCAAGTTAGTGGAATTTTATAATAAGTTAAATAAAAAAAAAATAAATTAATCAAAAAAATTAAAAGACGAAAATCAAAAAATGCTAAATTTCCGTTTTTGCTTTAAACAATTTCTGTGCCGATTTGCATTGCATTTCATGGACATATAAATTGCTGTGGTCAAGTGGGGATATTTTTTTTTTCAATTGCAGACAGATGAGACTTAACATTCGTAGCCATATTTACCCGAAATTTCACCTTTTTCATACATAAATATTTTTTTAAAAAAGTGTTCTCTATTGCTCGAAAAATCGAAGAGAGGATCGAAATGGGTTAAATACCCCAATTCCTAATTTCATTTCTTAAATTTTCCAAAAATATGATTTTTTGCATTATTTTTCCTACTCCGATGATCTCCATGGTTGCGAATAAGTAATTTTTTTTTTTTTTGTTAATTTTATAACACTCATACGACTCGCTGCATTTTTCAACCCTAAAAGCATGCAATATTTTTGGCAAAATATATCAAATTGCCAGTAATGATGGCGTATGAGTGATGTTTTTATCATGTAATTTCGTAACACTCATGCGATATGTTGAAACTATCTTAAACCAAGTTATAAGTTATTAAGGCCAATGGGTATGCAAGTGGTAAAAGATATGAATTTGTTTACTTGGCTTTTTTGTGGGCTCAAAAATTGGACCAACATTTTCTATTTGTATACAAAATTTCACTAATACTATCTCATATTTTAATTAGAATAATGTCAGAATCTAACAAGAATCACTAATACTGTCGCAGTTTAGAGCTTTTTGAGACAAAAAATGTTGGTCCGAGATTTGAGTTTTCTCCAAAAATTGAAAAAGTCTCCACTGCCATCTCTTCCTTTATACTCTTTGATTAAGGCTGCGTTTTTGATAAATCGCTTTAACTTAGTTTAAACGGGAGTTTTATTAAACTTTTTAAAAATAAAACCAAGTTTAACCAAGCATTCTGTTTTTCAGTTCAAGTTTAGCAAATGTCGATTAACGCGGTATTGCCATACCAAATGCCACATTTCCAATTAGAATAGTTGCCATCGCACAATTTTTCACATAAAATACCACAACATGGCAATACTAAACAGTATATTTGAAAATCAGAGGTGTTTTTTTGACATTTTTGTACCTCAGTTTAACTCTCCATCATTGGTGAGGTAAACTTATACTAAACCACATCTCAAAAACAGAATTTGTGGTTTTAACTCAGTTTAAACCTAAAACCAAGGATGGGTACCAATTCGATAAAAGTATTGGTATTGGTATTGGTTTTTAAAATTATATTAGTATTGGTAGTGGTATTGGTTTTCATTTTTTGTTGAATTGGTATTGGTTTCGGTATTGGTTTTGAATTATTTAGGTATTGGGTATTGGTATTGGTTTTAGCCTCGAATCGGTATCGGTTTTAAATAAGTATTGGTATTTATCTTACATCGGTTTTGGAATTTGTATGCAAAAGGTTTTGTCGTTAATATTAATTAATTTAACGTACGTCGTCCTGGGCTCATGAGCAGATTAGAGTGTGATAAAAAATATGCTCGTGAGTGAGTGTGCGTGATTCAAAAATTCCTGTCGTGAGCGTGGACATTTTTCAGTATTTTTTCTTTAAAAAAATTAATAGGCAAGGGTATTTGAACCCCTTATTAATGATGTAAATAGCATTTGTTAAATTATTAATTTAGTTTTTATAACCAAATTAAAATTCAAACAGCCTCACCACAAGTCCTCAAAAAATCGATAAAATCGACTTTTAAAATATATTTTTAATAATCGACTTTATATTTAAAATTTTAAGTCGCAGTAGTCATTGTTTTTGGGTGTTTATTTTTTTCTGATTGGTTGTTTCATTTTTTTTTTTGTGGGTGGGTCGGTATTCTCTCTAATATGTGTTTAAAAATTCATTCTTATGCTTTTTGCACTAAAGAAATGAAAGTTTATCATAATTAAAAAAAAAATTATTCCACGCCCATAAAAGGGGCGCGGACAAAGCACTTTTTTTTCATACTACCTTATACACAAAAAATAAAGTGCTTTGCCGAGACTTTTTTGTGGAACGGTTGGCAGTTTCTGCCTGGGTAGTTAAAAATGAATGCGAACAAAGATTTTTTTAAACACGTAGCCCTTAAACTCTCAAAAATAGCAAGTGTGAACCGCACACTAAAATAAAATAAATTCTTATATAATATGAATGTGCCCGGCACAGTGTGCCTCTAATAAAACAAAAAAATTTTTTTTTTGGATTCTGGTGTTGTGAGTCACAACTTGTGACATAAAATTTTGTAACGACTGCTTGATTGAAATTTCCAAAAAAGGACATTAGTATTTTTTTTACAACCCAAAGAACAGTGCAGTGATATTTAATAATCAAATATAAACAATGTTTGCAAAAGAAAAAATTTCATCACAGAAAAGGTCTAAATTTTTTAAGATCTACTTTTATTAGGGGTCATAAAAATCTAATTTGGTTAAAAAGAAGTAAAAAAATATTTTTTTATGTTTTTATGGCTTTTTAAATTCAAGTAGCTAACTCCTTTTTGTTATATGACATTGCATGGAAACTATTACTGATCGATGTAACATCTTTTGTGAACATCTTTAGCAATTCGTTAGTCAGGTAAAACCTAATATCAATTATCAATATAAAAAATTTATCACAGAAAAGGTCTAAATTTTTTAAGATATACTTTTATTAGGGGTCATAACAATCAAATTGGGTTAAAAATAAGGATATGGTACGTGACAAAAAAAATTGGTTTATGTTTTTATGGCTTTTAAAATTCAAGTAGCTAACTCCTTTTTGTTATGTGACATTGCATGCAAACGATTACTGATCGATGTAACATCTTTTGTGAACATCTTTAGCAATTCGTTAGTCAGGTAAAACCCAATAATGTGATGGAAAGAAAATGTTTGAATTCATAATTAAAACAAACGAAAATAAGAATACAAAAAACCGAAACAAAACCGATACGAAAGTAGAAAAAAATTAATTGGTATTGGTTTTTTATTGGTATTGGATTTGAAGAATAAAAGTATTGGTTTTTAATTGGTATTAGTAGTGGGGAATCGGTATTGGTTTTTTATCGGTATTGGTATCGCACAAATAAAGGTATTGGTTTTTAATTGGTATTGGTTTTCAATTTGAATTGGTATTAACGGGTATTGGTATCGAAAAGGTATTGGTACCCATCATTGCCTAAAACCAATAAATTTTACAACTCAAAAACTCAGCCTAAGTCGTTTTTCGTACGAAAGGGCATAAACGTCAAAAACGTAATATTACGGGAGAAGGTTTTTTTTTATTATATTTGCTTTAATTTGAGGTACTACCTTAAAATTGGGTATATAAGCATTTTTTTACCTAAAATATATACTGTAATTGTTTTAAATACATATCTATAAGATAAAGCATAGTTTTGTCGCTTAAGCATTTTTAACATGATAATGTTTTTAGGCTGGTGTCTAATTTTAAAAAAGTTGCAGGACGCCACCTCAGTTTGACTATATAAGCTAACAATTAACGAAAAAGAAAATAAGAATAACTATTTTCTTAAAACCAAAAATAACAAATCACCTCGTGGTGAATAAACCCGTTTTCACCAGCTGGTGAATAAAAAGTAACATAATTTTTTTTCAACAAAAAAAAAGTTTTTCATCCAATATTTTTTTATATTTTTTTTTTTCATCAAATTTTTTTTCATCAAATTTTTTTTCATAAATTTTTTTTTTTGATGAAAAAAAATTTCTTTTCTTTAATTTTCTTTTTTTCATAATTTTTTTTTTTTTTTTTTTCATCAAACTTTTTTTTTCATTAAATTTTTTTTATCAAATTTATTTTTTCATCAAATTATTTTTTTCTTCATTTTTTTTTTTTTTATCAAAAATTTTTTTTATTAAGTTTTTTTTCAATCAAATTTTATTTTTTTCATAAATTTTTTTTTATCAAACGTTTTTTATACCCTACACCACTCTGTGGTACAGGGTATAATGAGTTTGTGCTGATGTTTGTAACTACCCGAAATATTGGTCCTAGACCTACCTTCAAGTATACCGATCGACTCAGAATTACTTTTTGAGTCGATGTAGCGATGTCCGTCCCTCCGTCCATCTGTCCGTCTGTCCATTTATCGGTTAAGGCACGATACGGGTCGCAATTTTCAATCAATTGACTTGAAATTTGAAACTTTAGCATATTTTGGCCCAAGGACGAAGCCTGTTGAAATTGGAGAAAATCGGTCCATGTTAAGACCTAGCCCCCATACAAACGCCCCCTTTGGATTCGGCTTAAATGATTCTAATAACCGCATTATAATAGATATCGCTTTGAAATTCAGCAGGTAATCAAATTTTATATGCACAACTCACCATTCCAAGTTTCAAAGGAATCGGGCCAGTTCTTCTGGTAGTCCCCATACAAACCACCTTCCCGATATTCACATAATAACCTCAAAATTCATAAAAATGGAAATAATTAATAAAAAAATGTGTTTTTAGGTGTTAAAGGTGTACTTTAGTAACCTTATCAAATCGGAATATAATTGGACCATTTTTGGACTTACAAGGGAAGTCTCCCTAGTGTCACCGGCGTGTCTTTATGGAATTGGTTTTATTTTGTAGATCAGAAAAAATAAAGGGACACGTATTTTTTTTTAGCGGCCCAAATTCATATTTAGAGGATAAAAAGTAGGGGGGGGAGACAAGGCCATTTTTTAGCTTTTTTCGTTTATCTACTATTATATGCAAAGAAACCTAGTCATGTTACTTACCAAATGAAAGGTCTTTGGAAAACTTATCTACGTGTGCTAAGAACGTGTCCAAACATGAACAACTTTTCGTCATATTGAGTAAAATACCAACATTTTTGGACACTTTTGTTAATAAGTCGAAAAATATTAACTTCTTTGGCCCGTTGTTAGCACCACGAGATAGGTATTTTTAAAACCTTTAATCTGATTTTACACATGCCTATATTAATTTTGTTTAAATAGGCGTAAATCGTAAAGAACTGAAAAAGGTCAGTTTCCCCCATACAAATCGACCATCCCAAAAAATGAGTTTGGGCCGCTAAAAAAAAATACGTGTCGAACTAATTTTCGTTCTTAACAACATATCCAAATTTCATGAAGATCGGAGAATGACACCAGGGAGACTTCCCTTGTTAGTCCCCCATATAAAAATTTCGACCGATATTCAGTTAAATTGGTCTATTGACAAAAAAAATAAACCAATTCCACTAAAATTTTATCTGTGCGTGTTTTCTACACTAAATAAAGATCTAACAAAAGCCAGATACAATCGGTCTATGTTTGGACTTGGGACCCATTTTGCGGAAAACACTGGTGTAGGGTATCATATGGTCGGTCTTGACCGACTATAACTTTCTTACTTGTTTTTTCATAATTTTTTTTTTTTATTAAATTTTTTTCTTTTTTTGTCATAAACTTTTTTTTTTAACATGATAATGTTTTTAGGCTGGGGTCTAATTTTAAAAAAGTTGCAGGACGCCACCTCAGTTTGACTATATAAGCTAACGATTCAACAAAAAAGAAAATGAGAATTACATTTTTCATTTTATTACAACTTCGACAATAATTTAAAATTAATAAATAAAATAAAAAAAATTGTTCTTTAGCGACACCTAGCGCCGTTACTCTATTAACGCAGTATTGCCATACCAAATATCGCATTTCCAATTAGATTAGTTACCATCATCGCAAATTTTTTTCCAATAAAATATTACCACATCGCAAAACTAGCCAGTATATTTGAAAAAAGCTACAGTGGCCTTGCTGAAGTGAGCCAGACTGGAAAACAGAAGGTGGGTGATCGAATCGGTGATTTGTCAATTTTTTATTTTTTTTAACATGGTAATGTTTTTAGGCTGGGGTATAACTTTTGACTATATAAGGGTGTCGTACTTAGATGACTTAGCATTAACCAGACCTTCGAAAATTGAGTTCAACGCATTATTATAAAAATTTTAATAAATGAATTAATTTGTGTCCAAATCGGTTCTTTGAATTTAATCTTTATTTAAAAAATAAAAAAAAAATAATTTTGTGAATAATTAAATTATAATAATTAAATTAATTATTTAAAAATTATTATAAATTAAACCCTACATAACTGATGATTGTAACTACCCGAAATATTGGTTCTGTTGGTCCAACCTTCAAGTATGACGATCAACTCAGAATCACTTTATTAGTGGTTTAGTCCATCTGTTCACACTGAAAGAATTATTGTTCATTATATCTATGAACAAATTTCATAAAACCAATTTCATAGAATTTATGAAACAATTCATTGGCTGAATGAATATTCATTAGTATTCTGAAATATTTCATAGAATTTTACTCATAGATTTTATTAAATTCATAGAAAAAATTCATAGAATTAATGAATGTCATTCATAGAAGAAAATGCCATCAATATGCCTTTTAATTTTTTTAATAATTAAAATAATGTTACAATAATTAAAATAGTTGAATAAATTTATTAAAAAATAAAAAAAAAATAATAAAAAAACATTAAAAAAAAAATATCATTACTGCCCTGACCGGGGCTCGAACCCAAGACCTACCGGCTGAAGTGGTAATTGTCGACGCCTTAGCTGTCAGCGCCACCAACGAAGAAAAATCTCGCCAACTAACGCTTGGTTTTATAACGCTTCATTTTTGTAAATAAACAAAATATTTGTTTTCTACAAACACACACACAGCTTTTGGCAGAGCATTGTGACAGAGCATAGACATAAACTTTCGGCGCTAGGTGTCACTCGATTAACGCAGTATTGCCATACCAAATATCGCATTTCCAATTAGATTAGTTACCATCATCGCAAATTTTTTTCAATAAAATATTACCACATGGCAACATTAACCAGTATATTTGAAAATCGAACACAACTAAATGTAAATCATTATTTAAATAAGCTACGGTGGCCTAGCTGAAGTGAGCCAGACTGGAAAACAGAAGGTCAGGTGATCGAATCCCTGATCTTTCAACTTTTTTTTTTGTTATTTAGTTTTTTTTAGCTTGTACATTTCTTTTTGTTAGGGCAAAATTTGTTTGCATTAATTCTTTATACTTCTTTATTTAATTATACAGTTTTCTAAATTTTTTTAGTTGTTTTTCTTTCTGAATTTTGTAATTTTTTCTGAGTATATCTGCATTTTTCTGACTTATTTTTTCCATTTTCTTGATTTGTTCTTAGTTTTCCAAATTTTTTATGAATACTGAATAAATTTGAGAAATTTCTTGGAGTTTTTTTCTGAATTTTTTTTTAACCCTTACATATTGTTTTTGCAAATATGTGAGGGTTAGAGTCCCCGCACAACAATGTCGGTGACGTTTTTTTCATACAAATTTGGCATGAAAAAACGCTCGACCGAAATACGCCAGAATAAAATCAATTTTATTTTTGTGTCGGTTTCTCTCTCTCCCTTAATTTTTGAAATGAAAATGTTGCCACTTTTTTACAAATATTTAGATTTTTTTCGATAAAGTAAACAAAAAAATATGATCTCTAAGAAGAAAAAATATTAAAATTAAAAAAAAACAGGAAAAAAATGAATCAATATGAAAAAATCATATTGATTATTAAAAATACAATTAATTTAAATAAAAAAGTGACTAAAAAGTGAAAAACTAATGTAAAAATCAACATATGACAGAATTTTCCGCTGCCGTCTTTGTTTTGCACCTATACTCTCTCATGACCGAAAACGTCAACCGCTCCGACATTGTTGTGCGGGGACTCTTATTCGTAAAAAGTTTTTATTAAATAAAACATTATCATGATTTAATATTTTGGGCAAGAGTACAAAACTCTGCGGCGTTTTTTTCATCAAATCTCTTTTTTTGTGAATTTTTTTTTTCTTCATAAATTTTTTTTTTTAAATTTTTTTTTTATTCATCAAATTTTTTTTCATAAAATTTTTTTTCATATTTTTTTTTTCATCAAATTTTTTTTTTTTCAAAAAAAAATATATAGTTTTCATAAATTTTTTTTCCATAAAACATTTTTTTTTATCAAAAATCATATATCCCCTTTTTTTACCAAAACTACTTTTTTAACAAGTCTAAACTTTTCACATAAAAATGTTCCATTTGTTTATCAAATGGACATAAAACAAGTGAGAGTGTGGAATTCTTCGGTGCCTAATCTTTTTTACTCTCCAAAATGTAAAAACACTTAAGTGCACTTATTTTTGAGCTCATTTACCAAACGTACAGCTCTTTTGGCTTGGACTGAATCTTGTTTTCCACAGACAGATGAACGGATGTATATAGGCTAGAGTGGCTTAGAAATGGATCAATAATATATAAACTTAATGGGGTCCTCAACTTATATTCATTTGCATGGAATAACAAAGTAATATAACATTATTTTTTCTACAAAAAACTTTGCTTTGACAAGTACATCCAAATCTTCCGCAAAACATTATCATGATTTAATGTTTTGAGCAAGAGTACAAAATTCGCAGGCATCTTTATTTGTCACTTTAGCAAGCTGCACTGATGTCAGCGGTTAAGCCTAAATTTTTCTTTAAAAAAAAAATGCTATTTTCTCTTGAAGTACATAGACAATCTAAAATAAAATGCATGCGAATTTTGTTCTCTTGCCCAAAACATTAAATCATAATCACGTAAACTAAAAATATGCAGTGTTATGTTTTTTCCTACGCATTATATTGATTAATGGGTAAGGTATTTATCCGTTTCAGAAGATTTTAAGAAATCTGGCATCGATTTGTTAGAGCATAGTTTTGCATATTTTAGCATAAGAGTATATTTTTAAAGCATTTTTTTTACGCTTATTTTTAAAATGTAATTCATTTTTGTGGGATGATTTTTTTTAATTTTCTAAGTGTATTGAAAAGATTGTTTTGGCTTTGTCTTCTTGTCAGTTTGAAATGTTTGGTAACTCTGCTAGAAAAAATGCCGCAGAGTTTTGTAATCTTGCCCAAAAAATTAAATCATGATAATGTTTTATTTAATAAAAACTTTTTACGAATAACCCTCACATATTTGAAAAAAAAAAATATGTAGGGATTAAAAAAATATTCAGAAAAAAAGAACTCCAAGAAATTTATCAAATTTATCAATATTTACAAAAAATTTTGGAAAACTACACTCAAAATAATAACTCTGGTAAATTACAGAAAAACTCCAAAATAATAACTCTGGTAAATTACAGAAAAACTCTGCTAATTTAACAGAGTTCACCGTACTTTTCCAGCTAGCAACATTACTTGGTAATTTTACTAAAAAACTCTGTAAAATAATTTTTACAAAAAAAAAACTGTTAATTTACAGACTTTATAGTAAAATATTTGGTTAAATATTAGCGTCTTTTGACAGAAAAAAAATCTGTTTTTTTACTATAAAACTCTGTAAAATGTTTTGGACAAAAAAAACTGTTAGTTTACAGAGTCTCTAGTAAAATATTGGTTAAATAAAGCACCATTTAGCAAAGAAAAACTCTGTTAATTTACATATATTTGTAAAATGTATTTGATGCAACCAAAATTTTATAGAAAAAATGCCGCAGAGTTTTGTACTCTTGCCCAAAAAATTAAATCATGATAATGTTTTATTAAATATAAACTTTTTACGAATAACCCTTACATATTTCCAAAAAAATATGTAATGGTTAAAAAAATATTCAGAAAAAAAGAACTCCAAGAAATTTCTCAAATTTATCAATATTTACAAAAAATTTGGAAAACTACACTCAAAATAATAACTCTGGTAAATTACAGAAATACTCTGCTAATTTAACAGAGTTCACCGTACTTTTCCATCTAGCAACATTACTTGGTAATTTTAGTAAAAAACTCTGTAAAATGATTTTTACAAAAAAAAACTGTTAATTTACAGACTTTATAGAAAAATATTGGTTAAATATTAGCGCCTTTTGACAGAAAAAAAATCTGTTTTTTTACTATAAAACTCTGTAAAATGTTTTGGACAAAAAAAACTGTTAGTTTACAGAGTCTCTAGTAAAATATTGGTTAAATAAAGCACCATTTAGCAAAGAAAAACTCTGTTAATTTACATATATTTGTAAAATGTATTTGATGCAACCAAAATTTTATAGAAAAAACTCTGTAGTTATATTCAGTTTATTTTGGAATTTTCTTTTTTAAGTTTTCTGTGAAATTAATGTTTAAAATACAGACAAAACTTAGTTTTGTCTGTAGATATATTCAGAAAAAATCACAAAATTCAGAAAGAGAAACAACTAGAAAATTTAGAAAAATCTGAATATATAAATTTTTTTTTATTTATAATTAAATAAAAAAGTATAAAGAATCAATGCAAACAAATTTTTCCCTAACAAAAAGAAATGTACAAGCTAAAAAAAACTAAATAAAAAAAAAAAGTTGACAAATCACGGGATTCGATCACCGGACCTTCCGTTTTCCAGTCTGGCTCACCTCAGCTAGGCCACCGTAGCTTATTGAAATACTGATTTAAATTTGGTTAAGTTTCTCTTGCTTGTAGATACATATTCGATTTTCAAATATACTGGTTAGTATTGCCATGTGGTAATATTTTATTGGAAAAAACTTGCGATGATGGTAACAAATCTAATTGGAAATGCGATATTTGGTATGGCAATACTGCGTTAATCGAGTGACACCTAGCGCCGCTAGGTGTCACTACCAGAACTATGTGTTTTTTTATTTTATTTATTAATTTTAAATTATTGTCGTAGTATACAGTTGTAATAAAATGAAAACTATAATTCTTATTTTCTTTTTTGTTTAATCGTTAGCTCATATAGTCAAACTGAGGTGGCGTCCTGCAACTTTGTTAAAATTAGACCCCAGCCTAAAAACATTATCATGTTAAAACTCTTTAGTTAAATGCAATTTATTTTGGAATTTTCTTTTTTAAGTTTTCTGTGAAATTAATGTTTAAATAACAGACAAAACTTAGTTTTTGGTTACAAAAAATACAAAGTATTTTGTTAAAATCTGTATTTTTGCAGAAATATCTGTTATCTGTAAAATAAAGATTACAAGGTTAAAAGTAATATAACAGATAAAACTTTGTTTTTTGTCACAAAAAATTCAAAGTATTTTCTTTAAATCTGTATTTTGAAAGAAAACTCTGTCAAACATCTGTTGAATTGAGATTACAGTCATTTTACAATGTATTTTACAGAGTTATTATTTTGAGTGTAAGAACAAATCAGAAAATACAAAAAATAAGTCAGAAAAATGCGGATATATTCAGAAAAAATCACAAAATTCAGAAAGAAAAACAACTAGAAAATTTAGAAAAATCTGAATATATAAAATTTTTTTTTATTTATAATTAAATAAAAAAGTACAAAGAATTAATGCAAACAAATTTTTCCCTAACAAAAAGAAATGTACAAGCTAAAAAAAACTAAATAAAAAAAAAAAAAAAGTTGACAAATCACGGGATTCGATCAACGGACCTTCCGTTTTCCAGTCCGGATCACTTCAGCTAGGCCACCGTAGCTTACTCAAATATTGATTTAAATTTTGTTATGTTTTTCTTGCTTGTAGATACATATTCGATTTTCAAATATACTGGTTAGTATTGCCATGTGGTAATATTTTATTGGAAAAAATTTGCGATGATGGTAACAAATCTAATTGGAAATGCGATATTTGGTATGGCAATACTGCGTTAATCGAGTGACACCTAGCGCCGCTAGGTGTCACTACCAGAACTATGTGTTTATTTATTTTATTTATTAATTTTAAATTTTTGTCGAAGTTTACGGTTGTAATAAAATGAAAACTGTAATTCTCATTTTCTTTTTTGTTTAATCGTTAGCTTATATAGTCAAACTGAGGTGGCGTCCTGCAACTTTTTTAAAATTAGACCCCAGCCTAAAAACATTATCATGTTAAAAAAAAACAATGAACAACAATTTCAAACTTTTTCCAAAATTACGGGGCTCTGACGATTGATTCCCCTTTTTGCCTGTTCTTGCTTTATATTGGTATATGAAACCAAGTTTTCTTTACATCTGAGTGTAGGGTATATGCAGCAGCATTATAGAAAATATTAAGGCACATATTTTTGTAAAGTATATTAACCCTCTAACTACCCAACATAACGGAATTTTTTGGATCTACTCTCAACAAATTGTAAAAAACACCGCAAAAAAGGGGGCATACTTTTATATAAGAGCACATTTTTATTGTTTTTAGAGCATATTTTCCGTTTTAAGGGCATTTTTTAAGCGCATAAAACGTGTTTTTTAGAGCATATTTTTGGTTTCCCTGGTCAAAAACGTGATTTTTGAATTTATGAACAGAATTATTCATGCTTTATATTATGTCGAAAATTTGTATTAATATCTTTTAAACTCACCGTTTGAGAAGAGAACACGCGATTATTATATTTTATATGTAAACAAATTATGGCCAGCTTACAGCTGGTTCCGACTAGCTATGGTATGTATCGGAATTTTTCTACGAAACGCCATTTTCATTTGAGAATTTTAAACACTTTTTTAGAAAAATCAGTTTTTTTTCAGTTATGGCAGTATTGTAGTAAATGAGCGTTATCTTAATATAGTCTCATCAACTCGTATGAATTATTTTCCCAATATTTGGTTGTAAAACTACTTAAAAACCACTTCAATGACTACACTCAAAATAAATTCTCTGTCCAATCAGAAAAATCTGCTGAAAATACACCCATTTTGAGCCATTTGAGAAATCTGCTGATTTTAGCAGACACGGTTTGCTAAATATCTGTCATAAGAGGTGAATAAATATAACAAGAAAAAAAAAACATACGCCGCCAGCCAGCATCGAACTCGCCACCATCCGATTTGAAAGTACACTTCTTAACCACTACGCTACGGAAGCTTATACTTTTATCTGGCGTTTTAGTTATTAAACCTGTGTGTTGTTCGACAGCAGAGAAATCTGATTTTAGCAGAAATATCTGCTGATTTTAGCAAAAAAATCTCCTGATTTTAGCAGAACAATCTGCTGATTTGAGCAGAATAATCTGCTGATTTCAGCAGAACAATCTGCTGATTTCAGCAGAGCAATCTGCTGATTTCAGCAGAACAATCTGTTCTGCTTTTTTTATATAAAAAAATTTCTTGAAAAAATAATGAAATTCAGCAAACAAAATCAGTATAAACATAGTAAAATGTCTTTTATTTTCTTAAACTGAATGACAGAGATTTTAGTAAAAATATCCTTCTCAGCAGAACAATCTGCTTAAAGATTGCTAATTCAAATTGAAAGTCGTTTAACAGATTTTTTGACAGAGTTTTTCTTTTGAGTGTACGGTACAAAAAGAAATTAAAACATGTTCTGGAAAATTTCCATAAAATTTTTTACTAATATTATTCAAAACCAGTAAAAATTTCTAATTTTAGTACTTTGAAGATACTTAAAAACTACAGTACTACCGGTAATTAGTAACTTATTAGTAGATTTAAGTACAAAATCACTTACTAAACCTTTTACTTTAGAATTATTTTGAGTGTAAGGGATAATCTCATTGATAGTACGTTTGTAGCATATTCTAAATATTATATATTAAACTGGCATTTTTCTGTATAGCAAAATTTTTTTCTCTCCGATTTTCAAAATCTGGGCATTTTTTTATTCTACTAGGCCTAAATCTCATGTGGTACCAATTTGAGGCCAATCGAATTAAATTAACCCGTGGCGCCCGGCGGTCAAAGTTTTGGATTTTTAAAAAATTAAAAAAAAATAAAATAAAAAATATATATATCTTTCGACACATCATATTTGTTAATTTTGATGTGCTGAGCACGAATATCAAAAAAAAATTAAAATCGGTCGAACAGTTTTCGAGATATCGCTATTGAAATTTGCAAAAAATGGCGGTTTTTTCCGACGTTCAAGAAATTTTTTAAAAAAAGTCTCAAAATTTCATTCCGCCGACCCTTTTGTAGAGCTTGAAACAATCTTTCATTTCAAACTAATTTGAGCCAAAGTCGATTATTTTAACCCGTGGCGCCCTGCGATCAAAGTTTTGGACTTTTGGAAAATTTCCACAAAAATTTTGGATTTTTGAAAATGAAAAAAAAAAAAAAAATAAAATATATCTTGCGATACATTATTTTTTATTAATTTTAACATGCTGAATACGAATATGAAAAAATTTATAAAATCGGTCGAACGGTTTTCGAGATATCGCCATTTAAAATTTGTCAAAAAATTGCAAAATGGGGGTTTTTCCTACGTTTAAGAATTTTTTTTTTTAAAACTCTAAAAATGTCTTTATTTTAATCCTTTTATACAGCTTTATTCAATCTTTCATTAAAGCTTTATTTAACCCAAATCCGATCTATTTAACCCGTGGCACCCTTCGATCAAAGTTTAGGGTTTTTAACATGATAATGTTTTTAGGCTGGTGTCTAATTTTAAAAAAGTTGCAGGACGCCACCTCAGTTTGACTATATAAGCTAACGATTAACAAAAAAGAAAATTGGAAATACTGTTTTCATTTTCTTAAAACCAAAAATTTTTGTAACTTGGATAATAATTCACCTCGTGGGGAATAAAACAAATATTCACCAGCTGGTGAATAAAACGTAACATAATTATTTTGCATCAATATATTTTTTTTTTTCATCAATATTTATTTTTTTTTTTTCATCAATATTTTTTTCCTCAAAATTTTTTTTTATCAATATTTTTTTTCATCAATATTTTTTTATCCTCAATATATTTTTTTTTCAACAATATGTTTTTTTTTTCATCAACATTTTTTTCATCAATATTTTTTTTTCAATTTTTCTTTTCATTAATATTTTTTTTTTTCATCAATATTTTTTTTTTTTATCAATATTTTTTTTTCATCAATATTTTTTTTTTTCATCAATATTTTATTTTTCATCTCAATTTTTTTTTTCATCAGTATTTTTTTTTCTCATCAATATTTTTTTCGTCACTATTTTTTTTCATCAATATTTTTTTTTCTTCAATTTTTTTTTTCATCAATATGTTTTTTATCAAAATTTTTTTTCATCGAATTGTTTTGTTCCACAATTTTTTTTCATCAATATTTTTTTCATAAATTATTTGGCAAAAGTACACTTTACGGAGCACAAAAGTTTTTTGGGGAAAACACGAAACTAATATTTAAGGGGCTGGGCCCCACCCTGGAGCCAAAAGAGCCTTCAGGTTTGTGTGGATTCTTAAATTAAAGGTAATTAAAAAAGAAAAATAAATATAAAGAGGGCTAGGTCCCAGGGGCCTTCTAGGTCCATAAAACCGTCCTGATGATATTTTTTTCAAAAAAAATATAACATTTTTGTGTTTTGCATGGAATGGCAAATTAATATCGCGTTATTTTTTCTAGAAAAATATTGCTTTAGAAATATCACCTATTTATACAGCAAAACATTATCATGATTCAATGGTTTGGCAAGAGTACAAGCTTCGCAGACATTTTGGTAAAAAGTTTCTAAAAAGCCAAAACTTTGATCGATGGGCGCCACGGCTAAAAATGATCGGATTTGGTTTAAATTAGTTTAAATTTTGAGACTTTTTTAAAAAAAATTCTTGAACGTAGGAAAAAACCGCCATTTTTTACAAATTAAAAATGGCGATATCTTGAAAATCGATCGAGCGATTTTAATTTTTTTTTTATATTCGTGCTCAGCGCATCGAAATTAACAAATATGATGTGTCGAAAGATAAACATTTTTTTAATTTCCAAAACTTTGACCGCCAGGCGCCACGGGTTAATTTAATCCGATTGACCTGAAATTTGTACCACATAAGTTTTAGACCTAGGACAATAAAAATTTGCCCGGACACTTGGGCAAATCGAAAGATGACAAAAAAATGCCAGTCTAATGACATATAAATGTAAATCAATTAATCCCGATTTTCACATAACCCCAAGGAATACGAAGACCCAAATATGCAAATTGTAAACGTAGTAATACTGCCATCTTCCTGTGTAAATCGCAGTTCAATATATATTAAATTTAAAGTAGACATCTATCATTACTCCCTCATGAATATGGTAAAGTGTCCGTATCATAAATAAGTACACATCACATTCCAAATGCATATATTAAAGATACAAGTTTTAAGATTTATGTATATAAACATATATTAATGTCCAAATGAACAGTGGGGATGACTTATATATTTTTGGAAAGGGTTAAAGCTTTTACTACATAAATTTTACAATTTCGATAGATCTTACTGACCTTTCAGGCCCCACCATAATGTCAAATATTGGTGAAACTAAACAATATCAGAGTTTTTAGAAACGTTTGAATTTTTTTATCAGAGACCAAAACTGTTATGTGATTTATTGAAAAAATCAAATTAAACTGTTCAGAAATATTTTTTTAAATAAAAATTAAAAATAACAGTTTGAAATGATTTATATAAATATCTGTTCAAAATAACAGAAATAAAAAACTTTTATTTATTATAACTGTTATCGAAAACTCTTTGAGCCTTAAAAAACTTGATTTGTTAAAATAAAACTGAAATAAACGCACGTAAAAGAATCCTATTGATCGCTAATACTTAATCATTGATTTAAGGATATACACTTTGATTGATTTTTTTAAAAATAACTGTTATAACAGTTATTTACTCCAATAAATATAAAATAAAAGTTATTTTAGATTGTTTGAACAAAAAGTTTTTAATAACTGTTATTTTATACTGTTATTGTAAAAATCAAAAAATAAAAGTTATTGCAAATTTAAACACGGGACAACTCTAGACGTCCTTTCATATATAAAATACATAGTTTGGACAACATTCGTTTAATGATTTTTTTAAGGCAAAAAGACACATATAACTGTTATATTTGCCCGACTAAAAAAAAATAATGCGGTGTCATATAACATTTGATCCCAAAAATGGAAGATCCAAAAATATATGATTATATCTTATCTATATATATAAAAGAGTAATGTGACTGACTGACTGACTGACTGACTGACTTATATACTCATTCATCATCGCCCAGCCCAAACCGCTGAAGCTAGAGACTTGAAATTTGGACTGTAGGTCCACCTCCCGGAATATAGATCCACTAAGGCTGGATTTTTGCCAATGTTGATTCTAAGGGGGTAAAAAGGGTAAAAAACTGTACTTTTGGTACTTGAAATTTGGACTGTATGTTATACTATTGGAATATAGATCCAGTAAGGCCGGATTTTTGCCAATGTTGATTCTAAGGGGGTAAAAAGGGTAAAAAACTGTACTTTTGGTACTTTTTATATCTCCTGAAATAATGGTCACAGAAACTTGAAATTTGGACTGTATGTTCATCTCCCGGAATATAGATCCAGTAAGGCTGGATTTTTGCCAATGTTGATTCTAAGGGGGTTAAAAGGGTAAAAAAATGTACCTTTGGTACCTTTTATATTTCCTTAAATAATGGTCCTAGACACTTGAAATTTTGAATGTAGGTTCAGCTCCCGGAATATAAATCTACTAAGGGTGGATTTTGCCAATGTTGATTCTAAGGGGTTAAAAGGGTAAAAAACTGTACTTTTGGAACCTTTTATATTTTCTTAAATAATGGTCATAGAAACTTAAAATTTGCAATGTAGGTTTTTGCCAATGTGGACCCTACGGGGGTAAAATGGAAAAAAGTGTACTTTTGGTACTTTTTTTAATTTACTGAAATAATGGTACCTTTATAAAAAGTACCTTTTATAAAAAGTACCTTTTATAAAAAGTATCTTTTATAAAAAGTACATTTTATAAAAAGTACCTTTTATAAAAAGTACCTTTTATAAAAAGTACCTTTTATAAAAAGTACCTTTTATAAAAAGTACCTTTTATAAAAAGTACCTTTTATAAAAAGTACCTTTTATAAAAAGTACCTTTTATAAAAAGTACCTTTTATAAAAAGTACCTTTTATAAAAAGTACCTTTTACAAAAATTACCTTTTATAAAAAGTACCTTTTATAAAAAGTACCTTTTATAAAAAGTACCTTTTATAAAAATTACCTTTTATAAAGGGTACCTTTTATAAAAAGTACCTTTTATAAAAAGTACCTTTTATAAAAAGTACCTTTTATAAAAAGTACCTTTTATAAAAAGTACCTTTTATAAAAAGTACCTTTTATAAAAAGTACCTTTTATAAAAAGTACCTTTTATAAAAAGTACCTTTTATAAAAAGTACCTTTTATAAAAAGTACCTTTTATAAAAAGTACATTTTATAAAAAGTACCTTTTATAAAAAGTACCTTTTATAAAAAGTACCTTTTATAAAAAGTACCGTTTATAAAAAGTACCTTTTATAAAAAGTACCTTTTATAAAAAGTACCTTTTATAAAAAGTACCTTTTATAAAAAGTACCTTTTATAAAAAGTACCATTTATAAAAAGTGCTTTTATAAAAAGTACTTTTTATAAAAAAGTACCTTTTATAAAAAGTACCTTTTAATAAAAGTACCTTTTATAAAAGTACCTTTTATAAAAAGTACCTTTTATAAAAAGTACCTTTTATTAAAAGTACCTTTTATAAAAAGTGCCTTTTATAAAAAGTACCTTTTATAAAAAGTACCTTTTACAAAAAGTACCTTTTATAAAAAGTACCTTTTACAAAAAGTACCTTTTATAAAAAGTACCTTTTATAAAAAGTACCTTTTATAAAAAGTACCTTTTATAAAAAGTACCTTTTATAAAAAGTACCTTTTATAAAAAGTACCTTTTATAAAAAGTACCTTTTATAAAAAGTTCCTTTTATAAAAAGTACCTTTTATAAAAAGTACCTTTTATAAAAAGTACCTTTTATAAAAAGTACCTTTTATAAAAACTACCTTTTATAAAAAGTACCTTTTATAAAAAGTACCTTTTATAAAAAGTACCTTTTATAAAAAGTACCTTTTATAAAAAGTACCTTTTATAAAAAGTACCTTTTATAAAAAGAACCTTTTATAAAAAGTACCTTTTATAAAAAGTACCTTTTATAAAAAGTACCTTTTATAAAAAGTACCTTTTATAAAAAGTACCTTTTATAAAAAGTACCTTTTATAAAAAGTACCTTTTATAAAAAGTACCTTTTATAAATAGTACCTTTTATAAAAAGTACCTTTTATAAAAAGTACCTTTTATAAAAAATACCGTTTATAAAAAGTACCTTTTATAAAAAGTACCTTTTATAAAAAGTACCTTTTTTAAAAAGTACCTTTTATAAGAAGTACCATTTATCAAAAGTACCTTTTATAAAAAGTACCTTTTATAAAAAGTACCTTTTATAAAAAGTACCTTTTATAAAAAGTACCTTTTATAAAAAGTACCTTTTATAAAAAGTACCTTTTATAAAAAGTACCTTTTATAAAAAGTACCTTCCATAAAAAGTACGTTTTGTTAAATATGCCGAAAGTACAGTTTTGGTACTTTTTTATTTCCTGAAATAATAAACATAGAAACTTGAAATTGGAGAAGGTTCGCCTCTCGGAAAATAATGGGGTTAAAAGGAATAAAAAAGTGTACTTATTTATTTCCTGATATAATGGCCCCAGAAACTTAAAATTTGGAATGTAAAATCCTTCGGTGAAAAAAGAGATTGGGAAAAGTTTTTTTTGGAAATTCCGTTTCTTAACGGGGATAAAAAGTACTTTTAATATTTGCTGAAGCAATGATCCTAGATAATTGAAATATGGATTGTAGGATCCTTCGGTGAAGAAAAAACATTCTGAAAGAGGTACTTTTTTTAAATTCCGTTTCTAATGGGGGTAATAAAGTGTACTTTTGGTACTTTTTCTGTACCTATAATAATGACCTTAGAAGATGGAATTGGAAATGAAATGGAGTAGAACGGGGAACAATATGGAATAGAGCAGGGAACAATATGGAATTATATTTTTAACTCAAATTTTTGGTGTTTAGCTTTTTTTTACTCCATATTTTTTTCTATTCCAATTTCTTTTTTCACTGAAATATTTATTCACTCAAAATCCAAAATCCCGACATAAGGGCTCGAAAATTGTCATTATATTTTTCCCCCGGAATGAACATGATAACATACCAGCAAAGTTATTAAAATTTTATTGTTTATATTATTCATTGAAATATTTTTTTATGGAAGACTTAAACGTCGACAAGTAAATAAAACTAAGGCTAAGTAGGGGAATTTTTTAAAAATCGATAGAGTAATCCTGATCCTTCTATTATCCGGTATTCAATACAACCGGTAACGAGGTACCGGGATTGTAAGCTAGTTAGATCATAATTTAGATAATAAGATATAATTATATATATATATCGCTCCTTTACTTGTATAGTGTCACAACTCAAAATATTTGATTTTGCAGAAAACACGTTTAAAGTTTACTATTGAAACTGGTTTTTAATTGAAAAAGGCCGGTACATAGAAAATGTAATAATGGCGTGTACTCTTCTCAAACGGTGAGTTTAAAAGATATTAATACGAATTTTTGACACAATATAAAGCACGATATAACAAATAATTCTGCATCATTAACTCAAAAAACGCATTTTTTGAGTTATGACACTATACAAGTAAAGGAGCGATATGAGCAATTGTCATTAACTTTTAATATTTAAGAAAAAAAAATTGCGATTTTTTTTTCGTTGCACATTGATAAGACTTTGTAGGTAAATAACATTATAAATAAGTAATTCAAATCCGTTCGCGTGCATTAATTTGAGCGATCGCACCCTAAACTATGGCGGTTTAAAGTTAAAATTTTTAAAAAAAATTGTCAAAATTACATTTTTTATCGGAAGTTAACCAAACGTACCATTTTGTATTATGCTTACCCAGAGCTAAAATACATATTCAAACATGCATAAAATCTTTGCTAAATATCGAGATATTTGCATTTAACCAATTTTTTTTCGGCACATTTTCCAATATTTTGGAAATAAAAATGTTTCCAGCGGTTTTATTTTTTTTTAGAAAAATATTACCAAATGCATTAACAAAATCTCAACAAATTCTTAGTTAACACCATTATTCTATCTCTAATAGGTAAGAAACAGCAGTGGTTTAAAGGGAATATTTTTGAAAAAAAAATTTAATAATTTTGAATTTATTTTTTTTTTTTAATATTAAATGTCTGATTTTACAGTGTTGTCCTTCACTGAATATTGGAACTATTCAAAGTATGATTAATAATGCTAATGTTAAGGTTATTACGAAATATTTTAACGTTATTACTATTTTTTTTAAGGTTATAAAAAATTTTAGCGATTTTTCGCGATTTTCGCGACTGCAAAAATCAATGGACTAATTTTGTAATATTATTTGAATAAGACATGTCAAAATCTATCAAAATACATTTCTTTTCTACTTTATTTAAGTAATGTAAGATTTTATATAACCATTAAATTTAAAGGTATCAACAATTTAAAACCACCAAAAAACCGCTTAAACGTTAAATTTTTTCGGGTGCGAATTAATTGAAGATAGAAAATTAAAAAGACTACCAAACGCGCCTTTCACCGACCAATTTCTATAAGCGGCCTGGATGTGCCTTACAAAAAAGTGAAAACTGAAAAACACCGCGGAAATCGCCAATATTAACTTTTGATCAATGTTGCTTTCCATGATTTATTATATTTGCACATACCACTGTTTCTACATGTTCAACTTTCAGCCATGCACATTTGGCTGTCAAATAATGCAAAACTAAAATATCGAAATTTTGCAAAAAATTTAAAAAGTTCATAAAATTTTTGCAATTGAATATTTTTTGGGTGCGTTTGTAAATCAAGTGGGAAATGGTAAATTATAAAGTTCACAAAGCATTCGGAACCATTCGGAATAAAACTGGGAGTGTGCCTCGCAAAAAACAGACTTTTTAAAAAATTCACGTTTTTTCTTCCCATCTTTGGAGAGCTGCAGCTTCGTAACCATTGCGAGCACATCACTCGAATCAGTCCCAGATTGTGCATATTTACAAGGGCTTTTACAATGTGTATTTGAATTTTAAAATTACAGTTTGCACCAAAAGCTACAATCAAAAAACCTCGAAAAATTGAAAATTGAAAAAAATTGGTATCAAAGATTTAGGTCCATGTAACTTTTTTCTTATTGATGGCACATCCACTGAACCTACACCAAATAATTGCCCAAGTCTACTGATTAAACGGTATTAAATTTGGAGCAATAGCTTTAACGCACCCAACAATATTGAACTTTGAACGAAAAATTTCATGAGAGTATCAAGCGATTTTTTTACATTTTTCAACTTTGCACGTTCCTTACCATGAGATAATGAGACTATTTGCGCTGTGCCTTTGCAGAATTACTCATTATGGTTCCCTTAACATATCTACATTCACAGGTACCACCTAGTTTACAAATAAAAATGTTATTGCGAAATTAGTAAAATATCACAAGCGTTAAAAGTTAATGACAAAAGTCCATATGTGTTCCTCTAACTCCCATTGGAGCATAGGGCGCCAATAACAGCTGATCGCCAGCGGACCCGATTTTGTGCAGTTGATCTTAACTCGTTCCAAGATAGGCCAAGACTGTTCATCTCAGTTTCGGTGGAACGCCGCCACGTTGTACGTGGTCTGCCAGGTTGCCGGCCAGATTGTTGAAATGGGTTCCATCGAAGTGCCTGTTTGGCCACGTTGTCGTCGTTTCGTCGTAGTGTATGACCAATCCATTGCCACTTACGCTTCCGTATTTCAATTTCTATCGGAATCTGTCTTGACTGCACTAACAGGTCGGCATTAGAGACTGTCCGAGGCCAGAAAATGCGAAGAATTCTTCTGAGACAGCGGTTGACAAATGTTTGTAGGCGGTGGGTAATAATATTCGTAACTTTCCAGGTTGTGCATCCGTAGAGAAGTACCGATTTGACATTTGCTTCGAAAATTCTAAGCTTAGTGCGAAGACTTATTTTGTTGTTTTGCCATATTGGGGCTAAGTAATATGCCAAAAGATGATCTTGCCTTGTTTATTCTACTCTCTACATCTAAATCGGCACCTCCATTTTCGTCAATCTCACAACCCAGGTAGCAAAAGTTGGACGTGTAGTCGTAAATTTGGTCGCCTATATTTAGTGCTGATGGAGAGTCAACTCCTACACTCAGTGCCTTTGTTTTTCCGGTATTTATTTTAAGACCTGTACAGCGCAGTCTGTCTTGCAAATTTAGTGTTGTCTGTTTTAGATCACAAAGTCTGTGCGAAAGTAAGCATATGTCATCTGCGTATGCCAAGTAGTTAAGGTATTTGTTGTTGATTTGCCACTGGATACCATGGCTGCTATTTTCTATGGAACTTAGAACATCTTCTATCACGACAAGGAATAACAAAGGAGACAATATACATCCCTGGCGAACTCCACTTTGCACCATAAATGGGTCAGATAGCTTCCCCTTGTGAAGAACGAAACATCTGGCTAACTTTCCTTGATCAGCGATATAAGTTTTTCCGGTATACCTCTTCTTTGCAAAGCTAACCATATGAACTCCCGGTTAATACTATCGAAAGCTTTTTCAAAATCAATAAAAAGAAGATGGAGCTTGGAGTTGAATTCCACACACTGCACAGTAGGTAATTTGAACCGAAATCTTGGCCAAAAATCATTTTTCGAACTAACAATAATAATGTTTTTGTTAATTACGTTCGATTTAGAAAATATTAAAGCAAATAACTGCATATTTGGTTTTTCCAAAAAACAAGTATAAACTGATTGACGGGCAGTCGAATTCGGCATTTTCAAGCAACGTGCACAGTGCAATATAAAACGCCTAATTTTGATATAAATTCAAACGATTTTTTCAGCTATTAAACATAAAGAAGGATATCGTGTATAATATGGAGAAGAGAAGGAATATTAAGTAATAAAAAAATAGCAAAATATTTTGGTGGACGTTATTGCTTTTTTTAACAAAACGTGTAATTATAACTTAACCTTAAATAAATGACTTTTTCAATGAATATAAACTTCGCATAAGCTTTTAATAATGATAGCCGTGGTGTGCCGTGTTTTTGATTGATGAAAAATTTAAAGAAAATAATTCTGAATTAATTTTTTTTTATTTTCTGTTGCACTTTTTTGCACTTTTTGAGATATCAATTTTCTTTCAGACAGCCTCATCTTGCCATATCTTGAACTTTCTAACGTTTGGATTGGGAAAAGAACTAAGAGAAAAACCCCTGTTGCTGTTTATAATTATGTTGTCAGTAAAATTGGTTAAAATAATGTTTTAAACCAATATTTGGCTTCGTTGAAGGGAATAGTACGAACTTTTTTTGAAAATTTTTCGTTAAGGTGGTACAAGGCCCACTCAAAAAATAACAGCTTTTTTCAGCAAAATCAAACAAAATGGTTTATGTGCCATTTTGTTAGCCTTCTTGCGTATTTTCTTCGTGCCGAGTTTCAAAAAAATTAGCCAATTCGTTTTCGAGATATTCAGTATTTTCCCTTTCTTTCGTATGGTGGCAACCCTAAAAATTTCCACGATTACCAAATTCATTAAATCCAGCTGTGCGTGTTCACAAAAAACTCTTAAATTTAAAATTTCAGCCATATCGGTCTAAAACTTTGGCTGTAATTATTTTTGGCCTAAAAATTGGCTCAAATTACCCAGTGTGCACTGCTCTGTGATTATTCGTAAGGTGTTGATATGATCCGCACAGGAATATCCACTGCGAAAACCGGCTTGGCATGAGCTGATGGTATTTTCTAGGTGCTCTTTAACGCGATTAAGGATTATTTTTGCAATTATCTTTGCTATGGTTGGTAACACACATATGCCTCGCCAATTGCTGCAGTTCTTCAGGTCTCCTTTCTTTGCATTCTTGACTATTATACCATCCTTCCATTCCACTTATGTCACGTACTGGTTGTTCAGCACGCATTCTTTGCTCTGCAAGTTTTTTCGTAATCTCAAAGACAGTTCGCGTATCGCCAGAGTTTGCTGCATTTTCGGCCTCTTCTGCAAGGCTGTCTATGTGCTTTCTTTTATCTCGTCGCACTGCTCGCTGTACCGTCTTGTGACATTTACGATATTTGGCTTCTAAACTACTTTTTTCATCACAGTCCTCGGAAGCATTCATTTTCTCTTTTAAAGCTTTATGTTCGGAAATTAAGTTCCAAGTGCTCTCAGACATCCACACTTGTCTTCCTTTGGGAGCTGGGCCTATGGTGTGATCTGCGCAGGATCTGATGGTGTTTTTAACGTGGTCCCATTTAGAGTTGATGGACGCATACGGAAGTGCATCATTGTTTTGTGCCACAGCATTGCGTAGCTGAGCGCTAAAGTTGTTTCGGACATTGAAGGTTTTAAGCGCCCGATATCGTACTTCCTAGGTCGGATGTTTTGCCTTTTCTGTTGAATTGCGGCAGTACGTAAACGAATTTTGGCCACCACTAAGTAGTGGTCCCGAGATTGGCCAATGTCAGCACCTCTTTTGCTCCTTACATCGAGAAGACATTTCTTAAAGCGATGGCTGATAGCACAATGGTCGATTTGGTTTGCGGTGCTATACCTATCGTGTGACATCCAAGTTACCTTATGACAATCTTTGTGTTCAAAAAGGGTGCCTCCGATCACAAGTTTTCTAGCATTGCAAAAATCAATGAAGCGTTCGCCGTTGTCGTTTCGAGTACCAAGGCCATGCCTGCCCATTACGTGCTTCAGTGATTCGTTATCAGAACCAACCTTGGCATTTAAATCTCCCATAACGATAACAATATCACCCCGTGGAATGGCATCATAAGTTTTATTAAGCTGGCTGTAAAACGTGTTTTTAACCTCGTCTGTGGCACTTTCTGTGGGAGCATAGCATTCACTCAGAAAAAAAACTAACTAAAAAATGGGAAAATTAACTAAATCCAAAGAAAATTGATAATGATTTAGCTCCATTGCCATGTATTCCTACTTTTTAGTCCATATTTTTCTTTAAAATTAGGACCAATTTGAACTAGAAAGTGGGAAAAAATTTCCCATTTTTTAGTTAAAAAAAATTTTTTGATGAGGACATTTTTCCTAAAAATTAGTTAATTTCATATTTTTATTGGTTTATTTATAGAATCGCATGCGAATACACACAGAATTCTCATTATGTACATGTTTTATTTAAAATATAAAAAAAAGTTTGTTTCTTATGGTCAAGTAATAAATTTCATTAGTTTTTAAAGTTAAATTACAACAAAGACTTTGTCTTTAAAGTTTGTTCCCAGACTATGGGAAAACACGCCAAAGCCAAGGCATTTGTTGTGATTAAAATATTATTTTTTCCCTCACACATACATGTGTAGAAAAAAATGTAAACATTAAATTTATTACTTGTTATACAAGACCAAACTCTCCTTTTCATATACTACAAATAATAAACAAAATGTGAACTACAAGCAAGCATGAAAAAAAAAAAATAAATCATCTAAACAATTTCATGTTATGAAAACTTTACTAAACTTGTGGAAAAAACTTCCTCAAATTAAAGAAGATAAATATGATAAACTAATTGGTAGGAAATCACGTCCTAAAACTGAATTTTTTGAACTAAATTTTGTTTTAAGAAATATGTCTTAAAAATAAAGATTTTTTTTTCATTTATTTAGGGAAAATTTCTTTGGCGGAAAGAATTTTTTCCATGTATTAGGGAATTCCATTTAAGGAAAATTATGGCCTATTTAACAGTTCATGAACTAAAATTTTTTCCTAAAAGTTGGGAAAATTTCCAAAATTTTAGTTAAATTTAACTAAAATGTGGGAAAATTTATAAACTATTTTAAAGAAAATTTTTCCAACGTTTAAGTTAATAGTTTTTTTTGAGTGTTGTATCAAAGATATATTTCTTACTCTGGATGCAAAGCGAGCAAAAATAAGTCTGTCCGAGACAGGCTTCCAGGTAACTAAGCTTTTATGCGCATTTGTTGTCATCATTATTCCCACTCCGGAATCGTGGCTGCTGCCCGTTTCCCTCCCGGAATAAATCATAACAGTCTGGGATGTAGTTGACGAATATTCTCCAGAGCCTGTCCAGCGGATCTCACTCAGGCCTAAGATGGCAAGGCCGTATCGCTGCATTTCATGTTCAACTTGCATGTACTTGGCATTCATACCTGAGTTGATGTTGTCAGTATCTCTTAGCGTTCTTACGTTCCAGTATCCAATCGTAGTCCTTGTTCGATATGCAAAGGTCGTCAACGAGGGTTTCGGTTTTCCATTTAGAGGCTGTTTAATTAGCGATTCGTTAGCAATTTGTGATTCGGGAATGTGGGCTGCTAACCCTCGTCCCCTAGATTGGTGATAGGGCTGCTATCTACGTGTCCAATCCTTTCCTGAGACGTCCTTTCGACCATTCAGGATACATGGTTGTGGCGCCTTCTAACTCTGGCTAGCCTTAAAGCGGATGCTACAAAGCCATTGCCCGGGGGGTACTTGGTCTAAGACCGGAAGTAGTTAGCTGCTTGGACAGTTCAACAAAGGAATCGTCCTGATAATAAGATATAATTAGATCCCAAAAATGGAACGGTAAATATTATCTAATTTGATATTATAAAAAATTACATCTAATAATATCTAATAATATATAATTATATCTTATTAGATCTAATGTGATCTTTAATATCAAATCAGATGAAATTTACCGTTCCATTTTTGGGATCTAATTATATCAAATTTGATCTAATAAGAATAAATCATATATTTTTAGATCCTCCATTTTTGGGATCAAATGATGGATCTATTTAAATACTTACAATTATATAAAAAACTATATGATTATATCAAAACTTTTTTACTCGGGTGGTCTCTGTTTTTTATCAATGACACATTTCCAAAAAATCTTTAACAAACATTTTAGAAATTTAGAAAAGCTCATTTGAAATTCAGAAATCTAAAAATGAAAGCAATTGAAATTAAAATTCTGAATAGCCCCAGAACAATTTAAAAAGCTCAAAAATTTGCTAGTAGAAACAGCTGAATTATTTTCAAAATATTTTCATCCCGCTCCACTGTAAAATGGTGGTAATATTTTTGTTTTGGAACAAATGACAATCTACATGCATATGTTAACTCGGTTAATGTTGTGTGGTTAAACATAATGTCAACCACAATTTATTGAATATATTGAAATAAATTAAGAGATATTTCAGCAAAATTTAATGAATACCAAAAATAAACAATTTCAAGACTGCAGTTCTTCAGGTCTCCTTTCTTTGCATTCTTGACTATTATACCATCCTTCCATTCGTCTGGAAAGGACTTAATTTCCCACGATTCACATATAAGGGGGTGTAGTAGTTCAGCCGTAAGGTTTGGATCGCATTTATATATTTCAGCTGGGATACCATCGGTACCCGCAGCTTTGCCATTTGGAAGCTGTTTTATAGCTGCTATAGTTTCTGCAAGGCTTGGGGCGAGATTCGAATCCTAGGGTTTGTTGCAGTGACAGAACTTGCGGAAATAGGTGGTTGAGCTGCAGGATCAATCATGTTGTTTAATACCGTAGAAAAATGTTCTTTCCATCTTTGGAGTTGTTCCTGGTCCGTGATGAGCAGATTTCCACTTATGTCACGTACTGGTTGTTCAGCACGCATTCTTTGCTCTGCAAGTTTTTTCGTAATCTCAAAGACAGTTCGCGTATCGCCAGAGTTTGCTGCATTTTCGGCCTCTTCTGCAAGGCTGTCTATGTGCTTTCTTTTATCTCGTCGCACTGCTCGCTGTACCGTCTTGTGACATTTACGATATTTGGCTTCTAAACTACTTTTTTCATCACAGTCCTCGGAAGCATTCATTTTCTCTTTTAAAGCTTTATGTTCGGAAATTAAGTTCCAAGTGCTCTCAGACATCCACACTTGTCTTCCTTTGGGAGCTGGGCCTATGGTGTGATCTGCGCAGGATCTGATGGTGTTTTTAACGTGGTCCCATTTAGAGTTGATGGACGCATACGGAAGTGCATCATTGTTTTGTGCCACAGCATTGCGTAGCTGAGCGCTAAAGTTGTTTCGGACATTGATGTTTTTAAGCGCCCGATATCGTACTTCCTAGGTCGGATGTTTTGCCTTTTCTGTTGAATTGCGGCAGTACGTAAACGAATTTTGGCCACCACTAAGTAGTGGTCCCGAGATTGGCCAATGTCAGCACCTCTTTTGCTCCTTACATCGAGAAGACATTTCTTAAAGCGATGGCTGATAGCACAATGGTCGATTTGGTTTGCGGTGCTATACCTATCGTGTGACATCCAAGTTACCTTATGACAATCTTTGTGTTCAAAAAGGGTGCCTCCGATCACAAGTTTTCTAGCATTGCAAAAATCAATGAAGCGTTCGCCGTTGTCGTTTCGAGTACCAAGGCCATGCCTGCCCATTACGTGCTTCAGTGATTCGTTATCAGAACCAACCTTGGCATTTAAATCTCCCATAACGATAACAATATCACCCCGTGGAATGGCATCATAAGTTTTATTAAGCTGGCTGTAAAACGTGTTTTTAACCTCGTCTGTGGCACTTTCTGTGGGAGCATAGCATTCACTCAGAAAAAAAACTAACTAAAAAATGGGAAAATTAACTAAATCCAAAGAAAATTGATAATGATTTAGCTCCATTGCCATGTATTCCTACTTTTTAGTCCATATTTTTCTTTAAAATTAGGACCAATTTGAACTAGAAAGTGGGAAAAAATTTCCCATTTTTTAGTTAAAAAAAATTTTTTGATGAGGACATTTTTCCTAAAAATTAGTTAATTTCATATTTTTATTGGTTTATTTATAGAATCGCATGCGAATACACACAGAATTCTCATTATGTACATGTTTTATTTAAAATATAAAAAAAAGTTTGTTTCTTATGGTCAAGTAATAAATTTCATTAGTTTTTAAAGTTAAATTACAACAAAGACTTTGTCTTTAAAGTTTGTTCCCAGACTATGGGAAAACACGCCAAAGCCAAGGCATTTGTTGTGATTAAAATATTATTTTTTCCCTCACACATACATGTGTAGAAAAAAATGTAAACATTAAATTTATTACTTGTTATACAAGACCAAACTCTCCTTTTCATATACTACAAATAATAAACAAAATGTGAACTACAAGCAAGCATGAAAAAAAAAAAATAAATCATCTAAACAATTTCATGTTATGAAAACTTTACTAAACTTGTGGAAAAAACTTCCTCAAATTAAAGAAGATAAATATGATAAACTAATTGGTAGGAAATCACGTCCTAAAACTGAATTTTTTGAACTAAATTTTGTTTTAAGAAATATGTCTTAAAAATAAAGATTTTTTTTTCATTTATTTAGGGAAAATTTCTTTGGCGGAAAGAATTTTTTCCATGTATTAGGGAATTCCATTTAAGGAAAATTATGGCCTATTTAACAGTTCATGAACTAAAATTTTTTCCTAAAAGTTGGGAAAATTTCCAAAATTTTAGTTAAATTTAACTAAAATGTGGGAAAATTTATAAACTATTTTAAAGAAAATTTTTCCAACGTTTAAGTTAATAGTTTTTTTTGAGTGTTGTATCAAAGATATATTTCTTACTCTGGATGCAAAGCGAGCAAAAATAAGTCTGTCCGAGACAGGCTTCCAGGTAACTAAGCTTTTATGCGCATTTGTTGTCATCATTATTCCCACTCCGGAATCGTGGCTGCTGCCCGTTTCCCTCCCGGAATAAATCATAACAGTCTGGGATGTAGTTGACGAATATTCTCCAGAGCCTGTCCAGCGGATCTCACTCAGGCCTAAGATGGCAAGGCCGTATCGCTGCATTTCATGTTCAACTTGCATGTACTTGGCATTCATACCTGAGTTGATGTTGTCAGTATCTCTTAGCGTTCTTACGTTCCAGTATCCAATCGTAGTCCTTGTTCGATATGCAAAGGTCGTCAACGAGGGTTTCGGTTTTCCATTTAGAGGCTGTTTAATTAGCGATTCGTTAGCAATTTGTGATTCGGGAATGTGGGCTGCTAACCCTCGTCCCCTAGATTGGTGATAGGGCTGCTATCTACGTGTCCAATCCTTTCCTGAGACGTCCTTTCGACCATTCAGGATACATGGTTGTGGCGCCTTCTAACTCTGGCTAGCCTTAAAGCGGATGCTACAAAGCCATTGCCCGGGGGGTACTTGGTCTAAGACCGGAAGTAGTTAGCTGCTTGGACAGTTCAACAAAGGAATCGTCCTGATAATAAGATATAATTAGATCCCAAAAATGGAACGGTAAATATTATCTAATTTGATATTATAAAAAATTACATCTAATAATATCTAATAATATATAATTATATCTTATTAGATCTAATGTGATCTTTAATATCAAATCAGATGAAATTTACCGTTCCATTTTTGGGATCTAATTATATCAAATTTGATCTAATAAGAATAAATCATATATTTTTAGATCCTCCATTTTTGGGATCAAATGATGGATCTATTTAAATACTTACAATTATATAAAAAACTATATGATTATATCAAAACTTTTTTACTCGGGTGGTCTCTGTTTTTTATCAATGACACATTTCCAAAAAATCTTTAACAAACATTTTAGAAATTTAGAAAAGCTCATTTGAAATTCAGAAATCTAAAAATGAAAGCAATTGAAATTAAAATTCTGAATAGCCCCAGAACAATTTAAAAAGCTCAAAAATTTGCTAGTAGAAACAGCTGAATTATTTTCAAAATATTTTCATCCCGCTCCACTGTAAAATGGTGGTAATATTTTTGTTTTGGAACAAATGACAATCTACATGCATATGTTAACTCGGTTAATGTTGTGTGGTTAAACATAATGTCAACCACAATTTATTGAATATATTGAAATAAATTAAGAGATATTTCAGCAAAATTTAATGAATACCAAAAATAAACAATTTCAAGACTGCAGTTCTTCAGGTCTCCTTTCTTTGCATTCTTGACTATTATACCATCCTTCCATTCGTCTGGAAAGGACTTAATTTCCCACGATTCACATATAAGGGGGTGTAGTAGTTCAGCCGTAAGGTTTGGATCGCATTTATATATTTCAGCTGGGATACCATCGGTACCCGCAGCTTTGCCATTTGGAAGCTGTTTTATAGCTGCTATAGTTTCTGCAAGGCTTGGGGCGAGATTCGAATCCTAGGGTTTGTTGCAGTGACAGAACTTGCGGAAATAGGTGGTTGAGCTGCAGGATCAATCATGTTGTTTAATACCGTAGAAAAATGTTCTTTCCATCTTTGGAGTTGTTCCTGGTCCGTGATGAGCAGATTTCCACTTATGTCACGTACTGGTTGTTCAGCACGCATTCTTTGCTCTGCAAGTTTTTTCGTAATCTCAAAGACAGTTCGCGTATCGCCAGAGTTTGCTGCATTTTCGGCCTCTTCTGCAAGGCTGTCTATGTGCTTTCTTTTATCTCGTCGCACTGCTCGCTGTACCGTCTTGTGACATTTACGATATTTGGCTTCTAAACTACTTTTTTCATCACAGTCCTCGGAAGCATTCATTTTCTCTTTTAAAGCTTTATGTTCGGAAATTAAGTTCCAAGTGCTCTCAGACATCCACACTTGTCTTCCTTTGGGAGCTGGGCCTATGGTGTGATCTGCGCAGGATCTGATGGTGTTTTTAACGTGGTCCCATTTAGAGTTGATGGACGCATACGGAAGTGCATCATTGTTTTGTGCCACAGCATTGCGTAGCTGAGCGCTAAAGTTGTTTCGGACATTGATGTTTTTAAGCGCCCGATATCGTACTTCCTAGGTCGGATGTTTTGCCTTTTCTGTTGAATTGCGGCAGTACGTAAACGAATTTTGGCCACCACTAAGTAGTGGTCCCGAGATTGGCCAATGTCAGCACCTCTTTTGCTCCTTACATCGAGAAGACATTTCTTAAAGCGATGGCTGATAGCACAATGGTCGATTTGGTTTGCGGTGCTATACCTATCGTGTGACATCCAAGTTACCTTATGACAATCTTTGTGTTCAAAAAGGGTGCCTCCGATCACAAGTTTTCTAGCATTGCAAAAATCAATGAAGCGTTCGCCGTTGTCGTTTCGAGTACCAAGGCCATGCCTGCCCATTACGTGCTTCAGTGATTCGTTATCAGAACCAACCTTGGCATTTAAATCTCCCATAACGATAACAATATCACCCCGTGGAATGGCATCATAAGTTTTATTAAGCTGGCTGTAAAACGTGTTTTTAACCTCGTCTGTGGCACTTTCTGTGGGAGCATAGCATTCACTCAGAAAAAAAACTAACTAAAAAATGGGAAAATTAACTAAATCCAAAGAAAATTGATAATGATTTAGCTCCATTGCCATGTATTCCTACTTTTTAGTCCATATTTTTCTTTAAAATTAGGACCAATTTGAACTAGAAAGTGGGAAAAAATTTCCCATTTTTTAGTTAAAAAAAATTTTTTGATGAGGACATTTTTCCTAAAAATTAGTTAATTTCATATTTTTATTGGTTTATTTATAGAATCGCATGCGAATACACACAGAATTCTCATTATGTACATGTTTTATTTAAAATATAAAAAAAAGTTTGTTTCTTATGGTCAAGTAATAAATTTCATTAGTTTTTAAAGTTAAATTACAACAAAGACTTTGTCTTTAAAGTTTGTTCCCAGACTATGGGAAAACACGCCAAAGCCAAGGCATTTGTTGTGATTAAAATATTATTTTTTCCCTCACACATACATGTGTAGAAAAAAATGTAAACATTAAATTTATTACTTGTTATACAAGACCAAACTCTCCTTTTCATATACTACAAATAATAAACAAAATGTGAACTACAAGCAAGCATGAAAAAAAAAAAATAAATCATCTAAACAATTTCATGTTATGAAAACTTTACTAAACTTGTGGAAAAAACTTCCTCAAATTAAAGAAGATAAATATGATAAACTAATTGGTAGGAAATCACGTCCTAAAACTGAATTTTTTGAACTAAATTTTGTTTTAAGAAATATGTCTTAAAAATAAAGATTTTTTTTTCATTTATTTAGGGAAAATTTCTTTGGCGGAAAGAATTTTTTCCATGTATTAGGGAATTCCATTTAAGGAAAATTATGGCCTATTTAACAGTTCATGAACTAAAATTTTTTCCTAAAAGTTGGGAAAATTTCCAAAATTTTAGTTAAATTTAACTAAAATGTGGGAAAATTTATAAACTATTTTAAAGAAAATTTTTCCAACGTTTAAGTTAATAGTTTTTTTTGAGTGTTGTATCAAAGATATATTTCTTACTCTGGATGCAAAGCGAGCAAAAATAAGTCTGTCCGAGACAGGCTTCCAGGTAACTAAGCTTTTATGCGCATTTGTTGTCATCATTATTCCCACTCCGGAATCGTGGCTGCTGCCCGTTTCCCTCCCGGAATAAATCATAACAGTCTGGGATGTAGTTGACGAATATTCTCCAGAGCCTGTCCAGCGGATCTCACTCAGGCCTAAGATGGCAAGGCCGTATCGCTGCATTTCATGTTCAACTTGCATGTACTTGGCATTCATACCTGAGTTGATGTTGTCAGTATCTCTTAGCGTTCTTACGTTCCAGTATCCAATCGTAGTCCTTGTTCGATATGCAAAGGTCGTCAACGAGGGTTTCGGTTTTCCATTTAGAGGCTGTTTAATTAGCGATTCGTTAGCAATTTGTGATTCGGGAATGTGGGCTGCTAACCCTCGTCCCCTAGATTGGTGATAGGGCTGCTATCTACGTGTCCAATCCTTTCCTGAGACGTCCTTTCGACCATTCAGGATACATGGTTGTGGCGCCTTCTAACTCTGGCTAGCCTTAAAGCGGATGCTACAAAGCCATTGCCCGGGGGGTACTTGGTCTAAGACCGGAAGTAGTTAGCTGCTTGGACAGTTCAACAAAGGAATCGTCCTGATAATAAGATATAATTAGATCCCAAAAATGGAACGGTAAATATTATCTAATTTGATATTATAAAAAATTACATCTAATAATATCTAATAATATATAATTATATCTTATTAGATCTAATGTGATCTTTAATATCAAATCAGATGAAATTTACCGTTCCATTTTTGGGATCTAATTATATCAAATTTGATCTAATAAGAATAAATCATATATTTTTAGATCCTCCATTTTTGGGATCAAATGATGGATCTATTTAAATACTTACAATTATATAAAAAACTATATGATTATATCAAAACTTTTTTACTCGGGTGGTCTCTGTTTTTTATCAATGACACATTTCCAAAAAATCTTTAACAAACATTTTAGAAATTTAGAAAAGCTCATTTGAAATTCAGAAATCTAAAAATGAAAGCAATTGAAATTAAAATTCTGAATAGCCCCAGAACAATTTAAAAAGCTCAAAAATTTGCTAGTAGAAACAGCTGAATTATTTTCAAAATATTTTCATCCCGCTCCACTGTAAAATGGTGGTAATATTTTTGTTTTGGAACAAATGACAATCTACATGCATATGTTAACTCGGTTAATGTTGTGTGGTTAAACATAATGTCAACCACAATTTATTGAATATATTGAAATAAATTAAGAGATATTTCAGCAAAATTTAATGAATACCAAAAATAAACAATTTCAAGACTGCAGTTCTTCAGGTCTCCTTTCTTTGCATTCTTGACTATTATACCATCCTTCCATTCGTCTGGAAAGGACTTAATTTCCCACGATTCACATATAAGGGGGTGTAGTAGTTCAGCCGTAAGGTTTGGATCGCATTTATATATTTCAGCTGGGATACCATCGGTACCCGCAGCTTTGCCATTTGGAAGCTGTTTTATAGCTGCTATAGTTTCTGCAAGGCTTGGGGCGAGATTCGAATCCTAGGGTTTGTTGCAGTGACAGAACTTGCGGAAATAGGTGGTTGAGCTGCAGGATCAATCATGTTGTTTAATACCGTAGAAAAATGTTCTTTCCATCTTTGGAGTTGTTCCTGGTCCGTGATGAGCAGATTTCCACTTATGTCACGTACTGGTTGTTCAGCACGCATTCTTTGCTCTGCAAGTTTTTTCGTAATCTCAAAGACAGTTCGCGTATCGCCAGAGTTTGCTGCATTTTCGGCCTCTTCTGCAAGGCTGTCTATGTGCTTTCTTTTATCTCGTCGCACTGCTCGCTGTACCGTCTTGTGACATTTACGATATTTGGCTTCTAAACTACTTTTTTCATCACAGTCCTCGGAAGCATTCATTTTCTCTTTTAAAGCTTTATGTTCGGAAATTAAGTTCCAAGTGCTCTCAGACATCCACACTTGTCTTCCTTTGGGAGCTGGGCCTATGGTGTGATCTGCGCAGGATCTGATGGTGTTTTTAACGTGGTCCCATTTAGAGTTGATGGACGCATACGGAAGTGCATCATTGTTTTGTGCCACAGCATTGCGTAGCTGAGCGCTAAAGTTGTTTCGGACATTGATGTTTTTAAGCGCCCGATATCGTACTTCCTAGGTCGGATGTTTTGCCTTTTCTGTTGAATTGCGGCAGTACGTAAACGAATTTTGGCCACCACTAAGTAGTGGTCCCGAGATTGGCCAATGTCAGCACCTCTTTTGCTCCTTACATCGAGAAGACATTTCTTAAAGCGATGGCTGATAGCACAATGGTCGATTTGGTTTGCGGTGCTATACCTATCGTGTGACATCCAAGTTACCTTATGACAATCTTTGTGTTCAAAAAGGGTGCCTCCGATCACAAGTTTTCTAGCATTGCAAAAATCAATGAAGCGTTCGCCGTTGTCGTTTCGAGTACCAAGGCCATGCCTGCCCATTACGTGCTTCAGTGATTCGTTATCAGAACCAACCTTGGCATTTAAATCTCCCATAACGATAACAATATCACCCCGTGGAATGGCATCATAAGTTTTATTAAGCTGGCTGTAAAACGTGTTTTTAACCTCGTCTGTGGCACTTTCTGTGGGAGCATAGCATTCACTCAGAAAAAAAACTAACTAAAAAATGGGAAAATTAACTAAATCCAAAGAAAATTGATAATGATTTAGCTCCATTGCCATGTATTCCTACTTTTTAGTCCATATTTTTCTTTAAAATTAGGACCAATTTGAACTAGAAAGTGGGAAAAAATTTCCCATTTTTTAGTTAAAAAAAATTTTTTGATGAGGACATTTTTCCTAAAAATTAGTTAATTTCATATTTTTATTGGTTTATTTATAGAATCGCATGCGAATACACACAGAATTCTCATTATGTACATGTTTTATTTAAAATATAAAAAAAAGTTTGTTTCTTATGGTCAAGTAATAAATTTCATTAGTTTTTAAAGTTAAATTACAACAAAGACTTTGTCTTTAAAGTTTGTTCCCAGACTATGGGAAAACACGCCAAAGCCAAGGCATTTGTTGTGATTAAAATATTATTTTTTCCCTCACACATACATGTGTAGAAAAAAATGTAAACATTAAATTTATTACTTGTTATACAAGACCAAACTCTCCTTTTCATATACTACAAATAATAAACAAAATGTGAACTACAAGCAAGCATGAAAAAAAAAAAATAAATCATCTAAACAATTTCATGTTATGAAAACTTTACTAAACTTGTGGAAAAAACTTCCTCAAATTAAAGAAGATAAATATGATAAACTAATTGGTAGGAAATCACGTCCTAAAACTGAATTTTTTGAACTAAATTTTGTTTTAAGAAATATGTCTTAAAAATAAAGATTTTTTTTTCATTTATTTAGGGAAAATTTCTTTGGCGGAAAGAATTTTTTCCATGTATTAGGGAATTCCATTTAAGGAAAATTATGGCCTATTTAACAGTTCATGAACTAAAATTTTTTCCTAAAAGTTGGGAAAATTTCCAAAATTTTAGTTAAATTTAACTAAAATGTGGGAAAATTTATAAACTATTTTAAAGAAAATTTTTCCAACGTTTAAGTTAATAGTTTTTTTTGAGTGTTGTATCAAAGATATATTTCTTACTCTGGATGCAAAGCGAGCAAAAATAAGTCTGTCCGAGACAGGCTTCCAGGTAACTAAGCTTTTATGCGCATTTGTTGTCATCATTATTCCCACTCCGGAATCGTGGCTGCTGCCCGTTTCCCTCCCGGAATAAATCATAACAGTCTGGGATGTAGTTGACGAATATTCTCCAGAGCCTGTCCAGCGGATCTCACTCAGGCCTAAGATGGCAAGGCCGTATCGCTGCATTTCATGTTCAACTTGCATGTACTTGGCATTCATACCTGAGTTGATGTTGTCAGTATCTCTTAGCGTTCTTACGTTCCAGTATCCAATCGTAGTCCTTGTTCGATATGCAAAGGTCGTCAACGAGGGTTTCGGTTTTCCATTTAGAGGCTGTTTAATTAGCGATTCGTTAGCAATTTGTGATTCGGGAATGTGGGCTGCTAACCCTCGTCCCCTAGATTGGTGATAGGGCTGCTATCTACGTGTCCAATCCTTTCCTGAGACGTCCTTTCGACCATTCAGGATACATGGTTGTGGCGCCTTCTAACTCTGGCTAGCCTTAAAGCGGATGCTACAAAGCCATTGCCCGGGGGGTACTTGGTCTAAGACCGGAAGTAGTTAGCTGCTTGGACAGTTCAACAAAGGAATCGTCCTGATAATAAGATATAATTAGATCCCAAAAATGGAACGGTAAATATTATCTAATTTGATATTATAAAAAATTACATCTAATAATATCTAATAATATATAATTATATCTTATTAGATCTAATGTGATCTTTAATATCAAATCAGATGAAATTTACCGTTCCATTTTTGGGATCTAATTATATCAAATTTGATCTAATAAGAATAAATCATATATTTTTAGATCCTCCATTTTTGGGATCAAATGATGGATCTATTTAAATACTTACAATTATATAAAAAACTATATGATTATATCAAAACTTTTTTACTCGGGTGGTCTCTGTTTTTTATCAATGACACATTTCCAAAAAATCTTTAACAAACATTTTAGAAATTTAGAAAAGCTCATTTGAAATTCAGAAATCTAAAAATGAAAGCAATTGAAATTAAAATTCTGAATAGCCCCAGAACAATTTAAAAAGCTCAAAAATTTGCTAGTAGAAACAGCTGAATTATTTTCAAAATATTTTCATCCCGCTCCACTGTAAAATGGTGGTAATATTTTTGTTTTGGAACAAATGACAATCTACATGCATATGTTAACTCGGTTAATGTTGTGTGGTTAAACATAATGTCAACCACAATTTATTGAATATATTGAAATAAATTAAGAGATATTTCAGCAAAATTTAATGAATACCAAAAATAAACAATTTCAAGACAGTTTTAAATTGTTTAAATATTTTACTTTAAACAGAAGAATCTTAGTAGTCGCATCAGAATAAGTTATAACCTGTTCTCACGTACAGCTAAAAACCGCTTTTAGGAACAATTTTAGGAAAAACATTTTCTATCATTATACTGTAATAGAATAAAGAAAGTGCTAAAAATTCCTAAAATTATCCCTAAAAACGATATTTAGCTGTACGTGAGAACAGGTTAAGAAATTTTTTCCCCTAACATAACGAAAAACTCCCATAACTTGATACCAAAAAAATGGCATGATTTTGGGGGAATTTTCAACACACCTTTTTTCAAAATTTGAAAATTTTGTAAAAACAAATTTAAAATAAATATATTTTTTTTCTGAATTCATTAGAAACACCTTGAAGCAGAAAGCTGTTAAATATGGCGGATATCCGTCGGGTCACTTTTCAGGAATTGCGGAGGGAAGTTTGAGGATTTGTAGGAAATGTTGGTTTCATCAATAATTTGGCTTAATAAAATCTTATAAATTAAATTTTTGTTGAAATTGACGGGTTTTTGGTGTCGTGGCATTCCATTAAATAATTCTAGGTCTGTAATGATATCTCACGGGCTGGGGTTAAAAATGACCCCGGCAGAAAATGTTAAGTTTAGAGCTTAAATTTTGTGCTATAAACAAGGCTTCTGTGTTTTTTACCCCATTTATCAGCCTAACCATAGAAAAAAAAAATTAATTTAAAATCGACTTTTATTTATATTTCCATACAAATTGTTTTTGTTTTTAAAATCGACTTTCAAGATATGAAGGGATTACTGCAAGAACTTGATGGGCAACATTTTATTTTTTCGTGTTTTTCGCCTTCTGCGAAAAACAGAAGTCTTACTTTAACGCTTCATAATAGTATATTGAGAATAAAAGTTCTGCAAAAGTTATATTTTTTACATTACTTTAAAAGTTTTAAGGCAAAAACCACCATAAAATGAAATGTTGCTTATCGAGTTCTTACAATAAGCCCTTCATATGTATAAAAAATTTGAAATTTAAAATAAAACTTTTGTTAAAATGGACTTTATATTTTTCTATGGTACGGGCCTATGACTTCATAGTTATATATTTGTTGTGTTTTTCAAAGAGTTGATTTATTTTCTGATTAATCTGATTGTTGATATCAAAAAATTTAAGCACTTTACCTAATTATTGACCCCCTACCAAGAAAGGTTAACGATATAACTACGAAATAATATTTGGGGTAATAAACACAGAAGCCATTTTAAACTTGTTTTTAACACAAAATTAAAGCTCTAAACTTCAAATATTTCGCGGTGGTCAACTTTGACCCCTAGCCAATGTGGGTTAAAGACGTTCTAGTTCGAAAAGATTTTAGGACAGACTAACAGTTATCTGATTGAATGACGCGAAACCAAAAAACCGTTAATTTTCCCAAAAATGTAATTTATAAGATTTTATTAATCCAAATTATTGATAAAACCAATATTCCCTTGAAATCCGCTAACTTCCCCCCGCAATTCCCGAAAAGTTGCCTGACGGATATCCGCCATGTTTAACATTTTTCTTCACCAAGGTGTTCTTAATGAATTCAGAAAAAAAAATATATATTTAAAATTTTTTTAATAAAATTTTCAAATTTTGAAAAAAGATGTTTTGAGAACCCCCCCCCCCCCCACCCCCAAAATCATGTAATTTTTTTGGTATCAAGTTTGAACTGGTTAGTGATACCGTAAAATCTTTAAATTTTTTATGTATGTACTTACGATCAAATTTCAAACAAAAATATTTTTTAATAAAAAAAACTTTTAATTACACCGCTCAACAAATCGAAGGTTTTTGACTCCGGTTTGAAGTTTGATACCAAATTTTTAAAGATTTTGACTCGCTGATTCCAAATCTGTCCTCCAAATTTTTCCATCACGTCTAGAATTTTAATTATTCTCGGTAAATGCAAAAAAACGCGATTTTTGCATTTTTTGCAAAAATTTGGCTGCCTGCACAGCAGCCACTGGGTGTAATAAAAATCTGGTATAATGCGTTAGAGTAGAATTAAACTATGATCTCAAATAAATGATCAAAAAAAGTTTAAGTTGTTGCACTATTATTGGGCAAGCATGTATTTAAAAAAAAACACTGTGAAAAAAATTAGAAAAAGCACCATTTTAAAAGGCTCTAAAACAAAAACCAGATGATCAATCTTTACTGTGATGAGCACAAAATTTAGGCAAAAGTTCATTCTTTCTTTTAGACTTTTAAACCCATTAAAGATATCTTCCGGTTTGTACTAAAAATATAACAGAAAACTTAAATTTGTAAAATATTTATTTTTTTTTGTTTTTCTTTGAAAAATATCAAAAAAAAACTGAAGTATCTATCTACCTTATCTTTTTTACAAAAATGATAATTTTAACAGAGTCGTTTTAAAAAGCAATTGTAACCCAACCAAACGCAATAATTAGAAAAAAATTGTTTTCTATGTTGGAGACCAAAGACATATTATACTTTTGCGCTTTATGCCAGATTTGTATTCCACTCAATGGCTGCTGTGCAGGCTTTCAAATAATGCAAAAATCGTAATTACTAAAAATCGTGAATAACTAAAAATCTGGACGTGATGGACAAATTTGGAGTACAGATTTGGAAACAGGAGATCAAAGTCTACTAAAATTGATCACCAGAATTCAAACCGGAAAATGACTGTTGAGCACTGTTATTTTTTTTTTTTTAAAGTCCCGTTTTGCAAAAATCTTAATTTTGAGGCTCACAGTGTGGACAGAAGATAGACTCCGATCGGCGCGTTATTTTGCGTGTGATTTACCCTTTGGAAACCGACACTTTTGGCGGGTATTAGAATTCGATCAGAGAGAAAAGCCCAACAACAAGCCACCCTAGTGTTCAACTAATTAAAACACAAAAAAAAACAAGTAAGAAAATTATAGTCGGTCAAGATCGACCATATAATACCCTACACCAGTGGTTCCCGGAAAATGGGTCCCAAGTTCAAACATGGACCAATTGGATCTATCTTTTGTCAAATCTTTAAAAAGTTTGAGAAACACTCGCAAATCAAATTTGAATGAAATAGGCTGCTATTTGTTCCCAATTAACCGCTTTAACAGAATATCGGGCGAAATTTTTATATGGGGTCTAAGTCCAAAAATGGTACGATTATAATTATTAGGTTATTGAAGTGCACGTTAAACTCATACAAACAAAATTAAAATGAAATATTTTCTATTCTCATGAAATTTGAGGGATTTATGTGAATATCGGGAAGGTGGTTTGTTTGGGGGCTACAAGAAGAGCTGGTCCGATTCCTTTGAAATTTGGAATGGTAATTACTAAATAAAAAACACGTTTACCTGCCAAAGGATACCTATTATAATACGGTTATTAGAGCCATTTGAGCCTAAACATGGACCGATTTTTTTCAATTTCAATAGGCTTCGTCCTTAGGCCAAACGAAGCTTAAGTTTCAAATTTTAACCAAATCGATTCATAATTGCGACCTGTATCAGGTTTACAACATTTACATGGACGGACGGATAGACAGACATCGACGGATATCGCTAGAATGACTTAAAAAGTTATTCTGAGTCGATCGGTATACTTAAAAGTGGGTCTAGGACCAATATTTCGGGTTGTTACAAACATCAGCATAAAGTCATTATACCCTGTACCACAGAGTGGTGTAGGGTATAAAAACAATGAAAAAGAAAACTACAATTAAGAGAAGTATGAGAGAAACATTCTGCATTTTTTCAACTTGAACCCTTAAAACAAATATAATTAGAGCTCGAGCTTGATCTGTACTTACAGAAAAAACATTAATAAAATTACTGACAAAATATGTCGCCATTAGGCACGTCTCCGAAACAAAAAATGCAAATTCCTTCATTTATGTCTGCAATAACAGATCATGTTGGTAACCCTTGCGAAATAATGAAAGAGACAAAAAAGTTGAAAGAACCAGAACCGGGAATACCGGTATTCCCGGGAATACCGAGAACCGGGAAATGGGGGGCACTAGTATGAAATGAGGTTGAGAATGCTAGAAATAGAATTGTAGTGTTGGCAACTGTTAAAATTTATTCTGTAGAAACTATAAATATTCACATAGATATATAAAAAAAAAATTTCCATTAACAAGACAAACCGACATTTAAAAACCTACTGATGATAACACTAACTGGAGTGTTTGAAACAAGTATGGGAATATCAGAAATGTCTATAATTTTTAGAAATTAAATTTTTTTTCTGCATTTTTTCAACTTAAACCCTTATAACAAGAGACCAAATATAACAGTTATATGTGTATTTTTGTTTTAAAAAATCATTAAACGAATGTTGTGCAAACTAAGTATTTTATATATGAAAGGACGTCTAGAGATGTCCCGTGTTTAAATTTGCAATAACTTTTACTTTTTCATTTTTACAATAACAGTATAAAATAACAGTTATTAAAAACTTTTTGTTCAAACAATCTAAAATAACTTTTATTTTATATTTATTGGAGTAAATAACTGTTATAACAGTTATTTTTAAAAAAATCAATCAAAGTTTATATCCTTGAATCAATGATTTAAGTATTAGCGATCAATAGGATTCTTTTACGTGCGTTTATTTCAGTTTTATTTTAACAACTCAAGTTTTTTAAGGCTCAAAGAGTTTTCGATAACAGTTATAATAAATAAAAGTTTTTTATTTCTGTTATTTTGAACAGATATTTATATAAATCATTTCAAACTGTTATTTTTAATTTTTATTTAAAAAAATATTTCTGAACAGTTTAATTTGATTTTTTCAATAAATCACATAACAGTTTTGGTCTCTGCTTATAACAAATATAATTAGAGCCCGAGCTCGAACTGTACTTACAGAAAAAACACTAACAGTTCCTTTTAGTTATTCTGAAAAAAGTGAAAGAACGATTTTATGTCTAAGATATTTTTTAGACAAAAAATGGTAACAGAATTTCTTCAACGGACTAATTACCACATTATTGCCAAATATAGTTAAGCGGTAGCACCAAGCCTGACAAACCTGTGACATGGATGACACCATGTCTTGTGGGCTGCACTGTTCTCACAATTTTTGGAAGAATTGGTTACCAAACCGAACAATACGTCTATATGGTTTTACTTCCTTCTGGTAGTAGAATCCAGATATATAACCAAAATCTTGTGCTTTTCAAAAAGTCTTATTTGTTGCACAAGGGAGGTCTTCTAATGGGCACGTATCGAATATCCTGAAACTTCATTATGAGGGGGGGGGGGGGGAAATAAGATTTACCTAGTTTTTTTGATAAATATTTTTCAAGGATCTACCACTTTTCGTTTATACTCGTAGGAGTTATTGTTTTAAATTTCGCTATTTTAAATTTCAAACAGTTTCCTAAAATGGGTTAAATAAATATTGAATCGTTTAATTAATTAAAATCTTTACAAACACCTGAAATCCGTATAAATACCATTAAACAGTAACGGTTTGTATATGTATGAGTGAATGTTTTTCTATGTGTGGGTGTATGTGTGAATATTAAACAAACCGGATATCCTTTGTTGGCACTCTTACTCTCGTTATGGAAAAGAAGGAAAAAACAAAACAATAGAAAATACCGTTAAAACGAAAAACCAAAAAAATTATTTAAGTTTATTGAATTTTTTTTCTGGTTTCATTGTAGTTTATTTTTTTTTTATTGGCCAACATCAACAAAACAATGTTGATGTTATTTTTATTATTGTTGTTAAAAAAAAAATAATACAAAAAAAAAACTAACAACAAATGAGTTTATTATTTTAGTTGAAGTTAATAAAAATAAATAGTGAAAATGTTTCCATTATAAAAAAACAAACAAGTTGGAATTTAAAAGGTCAGTCAAAGTCGATTGTTTTTTATTCCCTATACTTAAAAGTTTCTGTATGAAAAACTGACACTTTTGGATTTGTTTTTTTACTTTTTCTAACAGTTTTAAGTTCAAATAGAAAAAATTCAAGACACAACCAGTGTTGCCACCAGCGGAAACAAAAATTTCTAGAAGTTGACATAAAGTTATTAGTTATAGTCGACTGGTCGACAGAAAAACAGATTCATTGTGATAAATGTCTTGTTTTTGGGGACAGAAATTTGGTTATTGAAACAGATTTTAGGTGCAACAAAATATTTATAAGTTGTTCAAGTTTGAAAAAATGCAGAAGAAAAATTGAATTTCTAAAAATTATAGATATTTCTGCTATTCCCATACCGGTTTCAAACACTCCAGTTAGTGCATCAATAGGATTTTAAATGTCGGTTTGTCTTGTTAATGGAAATTTTTTTTATATATGTGAATATATATAGTTTCTACAGAATAAATTTTGACACTTTACAACACTACAATTCTATTTCTAGCAATCTCAAACCCACTTCATACTTTCTTTCAACTTTTTTGTCTCTTACATTATTTCGCAAGGACTACCAACATGGTCTTTAATTGCAGACACAAATGAAGGAATTTGCATTTTCTGTTTCGGAGACGTGCCTAATGGCGACAAGTTTTGTCAGTAATTTTATTTTTTTTTCAGTAAGTACGGATCCAGCTCGGGCTCTAATTATATTTGTTATATGGCTTCAAGTTGAAAAAATGCAGAAGAAAAATTGAATTTCTTAAAATTATAGACATTTCTCGTATTTCCATACCGGTTTCAAACACTCCAGTTGGTGTTATCATCAGTAGGATTTTAAATGTCGGTTTGTCTTGTTAATGGAAATTGCTTTATATATATGTATGTGAATATTTAAATTTCTTCAGAAATAATTATAACCGATCCATTCAGAGGACAAAAAAATTAAATATTTGTTATATTTTATTTTTATATTTTTCAATGTGCAACTTTAAGCTCTTAACTCTTCTATACATAAAAGTCATCATAACTTAGTAAAGGTTCGATCGTAAGTGGCTGTTGACGTTTAATGTCAGAAATGTCTCTGTTCCCTGGTACCCATATCAGTCGTATTCCAAACTGATTGGCCATCTCATTTTAAGACGTACGGGAGTTAGGGGCAGATTTTCTTTTCAGAAACATTGACTCCAAGGACTTGAGCGCAGCTTGACTGTCAGAATAGATGTTGACTGCTTCCAAGGCATGCGTCACGGAAATGCGTGTTTAGGAGGATATCCAGCGACTCTCCACTGGTAGACCACACCTCCAGAAGGATTCTTCAGGCATCCCAAGGTGCAAGGAGAAAAAGCCAGAAATGTCTCAGAAACGTCTTCTAGTAGAGTTTTTCTTTTCCCGGACTTTTTCATTTCCCGGGAAAGCGGGATTCATTTTTAAATTTCCCGGGATCCCGGAAATTCCCGCAAAAACTAAAAACCCAAATTTTTTGTCAAAAAAATATATAAAAACCTCATGAATGCGATTACACTATTTGTAATGTTTATTAACACCATAAAAATCATATTTAGTACCTTTAAAACAAAAAAAAAAAGTTTCGAGAAAAAAAAGAACCATTTTTGTTACCCAGTCTTTATAAAAAACGGCCCAAATATGTCGAAGTCATTTAAAAGTATTTTTAAGGGAATATGGTATTTCAAATCGCTTTATCTGTTGTAATAATGAAAATTCATCATTTATTCTAATTCATATCAGTTCATTTTTTCAATTGGTTCTCAGCGCTTTGCCTCTAAAACTCAATGAAACTGACTCAGAGGAATATCTCAACTATTTCTCTGAACCTGAATGTAACTGTTTCAGAGAAATGAAATTATAGGAAAATTTAAACCAAAAAATTATAAAAAAATTAAAAATTCTGGTTTCTAAAAGAAACACCCGTTAATTTCAGTCATTCCTTACACAGATTTTATATCAATTTATCGATTAAAACAGAATCCTGTCCAGAGACATAATTATTTTCTATAGAAACATATAATCATACTGCAAATTTTTATAATGCAGGTCTCAGAAGGAAAATTTCTCAGCTTCTGAAAAAAAGTATAAGGTTCTGATAACACAGTGCAACAACCAAAATCGGAATGGAATGAAACTAAAAGAAAATGAAAGCATAACAAAACCCTCGACACTTTATTTTGGTACAGTACTAGATTTTTTTACACGCATTTAAAGTTGGTGAACTTTTATTATAATTATAATTGCTTGAAAATTGTATAAGGCGTATGATTAATTTTGTAATTGCCTTTAAATAACAATCATACGCAACGGTGAAGAGTGTATTATTTTTAATAATTTGGCTAACAATAAGTAGGTACGAGACCGATTGCAGCGAAATTCATACCGGTTATAGCTAACGTAATTTCGAGCTTAAGTTTAGACCCCACATGTCCAATAAGTGCCCCACCAGGGGCTCCTAATGTAGGACATGTTTAGTACACAAAAGCTTTAAAAGCTTTAAAATCGCCAACTTTAAATACGAGCAAAAAATAATCTAGCACTGAACTAAAAAAACGTTTTTGAGGGTTTTGTTTTGTAAAATGAAAACTTTCAGTTGCTTTTTGTTTCATCCCATTCCGATTCGGAAAGTTCGATTTTGTATTACTGTGTAATTGTATCCTATCGAAGATTTAGATATTGTGAGACTTTTGTCATTTCGTAAGTCTCAGATTTTATGAAATTTTTTTGTTAGAAGGTCTCTCTTGGAATACTTTTTGGGTCCTCCTTGTCCCTACGTACGTTTTTTAACTTGATAATGTTTTTAGGCTGGTGTCTAATTTTAAAAAAGTTGCAGGACGCCACCCAGTTTGACTATATAAGCTAACAATTAACGAAAAAGAAAACAAGAATTACTATTTTCATTTTCTTAAAACCAAAAATTTGAATAACATGGGTTCGTAACTTGAATAATAATTCACCTCGTGGTGAATAAAACCGTTTTTCACCAGCTGGTGAATAAAAAGTAACATAATTATTTTTCAACAAAAAAAATTTTTTTTTTTCATAAAATTTTTTTTTTTTTGTCTTAAATTTTTTTTTTCATCAATTTTTCCCCTATCAATTTTTTTTTTTTTTTTTCATAAATTTTTTTTTTTTTTTTCATCAAACTTTTTTTCATAATTTTTTTTTCATCAAAAAAAATTTTTTTTTTCATCAAATTTTTTTACATAAAATTTTTTTTTCCATCAAATTTTTTTCATTAACTTCATTTCATTTTTTTCATCAAACTTTTTTTCATCAAATTTTTTTTCTTCATCAAACTTTTTTTCTCATCATTTTTTAACCATATTTTTTTCTAATTTTTTTATCTAATTTTTTTTTTCATCAATTTTTTTTTATCAAATTTTTTTTTTTTTTTTCATCAAACTTTGTATTCATAAATTTTTTTTATCATATTTTTTTTTTTTCATAAATTTTTTTTTTCATAATTTTTTTTTCATTAATTTTTTTTTTCATCAAATTTTTTTTTTTTTTTCATCAAAATTTGTATTCATAAATTTTTTTTATCATATTTTTTTTTACATAAATTTTTTTTCATCAAATTTTTTTATCAAATTTTTTATTTTCAATTTTTTTCTGCTAAAAATTTTTTTTTTTTTCATATTTTTTTCATCATTTTTTTTTACATCAAAAAATTTTTCTTTTCATCAAAAAAATTCATCAAAATTTTTTTTCACCAAAAATTATGGGTTCATTAAATTTTTTTAACATAATTTTGTTTTTCGTGAAAAAAATTATTTTTTTTACCAAAACTACTTTTTCACCAAGTCTAAGCTTTCCGCATAAAACTTTTCCATTTGTTTATCAAATGTACATAAAACAAGTGAGACTGGTATATTCTTTGGTGCCGAGTCTTTAATAGTCTCCAAAATATAAAAACACTTTTTTGCACTTATTTTTGCACTCACTTACGAAATGTACAGCGCTTTTGGTTTTTTAATGGGGTCCTCGACTTATATTTCAATTTGTTGTGCATGGAATAGCAAAGTAATATAAGATTATTTTTTCTAAAAAAACTTTGCTTTGGCAAGTACACCCAAATCATCCGCAAAACATTACCATGATTTAATTTTTTGGACAAGAGTACAAAATTCGCAGGCATTTTTCAAAAATTATCAACAATTTTAATAAAATCTAAAAAACTTACATACAAAATAATCAAAAGAAGTCGAAAAATCAACAATTTCAAAGAAACTAAAATTCCCGGGAATTCCCGCTCTATTTCTTGGGATTTTGGGATCGAAAATTTACGGGAATTCCCGTGAAAAACTCTACTTCTATGTTTCCACAGAAGTTTTTCCAATAATCAGATTTGACATATCTTTTCATTCCCCTTGAAACTCTTAAGTTGCAGCCTATAAGCAGACAAGTACTCGTCCGCTCTTAAAGTTTTAGCCTGATGATTTATCCAGAAATCTCTGCTCGTATGCAACTCATTCGACCACCAAGGTGGCTTTTTTCCCTCTAGGCTTTGCACAAGGGCAAGACGCACCTATTACAAACATTTGTTATTTTGTCAAACAGACAGTCAATTTCTCCCTACTTCACCCAGTTTGTTCTATTCTAATTTCTAGAAACTGCCTCAATCATAACCTTAAATGCCTTTTAAAAATTTGTAGGGTACTAAAATGATATAAAAAATTTATTTGGCATGCTTTTCGGCAGATATGACCTGTATTTTTTCTGTCATGTATGTAGTAGATTGTTTTTGTTTAATTTTATGCTGTATATTTAATAATTCTGTTCTGTTTGGCAAAACAATGAAAATTTTAATTGTTTTTTTTATTAGCCTGATACGCGTATCAGATCAAAATATATAGAAAATATAATACCTATTGAATTTAATATTTAAAGTTTTCAATTTTAAAGTTTAATTTTTTTTTTATGAATTATTTAATATTGTTGGCCAGTAAATTTTTAAAGTATATCGACATTTAAAATGAATGTATTTAACAAAAAATTAAAAATAACACAGCTCAACACTTATTTTCCGGTTTGAATTCTGGTGATCAATTTCAGTAGACTTTGATCTCCTGATTCCAAATCTGTTCTTTAAATTTTTCCATCATGTCCAGATTTTTAGTTATTCATGGTTGAAAATGCGAAAAATCACGATTTTTGCATTATTTGAAAGCCTGCACAGCAGCCATTCAGTGGAATACAAATCTGGTATAAAGCGCAAAAGTATAATTTGTCTTTGGTCCCCAACATAGAAAACAATTTTTTTCTAATTATTGCGTTTGGTTGGGTTACACTTGCATTTTAAAATAATACTGTTAAAATTTTAATTTTTGTAAAAAAGCTAAGGTAAAAGAAAGAATAAACTTTTGCCTAAATTTTGAGCTCATCACAGTAAAGATTGATCATCTAGTTTTTGTTTTAGAGCCTTTTAAAAATGGTGCTTTTTCTATTTTTTTCACAGTTTTTTTTTTAAATACATATTTGGCAAATAATAGTGCAACAACTTAAAATTGTTTTGATCATATATTTGAGATCATAGTTCAATTAGGGTTCTATAGTCGAAAAGTCGATTAATCGACTATTTATATGAAAAAGTCGAAAAGTCGAAATCGAATTTTTTTGTTTTTAAAAAGTCGAAAAGTCGACTTTTGCTCTCGACTTTTTCGACTTTTTTCGAGTTTTTGCAACTTCATCGACTTGATTTTTTTTACTTTTGCCAGATGATAATAATTTCTTTCTTCTGAAAAAAAAAAAATTCAATTGAGAGCCGAGTTTAATAAAACTGAAGCTATTGGCATTTCGTAGTTACCATGGTGTATGCATGTATTTTATATGTAAAGCAAAAATGCCAATGCTAAATTCAGGAGTTAGAAAGTGTTGAGTGCAATAATTACCAATATTCTTGATTATTGTAAAAACCTCAGTGATAGGTTTCTATAAATCGAAAGTCAACTTTTGTTTCGATTTTTTCAACCATTTAAACTTTTTCGATTTCTTCGACTTTTTTTAACCTTCATTACTTTGGTACCCAACATTGATAAATAAAATACAACCAAAAAAATAGCACCTAAATGATTACAACAAGTCAAAAACAAACTTTTACATGCAAAAAATCGATTTTTAAAAGTTGTAAAAAGTCGAAAAAGTCGAAAGTCGGAAAAAGTCGAAAAGTCGAAAAAGTCGAAAATTTTGAAAAAAGTCGAAAAGTCGACTTTTTAGAAGTTGAAAAAAATCGAAAAGTCGAAAAGTCGACTTTTTGTTGCGACTATATAACCCTAAGTTCAATTCTACTCTAACGCTTTATACCAGATTTTTATTCCATCCAGTGGCTGCTGTGGAGACTTTCAAAAAAGGCAAAAATCGCGTTTTTTCGCATTTTCAACCGCGAATAATGAAAATTCTAGACGTAATGGAAAAATTTGGAGCACAGATTTGAAATCAGCGAGTCAAAATCTTTAAAAATTTTATATCAAACTTCAAACCGTAGTCAAAAACCTTTGATTTGTTGAGCGGTGTAATCTAAATATTTTTAAAACAAAATTAAATTGATAAAAGATTAAGCCAGCTCGAGGTCACGTTTCTTTACTTATTATTACGATGATATTGTCAAAGTAACAATTTTCAAGAAACTATTTATAAGGGTTGTTTGTTTGAAGTTGATTGGTATGGTCATTTTGCAAGACTTACTCGACACGTGTAATTCTCCCATTAAATTCTCATTGAGTTTCTTGCTTTCAAAAAAATTGGCAATTTTCAGAAATGAATTGAAAAATAAAATTTGAAAGCCTGAAACTCTATGACTATTTAATGGGAGAATATGCTAATAGAGAAAGTAGAGTTAACATAACTACTTGTTATGTTAATTCAGAATTGGGAACGTGAAAAGGCCTCGAATCAGAATGAAGTCTTTTTCATTTATACGAAATACAAAATCTTTCTAAGACTTTTCTAAAGAAAATATTTTCTCTGATTCCGAAAATATCTGTACAAAGAAAAAATATAATATTTAAACAATTGTTTAAGAATTTTCCGATTTTATTAACATTTTCCGTTAAAAAAATTCTCAGATGCTAACACATTTTTCCTATTACAAAAAAAGTCGATCAATACCGAAAAAATGGGTCCCAATTCCAAACATGGAATATAATTTTTTTAGTTCTTTAGTTAACGAAGAAAATGCACACATTTCAAAATTATTTTATATCGGCTTTTTTAACATGATAATGTTTTTAGGCTGGGGTCTAATTTTAAAAAAGTTGCAGGACGCCACCTCAGTTTGGCTATATAAGCTAACGATTAAACAAAAAAGAAAATAAGAATTATAGTTTTCATTTTATTACAACCGTAAACTTCGACAATAATTTAAAATTAATAAATAAAATAAAAAAACACAGTAAATAAAATAAAAAAACGCAGTATTGCCATACCAAATATCGCATTTCCAATTAGATTTGTTACCATCATCGCAAATTTTTTCCAATAAAATATTACCACATGGCAATACAAACCAGTATTTTTGAAAATCGAATATGTATCTACAAGCAAGGGAAACATAACAAAATTTAAATCATTATTTGAATAAGCTACGGTGGCCTAGCTGAGGTGAGCCAGACTGGCAAACGGAGGGTCCGGTGATCGAATCCCGTGATTGTCAACTTATTTTTTTTTTACTTAATTCTTTTAGCTTGTACATTTGTTTTTGTTAGGGAAAAATTTGTTTGCATTAATTCTTTATACTTTTTTATTTAATTATGAATAAAAAAAAATTTTATATATTCAGATTTTTCTAAATTTTCTAGTTGTGTTTCCTTCTGAATTTTGTGATTTTTTCTGAATATATCTGCATTTTTCTGACTTATTTTCTGTATTTTCTGATTTGCTCTTACACTCAAAATAATAACTCTGTAAAATACATAGTAAAATGACTGTAATCTCAATTCAACAGATGTTTGACAGAGTTTTCTGTCAAAATACAGATTTAAAGAAAATACTTTGAATTTTTTGTGACAAAAAGCAAAGTTTTGTCTGTTATATTACTTTTAACCTTGTAATCTTTATTTTACAGATAATTAACAGATATTACTGCAAAAATACAGATTTTTCCAAAATACTTTGTATTTTTTGTAACCAAAAAGTAAGTTTTGTCTGTATTTTAAACATAAATTTCACAGAAAACTTAAAAAAGAAAATTCTAAAATAAACTGCATTTAACTACAGATTTTTTTGTATAAAATTTTGGTTGCATCAAATACATTTTACAAATATATGTAAATTAACAGAGTTATTCTTTGCTAATTGGTGCTTTATTTAAGTAATATTTTACTAGAGACTCTGTAAATTAACAGTTTTTTTGTCCAAAATATTTTACAGAGTTTTATAGTAAAAAAACTGAGTTTTTCTCTCAAAAGACGCTAATATTTAACCAATATTTTAATATAAAGTCTGAAAATTAACAGTTTTTTTTTTTTTTTTGTAAAAATCATTTTACAGCGTTTTTTAGTAAAATTACCAAGTAATGTTGCTAGCTGGAAAAGTACGATGAACTCTGTTAAATTAGCAGAGTTTTTCTGTAATTATCCAGAGTTATTATTTTGAGTGTAGTTTTCCAAATTTTTTGTAAATATTGTAAAATTTGAGAAATTTCTTGGAGTTCTTTTTTTCAGAATATTTTTTTAACCCTTACATATTTTTTTAAAAATATGTAAGCTTTATTCGTAAAAAGTTTTTATTAAACTAAACATTATCATGATTTAATTTTTTGGGCAAGAGTACAAAACTCTGCGGCATTTTTTGTTGAACTTAACTAAATATGGGGACTATCAATGAAAGTAGCACAAAATTTACTTTCCGATTGTTCTTAAATGCACATATCTTCACCTAAAATGCAAAAGGCCCTAACTAACATTTTATTAATTTTACAGTAGAAGCAAAAAACAGTGAAGTTTAAAATTTTTAATTTGTTAATAACTTTGTTGGTTTTGATTGAATTGGGCTAAAGTTTTATGATGACTTACGTTTTGTGAATATGTATCAAAATTAGTCACAAAATTATTAAAAGATGTATTTCTAGTTGCGTTCATTGGCGATTTCGCAATTCACACGTTTTTAGTTTTGTATAAAATCGCAAATTTTTATTATGTGACCCTAATTTTTTGTAGGGACGGGTAGGTTAATGAAATACACCATAATCTATAAAAATACCGATTTTGAATTTTTTGTTAGTTAGGGCGTTTTGCATACTAGGTGACTATATATTTTACACGCAGAGAAGAGATATGATTGTGGCAACCATAATTTGAGAACGTCACTTTATGATTGAACATTTTATCATAATTTGTTTGTAGCAACCATACACTCCAAAAAAAAACTGTAATGTTAGCAAAAAAAGCTTGTAAACCTACAAGAAAATTTGCTGATTTTGATTTTTTTGCTAAAGTTAGCAAAAATGTTTTGCCAATAATTAGTTAACTAAATTTTTTTTTTAACTTAGTTCATACACATCTAAGGACCCCATTGAGTTCGGACCCGATAGGTCCAGTCCCCGATGGGCCTAGACCCAGTTGGGTTCCTTAAAAATCTTCATAGTTTTTGATCCAAAATTTGTGTCCGTTTCGCTCTACCTTGCTTAGTTTTTGAGATACGTGATTATAGGGGACCACTGGGGTCTTGAGAATTAAAAAACTCGATAACTTCAAAAATATTACTCGGAGAACTTTTAACTATTTTGCGGTCTTGTTCTACGTGTTGAGGGCTACAAAAATGATTTTGGACTTTTTGTTGTGTCGGCAATATTTACCGAGATATGAGCATTTTAAAATTTTCGGGAATGCTAACTTTTCTGGATCCAAAGTTAGGGCCCGTTAGGGTCCACACATGTGAAGAGGACCAGCGATACTATGAGAGCCCGAGAACCAAAAATGGCCTCCATTTTGCTCTATCTGGCTTAGTTTCCGAGATAGCGCCATTTTAAGTTTTCTGAAAATAAAAAAAATTTACCATTTATTTTGCTAATATTAGCAAAAAAGCTTGTAAAAATTTGGTCAACTTAATTTTAAGATTTAAAAAAAAAAATTAGTTCAAATTTTGTTTAAAATTGCTACTTAATGCGCTAAATGAAGTTTACAAGATATTTTTGCTAACATGCTAATCTCAACTAAAAATTTGCTAAAAGTTAGCTAACCAGCATTAGCAAAAAAAAATTAGTAAATCTACTAATGTATTATTTTGAGTGTAACATTTAAGAAAGTATCGTAAAATATGTTAAAAGTAAGCAATTCTTGCCGTTTCCGAAACACATCTACTTAATAGAATTTGGTATGGGCTATCGATTGGCATTATTTGTTTTTGAAAAAATTCATAACTGGTTCTGAATTTTTAAGATTTCTGATAAAAATGTATTTTTTTTTCACAAGACTCTTTTTTATTTTTAATTGAAAATGCATTAAGTTCTCTTAAAATTGACAAATTTTTAGAGAGCAGTTATTTTTAGCTTTCAAGAAAAATGACTTCCAGTTTTAACTCTTTTTTTCAAAAAATTGAAATTTTGTTGAGAATTTAAATAAATTTAATCTAAGAATTTTCAAAAAAATATTAAAACGGACATGTTTAAAAAAATAATTTTTATCCAAAATTTGAACAGTTCTGAATTTTTTCCATTCAAAACACGGCTAGTCTTGAGCAGCTGTAACCTAAAGTGCGAATACCACCGATTTTGTTTTTGAATATGTTTTTTTGATGTCTAAGAAAAGTGTAGCAACAAAATCAAAATCTTCCAAGCAGCACTTTTTGCAAAAATCTTGTTTTAATTACAAAAAAATAAAAAAACCTGTAAATTAAAAAATTTAAATATACAGGGTGATTCAGTCACGACCCGCCGAATTTTACCAGCGTATTCCTTGGCTCATTTCATGAAAATATATCCATTACGACCATTCCCCGAAAATGCAAGTGTGCGAAATGGCAGCGGTTTGAAAATTTTCGGATTGGTGGTTGGAGGGTAGTAGGGTAAAATTGATAACTTCTGAACCTGAGGTCCGATTTTTTGTTTTAGGACTTGTTGGAAAGTTCATGGGGAGACCTCAGAATCAATAACAAAAAAATTTAAATAAAGCGAAATCGTCGAGATACAGAGCTTTAAAAAATAAAATGTAAAAAAAAGACATAAAAATTTGCAACCTCAATTTTCTCAACCATATGGCAGGTAACTTATATTTTTTTCTCTTAAAAGATAGCCCTACGTATTACCTTTCCAAAATGTCCAAAATGAAGCCCAGAGGTCTTTCTGTTCTAAAGTTATGACCATTTGACTGAAATGCAAACAATTTTTATTTATTTTTATTTTATTTTATTAAAATTTTTGGAAGGCAAATGGTCATAACTTTGGAATGGTAAGACCTTTGGGCTTCTTTTAGGGCATTTTGGAAAGGTCAGAATTAGGGATATCTTTTAAAAGAAAAAAAAAAAACATAAGTTACCTGCCATCTGGCTGAGCAAATTGACGTTATGTGCAAATTCTAATGTCTTTTATTTTTAAAAGCTATGTATCTCGACGATTACACTTTATGTTAATTTTTTTGTTATTGATTCTGAAAGGACTCCCAATTAGCTTTCAAACAATCCCAAAAACTAAAAAATCGGACCCCTAGTTCAGAAGTTATCAATTTTACCCTACTACCCTCCGACCACCAATCCGAAAATTTTCCAAACGCTGCCATTTCGCACACTTGCATTTTCGGGGATGGTCGTAATGGACATATTTTCATGAAATGAGCCAAGGAAGCTGGTAAAATTCGTCGGGTCGTGACTGAATCACCCTGTATATCCTTATTATAACATTATAAATCTGAGTGTTGGTTTGTCTGTCTGTCTGTTCCGTAATCAGTGGAGAACAACTAGACCGATTTTCATGAAATTTTCACCACATATAGTACTAACCGAGGCGGGAACTATAGGCCTTAAGAGAAAGCGATCGGACAAAGGGGCGTAAATGCCACGACCGTTTTTATTATATTGAACGTTATTTTGCCTTCTCCTTAATAACACTTAAACGGATTAACCGATTTTCATGAAATTTTCACCACAGATAGTACTAGCCGAGACGGGAACTGTAATCCATAAAAGAGTGCGATCGGACAAAAGGGCGAAAAATACCACGCCCCTTTTTATTATATTGAACGTTATTCTGCTTTTTCCTCAATAACGCTTAAACGGATAAAGCGATTTTCATTAAATTTCCACCACAGATAGTACTAGCCGAAGCGGGAATAAAAAAGAGCGATCTGACAAAGGGGCGTAAAATTCCACGCCCCTTTGCATTTATTGAAAGTTATATCTGCCTTTTCCTCAATAACGTTTAAACGCCTGATCCGATTTTAATGAAATTTTTACAACACATAGTTCTTACCGAGTCGTGAACTATAGACCATAAAAGAGAGCAATCGGAAAAAGGCGCGTAGAATGCCACGGCCCTTTTGAATTTATTGAAATTTATACCTGCCTTTTCCTCAATAACGTTTAAGCGCCTGAACCGATTTTCATGAAATTTTTACAACAGATAGTTTCCAACAAGTCGGGAACTATAAACCATAAAAGAGGCCTAGAATTCCCCTTTTTATTTTTTCAACGTTATTCTACCTTTTCCGTAATCACGCGTAAACGGCTAAACCGATTTTAATGAAATTTTTACCACAGAAAGAAGTAACCGAGCCGGAAACTCTGAACCACAATGGAGGGCGATCAAAAAAAGTGGAGTAAAACGCAAGAACCTTTGTATTACAATATAAGTTATTTCTGCCTGTTCCGTGATCTGGCATAAACGGCTGAATTGATTTTAATAAAATGTTTACCACAGATAGTACCAGCCGAGGTTTAAACTATAGATTATAATAGAGCGCGTTTGGATAAAGGACATAAACTGCCACGCCCCTTTGTATATTATTGAACATTATTTCTGGCTTTTCCGCAACCATGCTTAAACGGCTGAACCGGTTTTTATGAAATCTTCACAACAGATAGTATTAACCGTGGCAAAAACTATAAGTCACAATAGAGCGATTTTGGATAAATGGACGTAAATTGACAAGCCCCTTTGTACTATATTGAAATTTTTTTTACTTGTTCCGTAATCACGCTTAAACGACTTAACCGATCTTAATAAAACTTTCACCACCCACACGCAAGCATGTTCCGCAATCAAAAGAAAACGGCTAAACTTATTTTAATGAAATTTTAGATAGTAGATACCGAGACGGGGACTATAGGCCGTAAAATAGAGTGATCGGTCAAAGAGGCGTAAAATGGAATTTTTACCGCAGATAGTACCAACCGAGTCGGGAACCATAGAGCGCCCAGTGTAAATTTTAGTTTATTAATTGGAGTTTTACAGATTTTCACGTGAAATCTGAGCAACTTACTTATCTATAACCTGTTATGCACCCGGAGTTGCCCGGGTTAAAAAAAATATTATATGTACTGGTGAAAAAACCTATTCATTATATAATATTTTTATCAACCCGGGCAACGCCGGGTGCAAAACGGCTAGTACTAAAATATTTTTATCCCATTAGAAACGGAATTTCCAAAAATTTTTTGGAAATTCCGTTTATATTTTTCAGAAAAAATAAAATTCTAAATTTCAAGTTTCAAGGATCATTATTTCAGGATATAAAATAAGTACCAAAAGTTTTCACGATTTTGACATTTACTCTTTTTACTCTCCTAAGAAACGGAGTTTTCGAAAAGTACTTTTTCAGATTTTTTTTTTTGCACTGAAGGATACAACCAAAACCCAAATGGGATTTTGCAAGTTTTGCTAAGTACTTCGAGAAGTTTTACCCAAGAAGGCGTTTACATTTTATATGTTGCACTGTGTAATTAATATTTATATGCCAATTAAAAATAAAAACTTTTTCAAGTCATCCATTAATTTATACTAGGACATTTAATTAAATTCCTATTCCACTTTGAAAACTCATCTATTTCAAATGTTTAATTGCATTACTTTCACTTCAATTTGTTGTAATAGCCCCATTATAACTAACCATATTAAACACTGAACAAACACAACAAAAACACAAAGGAACTAACTATATAGAGATAAAATAGTTTAAGAATTATACTTTTAACATTAATAGGAATATAGAAGATATTCCATACGTAATACCCACAAAAATTTCATTCTCAAATATGGAATCATATAAAAGTGTTTATCAAACGGTACAAATGCTGGATTTTCTTAACGTTGCACAGAGGGTTAAAATGTACCAAAAGTGAGGATTAATTCAAAAGCTGAACTTTATCCTATACATTCGTGTTTGGTACTGGGTAAAAGGTAATTAAATTCTACATCACTATTTGCCAAAATCTTTTATTTTGTGTAAATTACTTTATTGACTGTGAGCGGTCAAAGTCAAATAATTTTTCAAAATTTTATGTGTCGTGCCTAAAAGTGAAAATTGAGATATTTCGAGTGCTGATAATTCTTATTAAGCTTTCTAAAAGTAAATATATTAAAATGGAACCAACAACTTTAGGTATTTGGCTACATAATTACATACATTTTTGTAACATGATAATGTTTTTAACAATTAACGAAAAAGAAAACAAGAATTACTATTTTCATTTTCATAAAACCAAAAATTTTAATAACTTGGGCTTGTAACTTCGATAATAATTCACCTCGTGGTGAATAAACCCGTTTTTCACCAGCTGGTGAATAAATGTAACATAATTATTTTTCAACAAAAAAAAAAAATTTTTTTCATTAAATTTTTTTTTCATCAATTTTTTTTTTTTCATCATTTTTTTTTTCCATCAAATTTGTTTTTTCCATCAAATTTGTTTTTTCCATCAAATTTTTTTTTCATAATTTTTTTTTTTTTTTTTCATCAAACTTTTTTTTTCATCCAACTTTTTTTCCATAATTTTTTTTATCAATTTTTTTTTTCATCAATTTTTTTTTCATCAAATTTTTTTTTCACCAAATTTTTTTTTGCATAAATTTTTTTTTCATCAATTTTTTTTTCATCAAATTTTTTTTTTCATCAATTTTCCATCATATTTTTTTCATCAACTTTTTTATCAAATTTTTTACTATCAATTTTTTTCTCACCAAAAAAAAAATTTTTTTTTCATCAATTTTTTTTACATCAAAAAATTTTTCTTTTCATCAAAAAATTTTTTTTTCATCAAAAAAATTCATCAGAAACTTTTTTTCATCAAAATTTTTTTTTCACCAAAAATTTTGGGTTCATTAAATTTTTTTTAACATAATTTTGTTTTTAAGAAAAAGTGTTTTATTCCTTGGTGCCGAATCTTTTATAATCTCCAAAATGTAAAAACACTTTTTTGCACTTATTTACATCACTTACGAAATGTGCAGCTCTTTTTGTTTTTTAATGGGGTCACGACTAGGGTTGCCAAACGGGATTGACATTTACAAATCCCGGGATTCGGGATTTTAAAATCCTAATCCCAGAATCCCGGGATTTTTCGGGATTTCGGGATTTTTCGGGATCCCGGGATTTTTCGGGATTTCGGAATTTTTTGGGATTTTGGGATTTATTAAAATTAAGCTTTTTTACGTTATATTTTTATAATTTTTTTTCATAAATAAATATTCAAATAATTCATAACCATTGAATAATAATCGTAAAGTTTAACATATTAGCACAGAAAACCGAAAATTTAGGAACAACTATGACCTCAAATCGAACAACTATGACCTCAAATTCGAGCGTTGTCCGTTTGTGAAAGACGCGATGCAGTCGAATTCAAAAGATTAGAAAATAATTTTTTTTTGTCGGCCTCTTTTTTAGACGTGGATATAAAATATTTGTTTAAATAATGATAAAATTGTATTAATAAATTTGTTAAAATTTATAGCGAGGGAATGGTGTCCCCCAATGTCCTCTGCCGATACAAAATTTTTATTAATTGCAATTAATAAAAATTTTTTACCGTGGTTGGCGAATCACAATTTACGATAAATGTTTACGATAAATGTTTACAAATGTTTACGATAAATGTTTACAAATGCATTTAAATAGCTTAAGTAACAGAATTTTATCGTTATTTAAATTATTTTTTATATACACGCCCACAAAAAGGGGCGGGACGAGAAAAATGGCATTTTCTGGCTAGGTGAACCTTAAAAATGTGTCATTTATTAACAAAAGTACAAGTTGGTATAAAATTTTGGGTTTTCAGAGGCTGTTTTGGTTCCAAAAGAGTAAGAGAATTTAAGCCCAACATGCCTCATTTGAAAGATATTTCAAACACCTTTCAAACGATATCCATTTTGTTACCATCGGACAACAAACACTGAAGAAATAGTAAATTTTTATTACAAAATTTGACAAAAAAAAATGCCGAAATCCCAGAATTTTTCAGGATTTCTCAATCCCGGAAAATCCCGAAAAATCCCGGGATTGAAAAAAAATAAATCCCGGGATTCGGGATTTGTCAATCCCGAAAAATCCCGGGATTTCGGGATTTGGGATTTCCCGTTTGGCATCCCTAGTCACGACTGATATAGCAAAGTAATATAACATTATTTTTTCTAAAAAAACTTTAATTTGGCAAGTACACCCATTTCTTCCGCAAAACATTATCATGATTTAATATTTTGGGCAAGAGTACAAAATTCGCAGGCTTTTTAGATAAATGTTTTGCAAATATATTTAATATTTTTTTTTAAAAAGTGCTCCATATTTGGGGTATTTTCGAGATAAATATTGAGTTACAACAAATTTCAGGTCACGATCAAGCTAATTTTATTAAATGCCCTTTTAATATGGTGTTTTAGCTTATATATTCCAAACAAAACTTTTGCAGAAGCACCGCGTTTTTTTACTTATTTAAATTTTTGTGAAAGAACTCCAGTTGCTAAAAAAAAGCTGAAAAACATTTGAAAAAGGGCATTATGGGAGCCCGCTTAGTTAAAGGAGATACGGGGTGCGTATGTTGCAAAAAAAAGTTGTGAAAAAAAATAATGATAGTTGATCTCACATTTCACCCTCTAGGAGCCACATGGAGCGGTAGCAACTGATTCCATAAAAAAAAAAAAAATTTGTATGGGGAACACCTTAAGGGTTAAAGATACAGGGTAGGTACATATAATCTAAGAAAATGTTTGGGTTGAAAAAATATTGGGGGCTGGTCACACATTCGACATCTTTAGGGGCACCCTTGGGGCAGTTAGATCTGTATGAGCAGATTTTATAAAAATGGCATTTTGTATGGGAGCCCCAGTATAAGTATGTTCTGAAAAAATGTTCGTGGGTAAAAATTAGTGGGGGTCGGTCTCTTCACTCTTCGACTCATCATGGGAGCGGTAGGAGCTAATTTCATAAAACAAATTTATAAAAAATAAAAAAAACTGTATGGGGACCACCTCAAGGGTTAAAGATAGAGGCTAGGTATATTCTATCGAAATGTTGGGGTTCAAAAAATATTTGGGGTAAGTCACACATTCGCATCTATAGGGGCACCTTTGGAGCAGTTAGTGCTATCGGAGCAGATTTTTTAAAAATGGCATTTTGTATAGGAGCTCCATTATCGAGTGGAGATACGGTATAAGTATGTTCCAAAAAAATGTTGGGGGGAAAAATTAATGGAAAAATTAATCGGTCTTATTCATTAATACTTTAAGACGCACCATGGGAGCGGTAGGAGCTGATTTCATAAAATAAATTTAAAAACAATAAAAAACAAGCGAGAGTGTTAAATTCGGTTGTGCCGAATCTTGTATACCCTCCAAAGTTTAAAAAAAAATTTAAAAAAATTGTAGGGGCGTTTTTTTGGGGGGGGCTTATCGGGGGTCCTCGGGGGCACCTTCTCTCTGGTCAAAAATGTTTAAAAATTTAATTACTATGCTTTTTGTACAAAAGATATACAATTTCAACAATATATAAATTACTACCTCCGTCCCAAAATAATCTTAACATTTCTATATTTTGTCTGGGATTATGGAGGATTTTTTAAAAAAGCTTTGTTTTTTTGTTAATACATATCGGGACATATCAATAATTTAAAAATTCTTTATAGCTTTGCAATTTTTCAATTCACGTGCAAAATGGATGCAATAAACTGCATCCATATAAATGAGACAACTTGTTTTCGACGTTACAAACAGGCATAGTGTCCACTATGGTCGAAAAGATGAAAATTATTACAAAATGCGGCGTATGAAATAAGAAATTTTACGCTAGAGGCCCTTTTAACGGTTTTTAATAAATGCATTATGGATGCAATAGGGACATCTTGCAAATATTTTTAATTAATTTTGTTACAGTTTTAATACACGAGATTAGTATAAGATTGTTTTTTAACATGATAATGTTTTTAGGCTGGGGTCTAATTTTAAAAAAGTTGCAGGACGCCACCTCAGTTTGACTATATCAGCTAACGATTAAACAAAAAAGAAAATGAGAATTACAGTTTTCATTTTATTACAACCTAAAACTTCGACAATAATTTAAAATTAATAAATAAAATAAAAAATACATAGTTCTGGTAGCGACACCTAGCGCCGCTGCTCGATTAACGACAATAATTTAAAATTAATAAATAAAATAAAAATACATAGTTCTGGTAGCGACACCTAGCGGCGCTAGGTGTCACTCGATTAACGCAGTATTGCCATACCAAATATCGCATTTCCAATTAGATTTGTTACCATCATCGCAATTTTTTTCCACTAAAATATTACCACATGGCAATACTAACCAGTATATTTGAAAATCGAATATGTATCTACAAGCAAGAGAAACATATCAAAATTTAAATCATTATTCAAGTAAGCTACGGTGGCCTTGCTGAAGTGAGCCAGACTGGGAAACAGAGGGTTCGCTGATCGAATCCGTTATCTGGCAAGTTATTTTTTTTTTTTTATTTAGTTTTTTTTAGCTTGTACATTTCTTTTTGTTAGGGAAAAATTTGTTTGTTTTAATTCTTTATACTTTTTTTTTAATTATAAATAAAAAAAAAAATTATATATTCAGAATTTTCTAAATTTTCTAGTATTTCTTTCTGAATTTTGTGATTTTTTCTGAATATATCTGCATTTTTCTGACTTATTTTTTGTATTTTCTTGATTTGTTACACCCAAAATAATAACTCTGTAAAATACATTGTAATATGACTGTGATCTCAATTCAACAGATGTTTGACAGAGCACTTGGGCAACGAACGGGCAGACTGTTTGGCCAATCGTGGTGCAAGTCGCCCTTTTATCGGTCCGGAACCCTTCTGTGGGTTGTCCATTGGGCATATCAGGGAAAGTGTACGATCATGGAGAGAATCTGAATTTGCCAATCACTGGAACCACTGTTCTGGACAGCGTCAGGCAAAAAGATTTATCTCTCCATCCCCTGGGGTATCTAGACGACTACTGAATCTCGACAAAAAGGATCTAAGGATTCTAACTGGTTACCTCACTGGATACTGTAATCTTCGCTATCAACTTAGGAAGAAAAATTTATCGGACACTGAAATATGTAGATTCTGTGAGACTGACGCCGAAACGGCAGAACACATCCTTTGTGAGTGCCCAAGACTCAGCATCAGACGAATTCGACATCTAGGGCGACATTCATTAGCTCCAAGTGACATATGGGAATCCATGCCTAATAGGATACTTGACTTTATTAAAAGCCTTAACTTATAGGGCAACTGCTAGGCTGCACAAAAGATCATATTGGTCGCAGTGCATAGGGCCTTTTCTAATCTAATCTTGACAGAGTTTTCTGTCAAAATCAAATTTAAAGAAAATACTTTGAATTTTTTGTTTCAAAAAACAAAGTGTTATCTGTTATATTACTTTTAACCTTGTAATCTTTATTTTACAGATAACACTGTGCTACAAAAGACCAAAAATAATTTATGCAGGGGTTCTCATATGATAATTCGGGTTGGTTGGAGTCCATAGAGTACTGATATACTCATAGTTTTTCTGGATCACTTCGTTAAGTACGTTTTTTATTGGCAAATGTGTTGAAAAACGGAAATTCTTAAATTACAATTTTAAAAAATTATTACTTTGTTAGTTTGCAACTGATTTTCGATTTTATGGATTTGTTTTAAAGGTATAGGTCTTACCTTTCAAACAAAACAAAAATATTAAAAATCGATTAAGAATTGGCTGAGCTACGATCGCTTAAGTAAAAAAAAAACGTATTTTTTTAAAAATTTGTCATATTCTTTACACTATTAGTTGAAAGTGCATCATTAAACAATTTTTTTGAATTTTTTGTAAAAAAGTATAGTAAAGTAGCTTTCCAAAACACCAAAAAACATAACAATCGGTTTAAAAATGAATGAGTTATGCTAAGTTTTGTGATAGGGCATTTTTAAATTTTTTCAGAAACGCTTGTAATTCAAGCATTATTCATAAATCTTGTTACTAGTAGTAATTTTATGCGCATATGCATATAAACTAGAGATGGGAACGTAATTAGATTTGTGCGTGATTCACACATGATCAGAAGTGAGCGTGATTGAAAATTAATTTTACTCACGTGGTTGTTAGTGAGTGTCAGTGTGAGTGGAATAAAAAAATGGGCGTGTCAGTTACTTCCAAATCCTATTTATAATTTTTAGGGTTTGTTTAAAAAATATCAGTGTTACTTCTTAAACAAAAAAATATTGTGAATCGGTTGAAAACTGGCTAAGGTGCGCTTGTTTAAGTAAAAAACCTTTTTTGAAGAGTTATATCTGTAACATTTTTATGACAAAAAACATTTGACATTTTTGAAACGAAATTGGTAAAATTGTGGGATCATTTGATGGAAATTGTACCTGTTTATAAATATACGTATGAGGCATTCAACACCAAATGTTCAGCGAAAAAAAAAACATGTGAACCGTAAATTTTTAAATGGGTTGTATGGATAGCCATGTGAGGCATTCCACACCAACTGTTCCACTACAGAAAAACCATAGTGGTTTCAATGGGATATCATTTGCAAAGTATTCGCTCTTAGGGTACTAATAAATAACAAAAATAAAATTTAAGTTTGTTTCAAAAAGTGGGCCTTGTAGGCGTGGTCAAATATTAAAAATATAATTTTTTTGCCTGAGTATTTATTCACGATCACGCACGCTAATGAAAGAAAAAAATATTCAAGCACGATATTTTATTTTACTCACGCTCACGTGAACATCGTGACCGTAACTTATTTTTTTCTACTCACGTGTGCGTGAATGAGCGTGAGCAAAATAAAATATCGTGCGTGACTAAATTTTTTCTTTCATAAGCGTGCGTAATCGTTATTAAAAACTCACTCACGCTACCATCGCCTCTTAAAATATTTTTTAAGTATTGATATTACTCATATGCACACGTTTTAAATACCATTATTGAATAAAATAAGCGTGTTGCAATTTTTGAATTTTGATTTTTCGAAGACAAGGCAAAACACATCTCTAAAAATTTCAGATCAGATAGAAAATTCCTTTAACTTTTTTTAAAAAAATAAAAAACAAATAAAATTGCTGCATGTTTTTTGATAAATAAAGTTTAAGTTTAAATTTAAAAAATTCAGAACTTCTTCTGAAAATGTTCCAATTTTCATTTTCTTAGCTTTTATTGATAGCCCATTCAAAAATCTATAAACAGCTTTTGTCTTTAAGACTTTACTGTGTTTCATTTAATTTGCATAAATATTGAAGTAAAGATGCTCAGGCAAAAAAGTTAGATATTTTCAATTTTTGACCACGCCTACAAGGCCCACTTTTTGAAAAAAAACTTAAATTTTATTTTTGTTATTTAATAGTACCCTAAGAGCGAATACTTTGAAAATGATTTCATATTGACACGACACAACTTTTTTTTTTTGCTGAACATTTGGTGTGGAATGCCTCATATATGGAGCTAAGAAAATTACGTTTTTGGTTGTTCAATTTTTCAAAAACTGGGCTTAGGAGGCGTGGTCAAATATTGGAAAAATGGTCAAGTTTGTGTCAAGTTGCCTTGTTTAAATATATATCAAATAAAAACGAAATGCACCAAAATCTCAAAAATTTATATTCTTGTATAGTTTTGTATCGGCTATCGATTAAAATTTTTTTGGAAAATTTTCAGAACCCGTTCTGAAATTTTCCATTTTTTAAAAAAGTCAATTTATAAAAAATCCGGCCACTTTTGTTTTTTTTTGTATTTTTTTTTAAAGATTAGATGTTTGTCTAGCAAGAGTTTTTTAAAAATTAAGAAAATCTATTAAAAAAAAATTAAGAAGAAAAAAAAGTAATTTTTCTGATTTTCAAAATAAATTTTAAAAATTTAAAATAGTTTTTGAAAAAAATTAATTTCAATTTGTGTTTTTGCTAATTTATGCCAAAATATGCAATAATATGCACTTAAAAGTTCGAAATATGCACAATATATGCATTTAAAATCAAAATATTCAAAAATATGTATTTTCACCAAAATATGCAAAATATGCGAAAACAAATCGATGCCATTTAATGCAAATCTCTTGATTCGGAAAGATAATTGGTCGATATCGTTTCTAGGCTTACGACAAAAAACATGCATTTGCTTGGAAATCTCACCCTAGTTATATAAAAAACTTTTTTACCCGGGACCCATTGAAAAATTTTGGTACACAATTTTTTTCTCACTGAACATTTGGTGTGGAATGCCTCACATGTGTTTTTATATACAGGTAAAATTTCCATCAAATGATCCCACAATTTTAGCAATTTCGTTTTAAAAAAACATGTTTGCAAGCGCACAGCTTTTTCTGTCATAAAAATGTTGCAGGTATAACTCTTCAAAAAAGGTTTTTTACTTAAACAAGCGCACCTTAGCCTGTTTTTAACCTATTCTCAATACTTTTTTGTTTAAGAAGTAACACTGATATTTTTTAAACAAACCCAAAAAATTATAAATAGGATTTGGAAGTAACTGACACGCCCATTTTTTTTATTCCACTCACACTGACACTCACTAACAACCACGTGAGTAAAATTAATTTTCAATCACGCTCACCTCTGATCATGTGTGAATCACACACAAATCTAATTACGTTCCCATCTCTAGTTTATATGCATATGCGCATAAAATTACTACTAGTAACAAGATTTATGAATAATGCTTGAATTACAAGCGTTTCTGAAAAAAATTAAAAATGTCCTATCACAAAACTTAGCATAACTCATTCATTTTTTAACCGATTGTTATGTTTTTTGGTGTTTTGGAAAGCCACTTTACTATACTTTTTTACAAAAAATTCAAAAAAATTGTTTAATGATTCACTTTCAACTTAGAGTGTAAAGAATATGACAAATTTTTCAAAAAATTCGGTTTTCTTTTACTTAAGCGATCGTAGCTCAGCCAATTCTTGATCGATTTTTAATATTTTTGTTTTGTTTGAAAGGTAAGACCTATACCTTTAAAAAAAATCCATAAAATCGAAAATCGGTTGCAAACTAACAAAGTAATAATTTTTTAAAATTGTAATTTAAGAATTTCCGTTTTCCAACACATTTGCCAATAAAAAACGTACTTAACGAAGTGATCCAGAAAAACTATGAGTATATCAGTACTCTATGGACTCCAACCAACCCGAATTTTTATATGAGAACCCCTGCATTTTTTTGGTGTAGCACAGTGTAATTAACAGATTTTTCTGCAAAAATACAGATTTTAGCAAAATACTTTGTATTTTTTGTAACCAAAAACTAAGTTTTGTCTGTATTTTAAACATTAATTTCACAGAAAACTTAAAAAAAGAAAATTTCAAAATAAACTGCATTTAACTACAGAGTTTTTTCTATAAAATTTTGGTTGCATCAAATACATTTTACATATATATGTACGTAAATTAACAGAGTTTTTCTTTGCTAAATGGTGCTTTATTTAACCAATATTTTACTAGAGACTCTGTAAATTAACAGTTTTTTTGTCCAAAACATTTTACAGAGTTTTATAGTAAAAAAAACAGAGTTTTTTCTGTCAAAAGACGCTAATATTTAACCAATATTTTACTATAAAGTCTGTAAATTAACAGTTTTTTTTTGTAAAAATCATTTTACAGAGTTTTTTAGTAAAATTACCAATTAATGTTGCTAGCTGGAAAAGTACGGTGAACTCTGTTAAATTAGCATAGTTTTTCTTTAATTTATTATTTTGAGTGTAGTTTTCCAAATTTTTTGTAAATATTGATAAATTTGAGAAATTTCTTGGAGTTCTTTTTTTCTGAATATTTTTTTAACCCTTACATATTTTTTTGCAAATATGTGAGGGTTATTCGTAAAAAGTTTTTATTAAAGAAAACATTATCATGATTTAATTTTTTGGGCAAGAGTACAAAACTCTGCGGCATTTTTAACTTTATCTTGTATTATTTCAACTAAAACACTGCTTAATAAAATGTTAAGTTTATTTTGGGACAAAAAAATCTATAGAAATGTTAAAAATATTTCGGGACGGAGGTAGTATTTGCTAATATCCACGTCCCCAAAAGGGGGCGGACCAAAAAAAAAATCATTTGCAAATCCCCTGGGCCCAAGTCCAAAACTTTGAACTTTTTCAAGCATTAAAATGTTTCATTTGTTTAATAAAAATACAAAAAAAACCTTTAAAAAGTTACGTTTTTTCATTGGTTGGTTTACTTCGTGAAGGGGGAACTTTTTCCCCCTTGGTCCGATTTTGCCCATCTCCGAACTTAACCAGCCTATGAATATAAGACATATGAAGGTTTCTATTTCAAACTAGAGTTTGCAAAACGATTAAAATCGTAATCGTAATCGCGATTAATCGCACCAATTAATCGTAATCGTAATCGACAAAAAAATCATGCGATTACGATTAAAAATTTTCTATGAAATACACTGTTTTTATAACGAATTCAAATCAGTTCCAAAATTTTTTGAAACCCATTTTGAAGTTTCTATTAAAATTATTTGTCAAAAAAACTTAATTAGTCTGAAAAACGATTACTTTCGGGACAATTTCAAACAAAAATCATTGATTCTGGAATGTTAAGCAGACAAGGGAAAAACTCGAATTTTATTTAAAATTCATAAGGTATTTGAAATAAAATTTTTGTTTAAATAAATTTGTCAAAAACATTTGAATTTTAAAATTCTCAAAAAAAAAAATAGAATCTTATTTTTAAAAAAAATAATTTTCAAATATTTTTAAAATATTTACTTGTTATAAATATATTTGTTTGTATGAAAATAAAATTCTTTTTTATTAATAAAATTCCTTTAAGAATTTTAAATAAAATTTTTTAGAATTTTATTTAAAATTCTTTCTTGAATTTTTTGATAAATTCAAAATTGAATTTAATCAATAACGAATTTTAATTTTTATTGTTTTTCCTTGTCTGATGTTAAGTAGAACGGAAAATTTTGATGGGTTGGCCAATGATTCATTTAACTTGCTTGCGATTTTAAGACCCAGTAAAATCGTGTATCTTTTCAGCGCTGATTGAAGCACTCTTTGTAGAGTTTATTTAAGCGCAATAAAGATGTAAGGAAATCTTGTATTTTTCTCCTATTCTTTTTAAAAAGTGTTGGAGATGTCAAAAATTAAAGTATGTGTGAAATTTTATCAACGAAGAATTTTAATTATAAGTTAAAAAAAAAAAAAAAAATCTTAACAAAAAATTCTCAAGGGCGCTCGAGCGCAATGATATACTAAAAAGAGGCTGTGGTGCCCAAATCTAATTATTATTTTTAATGGGAAAGTTCGAAATTTTTTAATTTTATTTCTTAAAAATAATAGTTTTTGTTCTAAAAAATACGTTCTAAAATCTAAATTTCAAAAGATTTTTTTAAAGCTATTGAAACTCAAATTATTTAAAAACTTCGATTAATCGTAATCGCGATTAACGGCAATTTTTTTAATCGTAATCGCGATTATGAAATATCTCGATTATTTGCAAACTCTATTTCAAACGTACCACGAAAAAATAAATGTTGTTGGATCAAAGTCAAACTTTAAGAGATTATTGCCCTATATGAAAGTAAATTTTTTGGGGGGTGGGGTCTTTCTCAGAGGTGCACTTCGGTGCGGAACGCTCTCTGTCTGCTATTCACTTGGGAATAGCAAGAAGCAATTCCTCTGTTGGATTTCCCAAGCAGCTCACTACTTCCGGTCTCTGACCAAGTATCCCCTGGAAATGTCGCTCAGGCACCCGTCTGACGGCAGCTAGAGTGAGAAGGCGTGCAGCTATGAGTAACCTGAATGGCATGCGAACACCGGTGCGTCTCAGGTAATTAGGTGGTAATCCAGAATGCATAATACCACTGAAACTCTGCTGTATTTTAACCTGCCTAGAGGTAGTTGGCAGCCCCAGCACTAGGATCGGAGTGCAGTGGTTTAATCAACCCTCACTCCTAAATAACTTCGATTACAGAAACGTCAATAAATTTAAATAACGATCCCCCCTCGATGACGACTTATGGCTTTAAACAACGGTTTATGATTGGTACTTGGAACGTTAGAACTCTTTCGGAAACATCTCGAATCGAGCAAGTTCGTAGGGAAATGGCTGCACATAGTTTGGATGTCTTAGGACTTAGCGAGGTACGATGGCTTAGCAACGGTTCCACTTACTTACCAAATGGCTTTCGTTTCATATACTCTGGTAACGACACGTATAGAAAGAATGGAGTTGGAATACTACTTTCACCGAAAGCTAGTCGCGCTTTGTTGGAACATAATGCTATCTCCGATCGCATTATCACTGCGAGAATAAACTCAAAGTTTCGCAAGATTTCGATCATTCAATGCTACGCTCCAACGGAACCCGACGACGATACTATTAAGGATGATTTTTATGATCAACTTGATGCTGTTATCAGCAAGATACCTTCTGGCGATATAAAGGTATTTATCGGAGACTTTAATGCGAAAGTAGGCAACAACAATAATAACTTACAGTCAGTCATGGGTATACATGGTCTTGGTATGGTGAGAAACAACAATGGTGACAGACTGGTTGATTTTTGTGCTCGAAACCGATTATTTATCGGTGGTACAAAGTTCCCACATAAGGACATACACAAGTATACGTGGGTTTGTCCTGCTGGCCGTACACGTAACCAAATCGATCATGTCCTGATGAGTAAGCTATTTTTGGGATCCTTAATGGATGTAAAGACCCGACGAAGAGCGGATATCGACAGTGATCACCGATTACTCGTAGCTACGCTTCGTTTGCGACCAGCTGCAATCAAAACTAGGGATAGGCCCGATAAATACAATACAGCACGGCTTCTTGACCGTAATATTGCACAATTATACAACAACAACTTAAGGACTGCTTTGCATATGAACCAACATCAAAACACATGGGCAGACGTATCGTCAGTTTGTAAAGAAACTGCTAGATCAGTGCTTGGATTAAAAAACAGCAAGATTAAGCCTTGGATTAGCGATGAATCTTGGATGGAGATACAAAACCGTAAAAAACTTCACAATGATCGCATAAATGCTAAAACTCACGCACAAAAACAGCAATCTAGATCCCAATATCGGCAGTCTGCACGTCGAGTTCGTAACTTGGTTCGTTGTGATCGCGAAAAATATTATAACGGCATTGCTGAACAGGCGGAGCAAGCCGCAAATACAGGTAACATGCGCGGTGTATATTCAGCTATTAAAGAGCTAAGTGGAAATAATATAAGAGGCACCGCGATTGTAAAAGCAGCCGATGGATCTGAAATAACAGCACCCGAACAACAACTTGAGCGATGGCGCGATTTCTTTTCACTGCAAGCTTCATCAACTAGTAGCGATACTCTAGCAGACGATGGATTTTTTACAACTCGTCGCAATCCCAGGAGGGATATATCTACAGATCCACCGTCATGCTCAGAAATTGAAGATGCGTTAAATAGAATAAAAAACAATAAAGCATCAGGTCCAGACAACATTCCTGCTGAACTTTTGAAATATGGAGCTGGTACTTTAGCTCAGTTTCTTACCCCTATTATTCATGAAGCCTGGACATCGAACCACATACCAGATGAATGGAAGGAAGGAATAGTGGTCACACTACCCAAGAAAGGAGATTTGACCCAATGTAAAAATTGGCGTGGCATAACTGTTCTTAACGCCATAGGCAAAGTTATGGCCACCCTTATTCTTCAAAGAATTTCTCCTGTTGTGGATCAGATTTTGCGTACTGAGCAGGCAGGATTTAGACAAGGTCGATCATGTGCTGACCACATCAATACTTTGCGCATAATTATCGAACAATCCGCTGAATATAATACTCCTCTTTATTTACTTTTTGTCGACTTTGAACGGGCATTTGATACTATATCCCGAAACTCCATGTGGTCGGCGCTAACCTACAAAGGAATTCCTGAAAAAATAGTTAACATGATATGTGAACTATATAGGGATGCACAATGTAGGATACGTTTTAATGGAAATGAGAGTCGGCCATTTGTTCCCACCACAGGTGTGCGACAAGGCTGCATCATCTCTCCAACGTTGTTTTTGCTTCTTCTTGATTGCGTAATGGAAAAAACCAACAGAGATGCACCATTCGGTATCAGATGGACTTTGTCCGAATTTCTATATGACATAGACTATGCCGATGATATATGTTTAATGGCACATCGTTTTTCGGATATCGAAGAAAAACTTTCCAGATTATCCGAAAACGCTAAAAAAGTTGGTTTAAGTATTAATATAAACAAAACAAAGCTCATGCGCATAGGCACAGATATCGTTACACCGTTAGTTATTAACGGTCAGACAATTGAAGATGTAGATGCTTTCTGCTACCTTGGTAGCAAGATAACTAAGGATGGTGGGTCAAATGCTGACATAGCCGATCGGATAAATAAAGCACGAGTGGCTTTCTTTTCCTTAGCCAAAATTTGGCGAAGAAATAATATTTCTCGTAAAACAAAAGTACGTATTTTTAACTGCAGTGTAAAGTCTGTGTTGCTTTATGGCTGCACTACATGGAGCTTAACGCAAGATACCATTAAAAAAATTCAAACATTTATTAACAAATGTCTGAGACAAATTTTTCACATCCACTGGCCAAACAGAATTTCAAATGATGCCCTGCTCCAAAAGGCAAGCTCCTTGCCAGTTCACATAGAGATTCGCAAACGAAAGTGGACGTGGATAGGTCATATATTGCGAAGACCACAAACAGAAATTGCCAGAACAGCCCTTGATTGGAACCCTCAAGGACAGCGCCGCCAAGGTAGACCCCGTAACACCTGGGTTCGATGCCTTAAACAAGAATGTTTACTAGCTCGTGTATCCTGGAATCAAACAAAAACAATTGCCAGAGATAGAATCAGATGGAGAGAATTCGTTGACGCCCTATGTTCACTCTGAACTTTATTTAAGTATTTGTAGTTTTCCGAAATGTATTTCTATTGATATTTAAATAAATAAAGGACATATATATATATATATATATGAAAGTAACAAATCGTGGAACAAAAGTTTTCGTTTTTCGGAAAAATGGGCGAGATAGGCGTGGTCAAACATGGTAAAATTGAGCAATTTTTGCATGATGTCGCTTTATATTTAATTTTTTCTACAGTAACTCAACGATTCTGAAATTTTCGAAACACATTTATTTTATAGTGTTTTGTATGGGCTATCGATTGGCGTTATTAGTTTTTGGAAAAAATTCAGAACTATGTCTGAATTTTTCAAATGAAAAATAAAAATCGATGTAGCAAAAAACACGCCATTTTTAATTTTTTTTTTAAAAATTTTAAATTAAAGTTCATTTCATTCTCTACATCATATCAAATTTTCAGAGAGCAGTTATTTTTGGTTTTCGAGAAAATTGGCTTTAAAATTTGAATGTCTTATTTTATTTTCCATATCACTCATACGCCACGATACATTTATTTTTGCACTTACCAAAAACTTGTTTAATTCTATGTAGATAATTGATTTAGAGCTGATTTGTAGAGTCCAACCGAATATTCGGTTTCGGTCTCGACTTCAGCCGAATAATGGGGTTTCGGCCTCTATTCGGTATTCGGCAAAATTTTAGTATTTTAAAAAATATATAAAAAAGTTGCTGAATTTTTCAATTTCGAGCATCATTACACTTGATTCAGTTCATTTTAAAAATGTAACATAGTTTTCCAATTAAAGTGTTACTGTTACAGTTCAAATATTTTTTTTTTATTAATCTACAGATTTAATGAACAATTTTTTTTAAGTTTATTTAAATATGATTTTTTTGTAAGTTTTTAAAAATATATATATATATTAATAAATACAACAATTCCGATGGTTAAAAAACATTAAGTGCTGTATATTTATTTTAAAAAAGAAAGAAAGAAAAATTTTATTCAGCCAGGCATTAATTTTTTTTTAGTTTCGGTTTTGGTTCGGTTTCGGTTTGGCCTCGAAAAACTGGTTTCGGCCGGACTCTATTGATTTGTCATATTTATAATAAGAATTCGAATGTTTTGCAAGATTCTTCGTATCAAGGTTGCATTCAATATCAATAAAATGACAATATTTCAGAAGTGATCTTTGCCTTATGATTGTTGAAATTCGGGGACGCCGCTTAGCCCTTTACTGGAATAAATCCAGGCAACAATATTCACAGTCGTTGTTAATTTTTAAGAATACTCTAATACTAAACACATTGCCTTACAACTAAAAATTTAAAATATATCAGAAGTAGACAAGTTCCAAAAAATATTTTAAAGTCTGCACTTCAAAAATTTTACAAACCTTCTTCATCATTTCAAAGATTTTAAAGTTTAAAAAAATTGTCATTCTTATTACACAGAAGACGAGTAAGCGATGGCACTGTATGTCTCTGGTCAACAAAAAAAAACAGTCGAATTCCTATAAATAAGACAAATCAGCTCTAAATCTGTTATCTAAACAGAATTAAACAAGTTTTTGGTAAGCGCAAAAATAAATGTATCGTGGCGTATGAGTGATATGGAAAATAAAATAAGACATTTAAACTTTAAAGCCAATTTTCTCGAAAAGCAAAAATAACTGCTCTCTGAAAATTGGATATGATGTAGAGAATGAAATGAACTTTAATTTAAAATTTTTAAAAATAAAATTAAAAATGGCTTGTTTTTTGCTACATCGATTTTTATTTTTAATTTGAAAAATTCAGACATAGTTCTGAATTTTTTCCAAAAACTAATAATGCCAATCGATAGCCCATACAAAACACTATAAAATAAATGTGTTTCGAAAATTTCAGAATCGTTGAGTTACTGTAGAAAAAATTAAATATAAAGCGACATCATGCAAAAATTGCTCAATTTTACCATGTTTGACCACGCCTATCTCGCCCATTTTTCCGAAAAACGAAAACTTTTGTTCCAAGATTTGTTACTTTCATATAGGGCAATAAGCTCTCAAAGTTTGACTTTGATCCAAAAACATTTTTTTTTTCGTGGTACGTTTGAAATAGAAACCTTCATATATGTGTCAAACTTCAGGAGTCTAGAACTTTTATTTTGGACTGTATCGTGTCTTCCACAGACGAACGGACAGACGGACGGACGGACAGACGGACGGACGGACGGACGGACTGACGGACGGACGGACGAACATCGCTAGAATGTCTTAGAATCGATCACTGATCAATAATATATATACTTTATGGGATCCTAGACCGATATTTCGATGCGTAACACATGGAATGACAAAGTGAGTGTACCCCCATACTGTAGTTGGGAGTATAAAAATTGTATGGGGACCACCTTAAGAGTTAAAGATAGAGGTAAGGTATATTCTAAGAAAATTTTGGGATTGAAAAAATATTTGGGATCGGTCACATATTTGACATCTCTTGGGGCACCCTTGGAGCATTTAGAGCGGTAGTAGCCAATTTTTATAAAAAGGTTATATCTTCTTTTTTAAAAAAAAAAAAATTTCTATAATATTTTTTTTTTTTGTAAAACATTTCTTTTTACTAAATAATGTATAGTTCACGGTGCCCTGGATAGGATTTAAATAAAATGTTGGTGTTACTCCAATTTTTAAGTGAATTATGTTTTTAGAAGATAAAAGAAAGAAAATGAGCCAAAAACGAAAAAAAAGTACTAGGCGCTTTTTTTTTGGCGGGCAAAAAGATGAATTTCAAAAAAACAAAAAAGAATTTATTCTTTCAAATGCATTAAAATTTGTATATACGAATGTAAATTCATTACATATTTACTCATCAGTGAGATTTAGATATATAAGTAACATATTTTTCCAGATATGAGACTTAAAAGAATAATTTCACTATTAATTGAAACTAAATGAAATATGTCCTTGTAAATTATTTATAAATGTAAGTTCTTAAAAGTTTTCAGTGTACTACTCAGACGGACAGCAGAACACAAAGTTGCCTCAGTTTAGACCTTAGTGAGTCATATAATTTTAAAAGAATTAATACTTTTTTGTTAAAAATGTATTTTTCAAAACTAATAAAAATCAGAAAACGATAGTAAAAATCTTTAAAAATGTGTTTGTAATGCCTAAGGACGAGTAAAATAAAGTAAATAGTTTAAAAAGAGATTCAGAAAGTGGTTTGGGCTATTTGTTTACTGCGAAACTTATGGATGGACTTAATATCCTTTTTTAATATTGTTTATTTCCCCAAAAAACCTTTGTAAATTTTGTTTGTATTGTTGGGGTAACTTCCCCCCTTCAAAATCTAGAAACAGGATCAATATTATATGCGAAGTAACTCCAAGAGTTAAAATTTTCATTAAATTAAAGAAGAAATTTGATTTAGTCCCACTAAATAGTGAAATTATTCTTTTAAGTCTCATATCTGAAAAAATATGTAATATATATATTTAAATCTCACTGACAAGTGAATATGTGATGAATTTACATCTGTATAAAAAATTTTTAATGGATATGAAAGAATGAATTCTTTTTTGTTTTTTTGAAATTCATCTTTTTGCCCGCCAAAAAAAAAGCGCCTAGTACTTTTTTTTCTTTTTTGGCTCATTTTCTTTCTTTTATCTTCTAAAAACATAATCCACTTAAAAATTGGAGTAACACCAAAATTTTATTTAAATCCTCTCCAGGGCACCGTGAGTTAGTCTAAAAAAATATAAATATTAATAATAAAGGGCTTTTCTGAATTAATCCCCAGTTGGGTAGAAAATTTTACTTTGAAATTTATCTTTCCAAGGACATACATTTCGTTGGTACATTACACTCAAAAAAAAACCTTGTAAAATTACAAGAAAAACTTGTAACTTTTTTTGTTTGCTACCTCCTTTTTGACAAAAATTCCTAGAAATTTTACAAGATTTTTACCAATAATTTTGTACTTTACAAGGTTTTTACCAATAAAATTGTAAATTTACAAATTTTTTGACACGATAAAATTTACAAAGAGGTTTCATAATTTTACTAGATTTTTTGCTACCTCCTATTTTACGAGAATTCCTAGTATTTTTACAAGCTTTTTACCAATAATTTTGTAATTTTACAAGTTTTTTACCAATAAAATTGTAAATTTACAGTTCTTTTGGCGCAATTAAAATTACAAGGAATTCTCGTGAATTTACTAGATTTTTTTTTGTAAAATTATCTTGAAAATTTGTAAAATTACAAAAAAAAATTTCGATTTGTTAAAAAAAACAAGGAAAACTGTCAAATATTGGTAAAATCCGATTACGAGACTTTTCCTAGTAATTTGACAAAGTCTTTTTTTGTTGTGTGTATCCGCGGGCTAACATTTAGTACGGATTGTATTATATTGAACCTTTTTAATAACATGAACGAGGGAGAAACCTAGATAATGGTTTAAAAAGTAAGAACACAATAAGGGAGACTAAAACAATGAAAGCTGCTTTTCTATTTTTACTAAACAACAAAAAAAAAGTACTGACCACTCTTTATGCATTTACTACTTCAACACATTAACTCGACTTTGCAACACTATTACTAATGCAATATTATACAGGGTATTACTAACAATGAAAAATAGCAGTGATTCTCAACTGTTATGTACATAAAATTTGTTTTACAAAAAGAGCGAGCAGAATTCACAATATTTAATAGGAAGCTAATGTGTGAAATTTTTGCTCTTTTTACGGTCCCCCGAAGTTCAAGAAGTTTCAAACAAATTTGTAAGAATAAAAAAACTGCAAGAAATCTCGGGACTCGAAAAACATTCATTAAGAAATCGTGGGGGAAATCGCTATAAACAGGTACCGCCTTTACTGATCTATGTGAGTCCGCTGGACTGCCAGATAAACCTACATACAAAAAAAAACTTTGTAAAATGACTAGAAAAAGTCTCCTAGGCCGCTGTTCCAAAAAAAGTAATTCACATAAAAAATGTGAAAATGAAAATTTCCGAATTATTTTGGTGTTCTAGATTTCACACCCGAATTTCTTTTCGCTTTGTTTCACATAAATAAAATTTGGTGAAAGTACATTTTTCCTTATAATTTTTTAAATTTTATTTATTCGATTTCAACTTCGAATGAAAACGTGATCAACAAAACACTAAACTTGATTTCACGTGATTCGAAAATTTCCATGTGAATTGAAAAGTTGTGAAAGACAGAACAGAGGCCCTAATTGCACTTTAACAATATTTGACAGTTTCCTTGTTTTTTTACAAAAAATTTTCGACCGAAATTTACATTTTTTTTTTTTTTTAATTTAACAATTTTTTTTGTAATTCTACAAATTTCCAAGGTTTTTTTGCAAAAAAAATCTATTAAATTCACGAGAATTCCTTGTAAGTTTCACTGCGCCAAAAAAGTTGTAAATTTACAATTTTATTGGTAAAAAGTTTGAAAAATTACAAATAAGCTAGTAATTTTTATTAGAAATTCTCGTAAAATAGGAAGTAGCAAAAAATCTAGTAAAGTTACGAAACTTACGTGTAAGTTTTATCGCGTAAATTTACAATTTTGTTGGTAAAAAGCTTGTAAAATTACAAAATTATTGGTAAAAAGCTTGTAAAATTACAAGGAATTATTTTTAAATAGAAGGTAGCAAAAAAAAAAAGTTACAAACTTTTCTTGTCATTTTAAAACGTTTTTTTTTAACATGATAATGTTTTTAGGCTGGTGTCTAATTTTAAAAAAGTTGCAGGGCGCCACCTCAGTTTGAAGAATTACTATTTTCAAGAATTACTATTTTCATTTTTTTAAAACCAAAAATTTTAATAACTTGGGTTTGTAACTTGGATAATAATTCACCTCGTGGTGAATAAAACCAAATAAAAAGTAACATAATTATTTTTCAACAAAAAAAAATTTTTTTGATAATTTTTTTTTTTTATCAATTTTTTTTTCCAATAAATTATTTTTCCAATAAATTATTTTTCCATCAAATTTGTTTTTTTTTATCAAACTTTTTTTTCATCAAATTTCTTTTTTTACATAAATTTTTTTTTTCATAATTTTTTTGTTTTAAAGATTTTTATAACCTCCACTCTAGTGATAGAGGGTATTTATAAGTTTGTCATTCCGTTTGTAACACCTCGAAATATTGGTCTAGGACCCCATAATGTATATATATTTATGATCCTCGATCGATTTTAAGTCGATCTAGCGATGTCCGTCCGTCCGTCCGTCCGTCCGTCCGTCCGTCCGTCCGTCCGTCCGTCTGTCTGTCTGTCCGTCCGTAGAAAACACGCTAACTTTTGAAAGACTTTACAGAGGCTACTGAAGTTTGGCATATATGTTTGTCATTTACCTGGTCAGGTTGGTATTGCAATCCAGCCAAATCGGTCCAGTGGTTCAAAAGTTATGAGCAAAAGAGTAAATTTCGGCAATGGTGTTTCACGAATTTACGAGATAAAAAACACGATAACTTTCGAAAGACAATAATGAGACTACTGAAGCTTGGCATATATTTTTGCCGTTCCCCGGGGCTGTTTGGTATTAAATTTCAGCTCAATCGGTTTAGTGTTTCAAAAGTTATAAGCAAAACCGTGAATTTCAGATTAGTTTCATCTAAAAGCCACGTGTTTTAACAAGTTTTAAAAGCATTGGTGATAACTAAACAATGCTTTTCAAACTTTTTTAATTTTAAAGCAATGCTTTTTAAACTTGTTTAGTTTTAAAAGCATTGGTAACTTTAAAATTACACTCGAAAAAAATTTTACACTCAAAAAAAATTTTACACTCAAAAAAATTTTACACTCAAAAAAAATTTACACAAAAAAAAATTTAGTTTTTTTATTTTACAAAAATGACAATATTTTGTGTACATACGTACGTGGATTCACTCAGAAATATTTTGACAGTAAAAAAACCTTACACTCGAAAAAAATTTTACACTCAAAAAAAAATTAGTAAGTTTTCTTTTTTTTTTTTTTTTAAATGACAAAAAAAGAGTTTTTTACTCAAAATAAAATATTTCTAATCAAAATTGTTAATTTTTTCACATTAAAAAATGTACTACCCTTTAAAAAAAATGCATTGTGGAGGGTATTCATAGATTCGGCAAAGTCGAATTTAACTTTTCTACTTGTTTTTTATTAAATTTTTTTTTATCAATTTTTTTTTTTCATCAAATTTTTTTTTTCATTAATTTTTTTCATAAATTTTTTTTTGTCATCAATTTTTTTTTTCATCAAACTTTTTTTAATTTTTTATATATATACCCTCTACTCTAGTGATAGAGGGTATATATATAAGTTTGTCATTCCGTTTGTAACTTATCGAAATATCGGTCTGGAACCCCATAAAGTATATATATTCATGATCCTCGATCGATTTTAAGATGATCTAGCGATGTCCGTCTGTCCGTATAAGTAAAAGTATATTATATCGATCAATTTTAAGACATTCTAGCGATGTTCGTCTGTCTTTGGAAATGGTGATCACGGCCAAAATATTATATGGAGATGACTGAAACTTAACACATTTATTGGAAGTTCTACCGAGAAGTTTGGTATTGCATTTGAGCAATATCGGTTCAGCGTTTCAACGGTTATGAACGAAAATGAAAGGACACCTCAAAAATTTTAGTACATTCAACATAACCTAAAAATACAAAATGCTTTAATTCGGCTGCTGGTTGACTTATGTGAACATAATTGAACACCAAATGGTATATAACAAGTACCAACATATTCTTTTGACAAAAAAAGAAAAAGATCGCGGATTTTTTTTTACCAATTTTTTTTTTCGCGGAAATTTTTTATTTTTTTTTTCAAAAGTAATTTCCTTTTTAATAAAGTTATTGCAATAATCTTTTAGAAATTGTGAAGGGTATCACTACATTCGGCAAGGCTGAATTTAACTTTTTTACTTGTTTTTTCATATTTTTTTTTATCAAATTTTTTTCCATCAATTTTTTTTTCATTCAATTTTTTTATTATCAATTTTTTTCTCACCAAAAAAATTCGTTTTTTTTTTCATCAATTTTTTTTACACCAAAAAATTGTTCTTTTCATCAAAAAAATTCATCAAAAACTTATTTTCATCAAAATTTTTTTTCACCAAAAATTTTGGGTTCATTAAATTTTTTTTAACATAATTTTGTTTTTCGTTAAAAAAATCATTTTTTTTTACCAAAGGGTCAGTCTTAGTGAAATCAATCAAAAATAGCTAAACATTTTCGTGACCCCCTCCAATTTTGATGAAATTTGGTTTAGTTGTAACACTAAGTGATAAACTGACGCACACTTATTTTCAGCCCTCTAACAATAAGTAAACAGTGGGCGAAAACACGGAGGGTCAAAATTTCCCCCAAAATCTCCCAGTCGCGACACTTTGCACCGTAAAAACTTAATATCGTTGGTTCTATTATAGCTAGAAAGCCCATTTTTGGTTTGTTTTGAAGCTCATAATATGCTCTACAAGACCAACCATAACCAAAAAATTTTCGAAAAAAATAAGGGTTACCTCCCTTATTTTAAGGTCATGATATACGGAGGAGAAAATGGGGAGGATGGTATCCCCCGAATTTTTTTTTACTTGACAATCTTTTAGAGAAAGTCCTAAAGAATATATTCTAAAATTTTTATGTTGGGACAACAATGGGATCACTCAAAATCAAAATTTTTCACAATTTTCCCCAAAATCTCCAAATCGCAACACTCTTTAACCTTAAAAATTTAATATCATAAGTGCTTTTGTAGCTACAGAGCCCATTTTTTTTTGTTTTAAAGCTTATAATACGCTCTACAAGACATACCAAAACCAAAAAATTTTCCAAAAAAGGAAATGGGGGGGAAGTATCCCCCGATTTTTTTTTACTTGGTATTCTCAAAGTGCAAGTCCTAATGAACATAGTCTACATTTTTTATGTTGGGACAACAATGGGGTCGACCAAAATCAAAATTTTTCAAAATTTTCATCCAAAATCAACAAATCGCGACTTTCTTGCGCCTCCCATTGGAGTCCCAAGATAAAAATTTCAGGATATGCTCTCTAGAACTTACTCTTTAAAAAAAAACAAGGTTAAAAAAAATTGGGGGATACTGTCACCCATTTTCCCCCACCCCTTGCAGCGATCTGTTAATACAAGAGGCACCCCCCATTTTTTTATTTTTTTTTTTTTGTGATAGTAATATTGTAGGGCATATTAAGAGCTTTAAAACAAGCCAAAAATGGACTTGGTCGATCTGATTGTTGTCCCAACATAAAAATTTGAGGATATGTTCATTAGGACTTGCACTTTTAGAATACCAAGTAAAAAAAACTCGGGGGATACTTTCCCCCCATTTCCTCCACCCTTTGCCAGGACCTTTAAATAAGGGGGGCACCCTTCATTTTTTTCTAAAATTTTGTGGTTTAAAAACAAACAAAAATGGGCTCTGTAGCTACAATAGCACTTATGATATTAGATTTTTAAGGTTCAAGAGTGTTGCGATTTGGAGATTTTATGGGAAATTGTGAAAAATTTTGATTTTGAGTGATCCCATAGTTGTCCCAGCTTAAAAATTTTAGAACGTATTCTTTAGGACTTTCTCTATAAGATTACCAAGCAAAAAAAAAATCGGGGGATACCATCCTCCCCATTTTCTCCTCCGTATATCACGACCTTAAAATAAGGGAGGTAACCCTTATTTCTTTTCGAAATAAGGGTTAGAGCATATTAACTTGTAGAGCATATTATGAGCTACAAATAGGGTGTTCAGTCGATTAATTTTTGTTCGATTAATCGAACAATTTCAGACGAATAATTGTTCGATTAATTTAAAATTGCTAATTTCGATTAAAGGATTAATCGAAGAATTAATGCCGATTAATCGAATAATAATAATATATGGTTTTTCTGGAAATATGTATAATTTTTTAAAATTTTTATGTCCAATAAACAAACCAAATGTATGTGGCCGTTGGAATTAAAAAAGAAACAGTCATGGTTACTTGAGTGGTCCTTATTTTAATTTTTTTCAGATTTTCACTGTAAAATTTTGGGCCAAATCGTTTAACTGTATGACCCCGCTAAAATCGGTCAAAGCTTCGAGTTTTGGGCAAAAAAGCACTCAATTATAAAAAAATTACAAATTTTATGAATACGTTGAACACAAAATATTTTTTGTTTAAGATTTTTCCAAATGTAGTCATCTGACTAAAAAATTTATCTAAATCTTTTTCTTTGTGATATAGGTAATCTATATAAATTTGGAAAAAAAAAATAGTTTTTGAACTCTACACAATTTTCAAATCTACAAAATTATGTTTTTTTTTTCATTTTCTCAAACAAATTAGCAGAAAACTTAATTTTTGCTTTGTTTTAATATTGTTTATTTATTCAAGTACCAATTTTTTCTAAAATTTACGAAAAAATATCTTGTAATTTCGAAAATTTCTAAATTTGTAATTATTCGATTAATCGAACAATTTTAAAATGTTATTCGTTTAATCGAATAATTTAAAAATGGCAAATGTCGATTAATCGTTTAATCGAACAACAAAAAAACCCAATTAATTGAACACCCTAGCTACAAAACAAACCAAAAATGGGCTTTCTAGCTATAATAGAACCAACGATATTAAGTTTTTACGGTGTAAAGTGTCGCGACTGGGAGATTTTGGGGGAAATTTTGACCCTTCGTATTTTCGGCCCCTGTAGACTTAGAGGGCTGAAAATTTGCATTTGTTAGGTTTTTTACGTAGTGTAAAAACTTAACCAAGTTTCATCAATATCGGAGGGGGTCAAAAATATTCATGATTGATTTCACTAATAATGACCCCAAAACTACTTTTTCACCAAGTCTAAGCTTTTCGCATAAAAATTTTCCATTTGTTTATCAAATTTACACAAAACAAAAGAGAGTGTTATATTCGTTGGTGCCGAATCTTTTATACTCTCCAAAATGTAAAAACACTTTTTTGCACTTTTTTTTGCACTCACTTACGAAATGTACAGTAAGGGTGGGATAGTGTTGTGTGAGATTTTAAGCAGCAATATTTGGAAGCGCTAGAACCGCTCATTTTGTGAGGTTGGTAAAAAAAGTGTATGAGCCAAAAAATGGGGGAGGTCGGATAGGATCTAGGGGTCGCTCATCGGGGTCAAAGTTGGGCGTAGAGGGGAAAAAATCCACAAAAAGCCCCAAAACTCCCCTGGTTTTGCTCCTAGAGGGGTCAAATGTGAGACCGGCCACCATTATTTTTTCTCCCTGAACACTTTTGCCAAACATACCTAAGCCCTATCTCCAATCCCTAAGGGGGTCCCATACAAAGGTTCAATTTTAAAAAAATCTTGCTCCTACCGCTCTAGCTGTCCTAGAAGTCACCCTAGAGGAATCGAATGTATGACCGACCCCCAATATTTTTTCAACCCCAACATTTTCTTAGAACAGACCTACCCCCTATCTTCAATCCTTAGGGTGGTCCCCATACATTTTTTTTTATTTTTTCTTAAATTGTCATATTAAATCAGCTCCTACCGGTCCAATGGTGCCTCCTAGAGGGGTCATTATCAAGACCAACCCCCATTAATTTTTAGCCCCCAACACTTCTTCTGAACATACCAATTCCATATCTCCAATTCCTAGGGGGTCTCCCACACAAAATGACATTTTTGTAAAACTTGCTCTCACCGCTCTAACTATCGCAGGGGTGACCCTAGAGAAGTTAAATGTGTGACCGACCCCCAATATTTTTTCAGCCCCAACATTTTCCCCAAACAAACCTACCCTCTATTTTAAAGCCTTAAGGGTGTCCCCACACATTTTTTTTATTTTTTAATTTTTTTTATAAAATTTGCGCCTACCGCTCCCATTCTGCCTTTTAGGAACGGTAAATGCAGACTGACCCCCATTAATTTTTGCCCCCTACATTTTTTCTGAACATACCTACGCCGTATTTCCACTTTGTAGGGGTGCTCCCCTGGGGAAAACTTAATTAGTAATGTATGTAAAGAAGTCAAATGTATGACCTGCCCATATATTTTTTTAGCCAAAACATTTTCTTCAAACATACCTACCCTCTATCTTCAAGGTGTTATCCCACAATTTTTTTATTTATTTTATCGAGAAATCCGAGGTCTTTAATTTGTAATTTAATAGTAACTTTTGTTAAGCGTAAAAAAATATTTTTTTTAACTTGAAAATAATAAAAAATGATAAATAATATAACTATAAATCAAATTAATTTATTTTTATCGTGTGATGGATATTGTTTCCGATTTTCGGCCACGACCTGAAGCAAAACTATTTTTTTCTCCTCGTTACGGCACAACACGTTGTTATAGTCTTCTATTAATTTTACGCCTCTTTCGGCAGCGTCGTTGACAACATGTAATTTACGTAATATTTGCTGCGCTCGCTGGTAGTCCTGACGGTTTGCCCAAGTATTTGGATCGGAAGCAATGAAATTTGTTGTTATTCCGAAGCGTGCAAAAAATTTTGGAGTCCCAGGTGTGACGTAGTGGCTTAAATCAGTTTTCATGAGTTTTTGATTCACTTGTTTCGATGCCATGTTAATTCTTTTCACACCTTCGAATTCAACAACATGTACTGGAGGATTACAATCCTTGTTGCCACTGTCACCGCTATCCTCTGAGGCATCTTCTTCCCCGATATCATCGTCTTGTTCTTCCTCGCTATCTTCGTTAGACGATTCGTCCATCTCATCGTCAGATAACTCTTCCCCCAATTCCTCTTTCTCTTCTTCAAATATACGAATTGCATTCGACATTTTTCGTTTTATTTCACAAGAGATATTCGGATCAAATAGTGCGAGAGCAACAGCTTCGCCACTGAGATTCCAGAGATGTCCACCGAATCTCTTGACCAATCGTTGCGACAGAATCTTATCAATTGAAGCATAATTGGCAAATCATTATTTGGAGCTTCTATTGCTTTGGTAGCGCTAAACCAAGCTTTTACGTAAATTGTTATGATGAAAACGGTCACATCAAGAAGTGCATTTAATTCTTTTTTGGCCAAACCGATATATTTTCGGAACAAAAACATTTTTAGGCAATATATGCCTTTTGCCATCCATCGAGCATGACTGATGGGTCCTGGTGGGCTAAAATGCTTATTAGGAATATTTTCGCCAAGGTATAATAAAACAATTTCAAGAACTCCTTGTAGTCTCTGGGTTGCTTTTCTTTTATTTGAGCCCAACAAAACAACTTGATGTCAGTTTGGACTTGAGCTGGTATGTTGCCTGCCACTTCCTCATCTTATATGCCAAGACTGTACGGTTCGTCTTTTATATTTTCCCACCGCTCTTTAAAACGCGCAAACATTAGCACTCCTGGTCCAGACGTTTTGCCGAATTTGGTTTCAAACACTTAGTTTTCCCCAGGGGAGCACCCCTACAAAGTGGAAATATGGCATGGGTATGTTCAAAAAAAATGTAGGGGGAAATAATTAATGGGGGTTAGTCTGCATTTCCCGTCTCTAAAAGGCACAGTGGAAGCGGTAGGCGCAAATTTTATAAAAAAAAATTAAAAAAAAAAAAATTGTGTGGGGACACCCTTAAGGCTTAAAAATAGAGGGTAGGTTTGTTTGGGAAAAATGTTGGGGCTGAAAAAATTTTTGGGGTCGGTCACACATTTAACTTCTCTAGGGTCACCCCTGCGATAGTTAGAGCGGTGGGAGCAAGATTTACAAAAATGTCGTTTTGTGTGGGAGACCCCTTAGGAATTGGAGATATGGAATTGGTATGTTCAGAAGAAGTGTTGGGGGATAAAAATTAATGGGGGTTGGTCTTGATAATGACCCCTCTAGGAGGCACCATTGGACCGGTAGGAGCTGATTTAATATGAAAATTTAAGAAAAAATAAAAAAAAATGTATGGGGACCACCCTAAGGATTGAAGATAGGGGGTAGGTATGTTCTAAGAAAATGTTGGGGTTGAAAAAATATTGGGGGTCGGTCATACATTTGATTCCTCTAGGGTGACTTCTAGGACAGCTAGAGCGGTAGGAGCAAGATTTTTTAAAAATTGAACCTTTGTATGGGACCCCCTTAGGGATTGGAGATAGGGCTTAGGTATGTTTGGCAAAAGTGTTCAGGGGGAAAAAATAATGGGGGCCGGTCTCACATTTATCCCCTCTAGGAGCAAAACCAGGGGAGTTTTTGGGGCTTTTTGTGGATTTTTTCCCCTCTACGCCCAACTTTGACCCCGATGAGCGACCCCTAGATCCTATCCGATCTGCCCCATTTTTTGGCCCATGCATTTTTTTTACGAACCTCACAAAATAAGCGGTTCTAGCGTGTCGAAATCGAAAACTCGTGCACTATCCCACCCCTAATGTACAGCTCTTTTGGTTTTTTAATGGGGTCCTCGACTGATATTTCAATTCGTTTTGCATGGAATAGCAAAGTAATATAACATTATTTTTTCTAAAAAAAACTTTGCTTTGGCAAGTACACCCAAATCTTCCGCAAAACACTATCATGATTTAATGTATTGGGCAAGAGTACAAAATTCGCAAACATTTTTTTAATGTAATCTTACCTTTTCACTGTTAAAGAATCCCTGATTTATGATTTTATTATTTTGCCTTTTTAGCATAAGGCTTTTATTGTTTTAAGTGCAAAAGATTTGTATAATATTTTTCGAGTTGGGTTTTTTAGTTCAAAAAGAACTAACTAACAAAGAAATATTTAATAAAGAGTAGTTTTATATTTAAAAAAAAATATTTATACTTTTGTAATATACTTTAGTTAGGATCTAATAAATTAAATTATTATATTCAAAGTGCATGCTGAGTTAGAAAATTAGTTTATTTATTGCAAAAGTTGGTACACTTAAATTTCCAATTTGTTTGTCATACTTTGAAATAAATATGTAATGTAAATTTCAACAAAGTATTTAGCAAACTAGATAATAACAAATAACCAAAGTTTACAGGGCAATTGAATAAGGTTTAATGCATTTTGGACCATTAAAATGCCTTTCAAATGGCAATTGTTTTATATCTAAGAAATTTTCTTTACAGAAAATGTCACAGAGTCAAAATTTTTTTTAATTTTTCTGTAAATTTACAGAGTTTAGTTAAGTGCATGTACAGTGTAAATTACAGTATGAGGCTTTTTCTATAGTAAAAGGTTTAAGAATCTGAGACTTTTTCTGTGGAAAAAAGTTCTTAGAATCCGAATTTTTCTATAGGAAAAAGTCTCAGATTCCGAGGGATTTTTCGTTAAGAAAAAATTCCATGTTTTGAGAAATTTTTTCTATAGAAAAGCATTTCTTTACAAAAAATGTCTCAGGATCTGATATTTTCTAGGTAGGAAGATTCTATTAAAAAATTCTCAAATTTAGACTTTTTCATACGACAAAATGTAAGAATCTGAGACTTTTTCTATGTATTCAAAAAATAAATTTTTTCTATTAAAACAAATTAAAAAAAATTGATCTAAACGGAAATATGATCATGAAAAAGAAAGCTCATTTTAAGGAGGGTTCTGATTTTTTTTATTGAAAAATCGGCTGTAGTTGCTCGGCAAAAACTACTAAATTTTATGATTTTATACTCTTTTTTGCAAAAAAAATGTATCCCTGTTTTTGCTTGTCCGACAAATGTGAATTGATGATTTTTTTATTCGAAGTAAAAAAAATACTCCCCCCTTAACTCAAAACCTGTACCCGCCACTGATATTACCAATAGTAAATTACTAAAAAATTCTGTAAAAATTAAATTTTTAAAATTTTTTTTGTAAAGTTTAGTTGTCGTAATTTACAATAACTTTTACTAATATTTTGACTAACAAGAAAGGTCTTTTAGAGGGCACCCACAGATTGTCCTGAACTTTCCATATGGGAATGGGAAGAGTTAAGAGTTACCTGTTTTTTTAGCTGCCCAATCTCAAATTTAAAAAAGCGTGGGGGAAATGGTTTTTTTTTCGTTTTAACATGATAATGTTTTTAGGCTGGTGTCTAATTTTAAAAAAGTTGCAGGACGCCACCTCAGTTTGACTATATAAGCTAACGATTAAACAAAAAAGAAAACAAGAATTACTATTTTCATTTTCTTAAAACCAAAAATTTTAGTAACTTGGGTTCGTAACTTGGATAATAACTCACCTCGTGGTGAATAAAACCGTTTCTCACCAGGTGGTGAATAAAAAGTAACATAATTATATTTCAACAAAAAAAAAACATTTTTTTTTCATCAATTTTTTTTTTTTTTCATGAAATTTTTTTTTCATCACTTTTTTTTTCATCAAATTTTTTTTTTCCAACAATTTTTTTTCCATCAAATTTTTTTTTATTAATTTTTTTCATCAATTTTTTTTTTTCATCAAATTTTTTTTTTCATCAATTTTTTTCCATAAATTTTTTTTCTTCATCAATTTTTTTTTTTTCATCAATTTTTTTTTTTATAAATTTTTTTTTTTTATAATTTTTTTTTTTCATCAATTTTTTTTTCATTAATTTTTTTTTCATCAAATTTTTTTTTTTTTTATATAAATTTTTTTTATCATATTTTTTTCATCAATTTATTTTCAAATTTTTTTATCAATTTTTTTCTCACCAAAAATTTTGTTTTTCATATTTTTTTTTCATCATTTTTTTTTACACCAAAAATTTTTTCTTTTCATCAAAAACTTTTTTTCATCAAAATTTGTTTTCACCAAAAGTTTTAGGTTCAAAATTTTTTTTTTTAACATAATTTTTTTTCATCAAATTGTTTTATCAAATTTTTTATTATCAATTTTTTTCTCATATTATTTTTCATCAATTTTTTACATCAAAAAATTTTTCTTTTTAATAAAATTTTTTTTTACCAAAAAATTTGGGTTCATTAATTTTTTTTTAACATAATTTTCGTGAAAAAAAAAAAATCATTTTTTTTTTACCAAAACTACTTTTCAACAAGTCTAAGCTTTTCGCATAAAAATGTTCCATTTGTTTATCAAATGCACATAAAACAAGTGACAGTGTTATATTCTTTGGTACTGAATCTTTTATACTCTCCAAAATGTAAAAACACTTTTTTGCACTTATTTTTGCACTCACCTACGAAATGTACAGCTCTTTTGATTTTTTAATGGGGTCCTCGACTGATATTTCAATTCGTTTTGCATGGAATAGCAAAGTAATATAACATTATTTTTTCTAAAAAAACTTTGCTTTGGCAAATACACCCAAATCTTCCGCAAAACATTATCATGATTTAATATTTTGGGCAAGAGTACAAAATTCGCAGGCATTTTTTGAGGATTGACTGGCATTTTTTCTTGAACTTTCGATTTATGTGGTACAAATTCGAGGCCAAGGAGAAAACCGCCATTTTTTGCAATATTTTGACAAATTTTAAATGGCGATAACTCGAAAATCCCTTGACCGATTTTAAATACAGCTGCGGTCAAAAAAATAGCACCAGGACAAAACAAAATTTTCTTCGTTGGTTTTTTCTTAACAATTTCAACTTATGCCACTGACAACGTGTCATAAGATACTTACAAGAGTAAGTATCTTATGATACCTCTTTACAACGTTTTTGTACCGAATTTGCGAGATTTTGGGATCTTTAATTCGAAATTGAGTTCCAGATTTGCTGAACAGCCACCCAAAGAGCTTCATTACAAGTTGGTTGTATTCGAGACACTCCCTTCTATATAGCTGTCCATTAACTATCGATTTGGTCTAGATCTGGGGACTCACCAGGCCATTCCATCACGTTTACTTTATTGTCCAGACCCAATTTTTCGCCAATTTCCCATCATGCTTTGGGTAATTGACGTGCTAAAAGACCTAAATTAGTGGCATTTGCTCAGAAACTTATGGTAACATTTCTTTCTGGAAGATATAAACGTTAAGTGTATATCCACGGTTGATCTAGTCCAATATGTGAGCCATGGTCCAATATATGAACCCCACTCATCAGTAGGAAAATATCCCCCACACCATAAGCACCATTTTAAGTTATTTTTATTTCGAATTTTAGATTGAATTCCGCGTTTATGGGTCTTCTAACGTAGGTATGTGATCCTATGTCTCAAAATAAAACAACAATGGCTTCAGTTGTCCATAGAACATTGATCCACTTTTAAGCTGTTCATTCTGAGTTACTGTTAGCAAACTTCAAAGGACTTGCAGCATACTTAAGTGAGAGTAGGCGCACTTTTCCGAATCTACAAGCGTTAATGTTGCTGTTTTGTAATCTTTGACAACCATTTTCGCCATTTGCTGTCCTCTTAGCTCTGGAGCTGCCGTAGATGGGGCTTTCTTCCATTGTCATTACAAACACCTAACCACTAATGGTGACAAACATCGCTTGTGACTAAGTTTTCCAAGCTCTAAAGTTAATTTTGTTGAATTTCCAATCATTTTATAAGCGCATCCAACCAATTTTCCTATTTCAGAATATGGGTTATGTTCAGAAATCATATTTTTTACAAAAGCAGGTTTTTGAGGAGTTTAATACCTTCCACGTCATATTTTTTGAAAATAAATGTCAAATTTTGTAATGAATTAAATTTTTTTATTAATAAAAACAATCTTTCTTTAATATTTAACACTTTTATTTAAATAATTAAAACAAAATTAATTGTTTTAAAGAAATTTTGTCATTCGGTGCTATTTTATTGACTGCACTGATTCAGAGTTTTTTTTAAATATCGATCATTAAAAAAGAACCGTCCACAATTCTTGAAAAAAGTAAAAACATTTAAGGGGTATATACTTAGTATAAGAGTTTTGCATATTTACTTTAAACGAATACGCACATAATATTTTGTTTTAATTGAGTGAATAGAGATTTTGTCATTGGTGCTATTTTTTTGACCGGCACTGTATATTTTTTTATTTTTTCATTTTAAAATTTCCAAAAGTCCAAAACTTTGATCGAAGCGCGCCATGGATTAAAATAATCGGATTTGGCTCAAATTTGTTATAAATGAAAGATAGTTTCAAGCTCTATAAAACGATCAATGGAATGAACTTTAAACATTTTTTTACAAAATTTCTTAAACGTAGGAAAAAACCGCCAAATAGCGATACCGATTTTAAAAGTTTGATATTCGTGCTCAGCGCATCAAAATTAACAAATATGAGGTGTCGAAAGATACATTTATTTTTAATTTTAGTTTTTTTTGAGCGGCGCGCCGGTCGCCACTGGTTAATTTAATTCTATTGGCCTCAAATTGGTCCCACATAAGTTTAATGCATAGTAGACTTCGAAAATCGGAGACAAAAAATTTTGCCATCCAGAAAAATGCCAGTTAATATGTCGTGTCCAAATTTGGTTTCGTTAAGTTCTCATTTTCAAAAATTTTAAAACTTTCTTGTAGCTTATATGGAGACTTATATAAGTACGACCGCTAAAATCATATATAATTATCTCTATAAAAATTAAGTTGACCCGTGTTTATGCGTTTGTCGAAATTTCTGGAAGTTCGGATTTTATTCGGATTTTCCTTAAATACCATATTTTTTCATAAGGTTAAATTATATATTTTAAAACGATAAAATAATAAAAAAATTAAATTGGACTTGGTCAGTTTGGCTTCCGAAGAGCTCATTTCCTAGAACATATTAACCATCTGTCTATTATATCCATTTTCACTATTTTTAATGATTCCAATAGAAAACTACCAAAATGTGCGCTTAAAGGGTTAAAATGTTGTTTAGAAATTTTCTTCATTAAATTTTACCACACTCAAAAAACCTTGTAAAACCACAAGAAAAATTTGTAACTTTTTTTTTTTTGCTACCTCCAATTTGACAACAATTCCTTGTAATTTTACAAGCTTTTTACCAATAATTTTGTAATTTTACAAGCTTTTTACGAATAAAATTGTAAATTTACAAATTTTTTGAAGCGATTAAACTTACAAGGAGGTTTCGTGAATTTACTAGATTTTATTTGTAAAAAAATTTTGAAAATTTGTAAAATTACAAAAAAAAAACTAAAAAAATGTAAATTTCGATCGAAAATTTTTTGTTAAAAAACAAGAAAAACTGTCAAATATTGGTAAAACGGGAGTACGAGACTTTTTTACTAGATTTTTTTTGTTAACTCCTATTTTACGAGAATTCCAAGTAAAAATTACGATATTTTTCGTAATTTTACAAGATTTTTATCAATAAAATTGTAAATTTACAAATTTTTTGGCGCAATAAAACTTACAAGGAAATCTCGGGAATTAACTAGATTTTATTTGTACGAAAATGTTGTAAATTTGTAAAATTTCAAAAAAAAATTTAAAATTACAAAAAAAATATGTAAATTTCGATCAAAAACTGTTTGTTAAAAAACTAAAACCCTCCACTCTAGTGATAGAGGGCAGCGACGTATCCAGGAATTTGAAAAGGGGGGGGCCCAACTCAAAATTATTTTAGTCATAATGAAATAATACTATTTTCTAGGACTACCCCCCCCCCCCCCCCCCTCAGAATTTGTGAATTTTTCTAGAAAAAGAATGCCTCAGACTATTTTTAAACATCAAAATTTGAAACATCTCAGAATCTGAGAAAATTTTTATAAAAAATAAGTAAAAAAGTTAAATTCGGCCTTGTCAAATATATTGATACACTCCACAATTTCAAAAAGATTATTGCAAAAAAACTTTATTTAAATGGAAATTATTTTTGAATTTTTTTTTTTAATTCCGCAAAAAAAAATGTTGGTAAAAAAAAATCCGCGATTTTTTTCTTTTGTTGCAAAAAAATATGTTAGTTCTTGTTTAAATATATAATTCGATGTTCGATTATGTTCACAGCAGCAAGAATTTGAGAATTTATCTATTGTAAAAACTGCCTTAGAATCTGAGATTTTTTTATAAGCAAATGTATCAGAGTCTGAGAACTTTGCTACAGAAAATATTCTAAAAATATTCTATACAAAAATTTTTAATATCTTTGAAATTTTCTATAGCAAAAATGTCTTTAAATCTGTCAATTTTTTTATGAAAAAAATTCTGATAAATTCTTAGATTCTGAGGTATTTTTCCTATAAAAACCGTTCCTGGAAACAATATGAAACCTAAAAGTAAAAAGGTTTTAAGTATGTATTTGTGATAAAATTTAAAATTAAATTATATGAACCAGATAGATTTAGCCCTCCGTATTCCAAATTATCTTACCAAATATTTTTATCGCTTAACATTTTTCTGATATTGGCGTTTGGAAATTCGAAACCGCTAATTTAGGCGTGGTTCTACTGTTACGTTCCATTTTCGAGATATTAAATCTCACGTAAGAGCCATTATAACGGACCTGACTCCAAATCTGCCATTAAAATATTTTGTAGAATATTTCATTATCGAGATATTTGGACTTGAAAATTAATAAATTCTTTAGCGCTTTTTACGGCTCTACTGTTACATATTATTGCCTTGGCGAAACATTTAAGGACTGGATTTTTATAAAATGGAAATCTAGATTCCAAATACGCCATTAAATTTTTTTAAGTTGCTTTTGTAAATTCGTTTATAAAAATGTACACAGAAAACAATATGGAGCAAACAAATTTGAGTAATCACTTGTTTAAATTAAAAAACAAAAATTGAGTAATTTTTTAATTGACGCAATTAAAAATTTACTTAAAAATTTTAAAAACAATTTAAGTAAATAATTTAATAAAAATTTAATAGTTTTTTATTATTTTTTAAAGTTTTAATAGTTTTTTATTAGTTTTTTGTGTATGTATATAAAAGTTTGTAATCGTCTTTATAAAATTTTCCTATGTTTTTGAGACATAAATATGTTTGGTAAAGTTTGAAAACACAAGTTTTTTGTTTTTGTAAACAAATTTCAAACTTTTTTAAACTTTTAAAAAAAAAATAGATACATTTTGAGAAAATTTGTAATTGTGTCAATTAAAAATTTACTCAAATTTTTTTCGAAAATTTAATAAATCTTTATTAAAAATTTACTCAATACTATTAAATCGTTTACTGGTGCAAAATTGACTAATTTTTTACTCAATAGTATTAAAAATTTACTCAAATATTTTTTTTATTTTTTTTCTGTGTATCTTTATTTATTTACATAAAAAATAATCGAGTCATTATTAAATTTTGAAAACTGCAGTTTTTCAATTCAACCCCGATTTTTGAAAAAATTGCTAGATTGAAAATTAAAAATTAATATAAAAATTTTTATTTAGTAAAAATTTTTCAGAATCTGAGAATTTTTTATAAAAATAATATCTCAGAATCTGAGACTTTTAATATAGAAAAAGTGACTTAGATCCTCAGAGTTTGAAATTTTTTATAGAAAACTGTTTTCATGATCCTGATGCATCATTTTCATTAAATAAAACCAATATAATGCGTTTTCGATACATATTTTACAGATATTTCGATATAAATTGCTTTTTAAAAATGAAAATTTACTCAAAATCAAGAGTTTTTATAAAAAACATGTAAAAAATTTCTTCAAAAACCAAAATATTTACAATACTGAAAAAAAAAATATGTTTGTTACTTGTATCATGTGTTGAAATGTTTACATTTTTTAAAATTTTTCAATCCAAAAGGGGGGGGCCGGGCCCCCTGGGCCCCCCCCCTGAATACGTCCATGATAGAGGGTATATATAAGTTTGTCATTCCTTTTGTAACACATCGAAATATTGGTCTAGGACCCCATAAAGTATATATATTCATGATCCTCGTTCGATTTTAAGTCGATCTAGCGATGTCCGTCCGTCCGTCCGTCCGTCCGTCCGTCTGTCTGTCCGTAGAAAACACGCTAACTTTTGAAAGACTTTACAGAAGTTTGGCATATATGTTAGGCATTTACCTGGTCAGGTTGGTATTGCAATCCAGCCAAATCGGTGCAGTGCTTCAAAAGTTATGAGCAAAAGAGTAAATTTCTGCAAGAGTTTTTCGCCAATTTACGTGATAAAAAACACACTAACTTTTGAAAGACAATAATGAGACAGCTGAACCTAAGCATATATATTTTCCGTTCCCTAGGTCTGTTTGGTATTGAATAACAGCTCAATCGGTGCAGTGGTTCAAAAGTTATAAGCAAAACCCTGAATTTCAGATTGGTTTCATTTTAAATTCCACGTGTTAAACAAGTTTTAAAAGCATTGGTGGTAACTTAACAATGCTTTTCAAACTTGCTCAGTTTTACAGCAATGTTTCTTAAACTTGTTTAGTTTTAAAAGCATTGGTAACTTAAAAATTACACTCGAAAAAAATTTTAAACTCAAAAAAAATTTTTCACTCAAAAAAAAAATTTTAACTCAAAAAAAAAAATTTTAAATTCAAATATTTTGTATACTTACGTACGTGCATTCACTCAGAAATATTTTTAAAGTTAAAAAAAACATTATACTTCGAGTATAAGTTTTACACTCTAAAAAAAATTTAATTTTTTTATTTTTTTAAATCCCAAAAAAGAGTTTTTTACTCAAAATAAAATATTTCTAATCAAAATTGTTAACTTTTGTAAGACTTAATCGTCACGTGTTTCGGAATTTGTCAGATTCCATTGTCAAGATTATTTAGCAAAAATAGAAACGATTTACTACAAAGTAGCAAACGAGTCTAATGACAAATCCTTTGTGCACAAACTAAAATATTAATACATATTCGACTCTATCCACAATGGGATTTAAAAAGATGAAGAAATTGTACTATACTAAGTAGTAAGGTAACGATTGTCAATAACCAACAAAAATATTTAAAACAGTTTTACATATGATAGTCCATTGGACTACAACAATATGTTTTTTGTTGTTGTGAGTGAAATAATACCATATTAGGGTTGTTCATCACTATGGCGTGCCAACCATTATATTTAAATTCTGATTAATTTTTATTAAAAAATAAAAATTGGTTTATTCGACCTTTAAAATATTATATTTTGAGGATGTTTATTCTGGCTCGAGGTCATTATTTTCTTTACTAATTAAAACCATGATATTCTCATAGTATAATTTTCAAGAAAATTATTTTTTGTTTTAAATTTATTTATATTGGTCATTTTTGCAACATAAATAAATTTATTTGTCTTTCTAATTCCCATTGTGGATAGAGTCGAATATGTAATAATATTTTAGTTTTTTGCTAAATAATCTTGACAATGGAATCTGATAAATTCCGAAACACGAGTCGATTAAGTCTTGCAAAAATGACCAACATAAATAAATTTAAAACAAAAAATAATTTTCTTGAAAATTATACTATGAGAATATCATTTTAATTTGTAAAGAAAATAATGACCTCGAGCCAGAATAAACATCCTCAAAATATAAAGTTAAAAAACAAGGAAAACTGTCAAATATTGGTAAAATAGGATTACGAGACTTTTTCTAGTAATTTGACTACACTCAAAATATTTTGTAGGCAAAAACAAATGAAAAACACCCTTAAAACCAATGAATAAACAATTGAAAACCTTCCCAGTAATTATTACCTTGTTTTAACAAACATCAACATTTATTTTTTACTGTTGACAAAATTTTTTAAAATAAATGACATTAAACATTAAAAAATTAAGTTTTTTTCATTCTTTTTTACCAACAAATTCGAAAAAAATAACCTACGAAAACTTAAAAATTATTGATAGTTCTGTTATTTTTACCAACAAATTCCAAAAAAATAACCTACGAAAACATTAAAAATTAATGATTTCGTAGGTTATTTTTTACAATTTTCTATTGAAATATTTTTTTAAAAAATTTTAATAAAATTTTGGGGAATTGATCCCGCAATCAACTACATTCTGGCCAGACACTCTACACATCGTGCCAAAGTCACTTGATACAAACATGTTTTTATATTTCTATAAATATTTTTTTGAATTGTTTTTCTACAAAAAAATAACCTACTTGTAAAAACAAGGTAAAAACTAATGATATCTCATTAAAAAATACCAACAATGTAAAAAAAATGACTTACACAAATCATTAAAAATTTAAAGAATAATCAGTAGTTTTTACTTACAGAACAAAAATAAATGACTTTAAAGATTAAATGTTAATGAAAGTCTTTATTTTTTAGTGTGTTATTTTTGAAACAAAGGACAGAAGTAGTCATTAATAAAAACTGAACATCATACAAATGTTTTTTCTTTTAAAAACGACTAAACGGAATACTTTTTAAATAAACTACAAACAGTTTATGACATAATTTTTTGAGTGTAGCTTTTGTTTGTGCAAAGGTTTTCAAAGGCCAAATATCTTATGAAAAATAACAAAATAATTTCACTTAAAATTCTGCCTTAATCCAATCCAAGAAAAATGTTCTTAATTTTAATAGAATTATAACATGCCTTACACATTTTTTGAAGTGTAAGAATTTAGCACAATTTACCTAATTAGTAACGAAAATAAGCGCATAATTGTTTAATACTGTGCAATTTTCTTTTTCGGTAGCATTCAGGTTTTCCAAAAAAGCATAATTGATGCAGAAATACATACACATTACACATACATACACACATACATACATATGTCGTACATACATACTATTTAACCTGGTCCTGTATTTGTAATAAGTGTATACATTTTTGTGGTGTAGTGGATAAATTATGTTTAACTTTTCATTAACTTTCGTTGTCTTCTTTTGTGTTCTCTTTTTCCTTCTTTTTTTGGTTTTTCGTAGGTGCCAGAACGTGTACGAGCCATGAATGCCAGTATTAAGCTATTGTTGATAGTGCGGGAACCAGTGACAAGAGCAATTTCGGATTATACTCAATTACGAAGTCATGCAGCAACAGCCACATTGCCATTAGCCGGTGAACAACAGCAACCAACAACTTCATCATCATCAACATCATCTGCATCGTCGTTGTCGTCGAATTCGGGTAAATTGTCCTCCCATTCATTGTTGTACAACAAATTAAATGCTGGATACTCTTCATCACAAGTTTATGACAATTCTTTGGGCGGTGGTGGAGGCGGAGGAGGCAGTGGACGTGGTAGTGGTTATGGCTCTGGGGCAGGTGGTATTAAAACCAACTTTAAAAATCCATACAATAGTCATCGTCAGTACGAAACAACAACGCCCAGTCCACAAACAAATATGGCCAGTTCGGCAGCACAAATAATATCAAAGTGAGTTTTATTCATTAATTTTTCCCGCCGTTTTTTGCACGTCTTTTTTTTTTTAATTAAACCAAATAAGCTGTCACAAAAATGTGTATTTTTTCACAAATTTATCTATATCAATTATAACACTGTGCAACATATTTGGGTCACCGAGTTGATCTTGAATGGGACAAAAAAAAATTTAAGTATATCAATAGCAGACCAAAACCCCAGAAGGGTTTTGAAAACTTTGACCCGAGTTTATTTATGGAGAGTGACTTTTTTTCTTTAACTTTTGATTTTCTCAAGTGTCCGGGCAATTTTTTTTTTTACTACACCATTTACAGATGTAATTCATAAAATATCAATTGTAATTCGAAGATTTTACTTGTAATTCGAAGACTCCATTTGTAATTCGAGGATTCGACTTATAATTTGAATACTCCATTTGTAATTCGAAGATTCCAATTATATATCGCCGATTACAATTGTAATTCGTAAAAGATCAATTGTTATTCGTAAAAGATCAATTGTTATTCGCAAAAGATCAATTGTAATTCGTAAAAGATAAATTGTTCAATTCAATTCAATTCTTTATTTATCAATAACATTACTATATAACACATTTGTACAATTATACAGTTTTAAGAGTTTAGGGTGCGTTTTACCCTTTTCTGCTTAGTTATACAATGGTGATAATAATACAATAATTTAGTTTAATTTAATATAATAAAGTAAAGGAAAAATTTACAAAAACCTTATTAAGGCAAAAAGAAAAAAAAAAAAGAAGTTTTTATTAAAAACAGTTTAAAATATACATCGATATGTATAGCGCTATGACGAGGCCAGCTCGACAATGTAATCGATTTCCGAATTTGTACATCTTGTATTAAAGTTGAGAACAGTTCGATTTAATTTTTGTTCAATTGTTTCCATGTTAGCTAACTCGTGTAGCCTTCTTGTTGAGAAATGCCAGGGTAATTTCAAAATAAGTTTCAGCAGTTTGTTTTGTGAAATTTGTAGTTTTCCTAGATGACATTGAGCAGCTTTAGCCCATACTGGAGCCCCATAGAACATAATAGATTGAAAAATTACTTTAAAAATAAGTAGCTTATTTTCCAGACTCAGAAAAGTGTTTCTGTTTATTAATGAATAAAGCAGTTTAATATGTACACCAACTTTGCTTATTACGTATGGGATATGATCTTTAAAATTTAATTTTGGATCCAATATTATGCCCAAGTATTTTACTTTACTTTCCCATTTTATTTCGACGTTATTAAATTGTAGGCATGAATCAGGAATAAAGCAAGTTTTGCGCTTCCGCGTAAAATAAATTGCTTGTGTTTTTTGAGTGTTTACTATTATTTTCCACTTGGTGAAGTAGTTTGTAACATTTATCATTGCGGATTGAAGGTTGGTTGTAATATCATCTGCGAGTATTCCAGTACTTAAAATAGCCGTGTCATCGGCGAATATCGAAGTAATACATCCTTCTAAATTTGGGAAATCCGAGGTGTATATGTTATAAAGGATCGGAGAAAGGCATGAATCTTGGGAACAGCCTGCTGTTATAAAATGATCACGCGAAAAACTTGAGCCCAGAAAAACGCTGAATGTTCTATCAGAAAGAAAACTATGTACGATTTTAGTTAAATATACTGGAAAATTAAGTTTAATCATTTTAAATATTAAACCTTTGTGCCACACGGAGTCAAAAGCAGCCTTAACGTCTAATAGGACCAAGCCAGTTGACTTACCATCTACGAAATTTGATTTTACTATGTTACGGATTCTTACCAAGGGCTGGACCGTGTTATGTTTCCTACGGAATCCGAATTGTTGAGGGGGTAAGACATTATTTTCTTCTACAACATCAAGTATTTTATCCTTTATTACTTTTTCGAATACCTTACTAAGAGAGGATAATAAACTTATTGGCCTGTAAGAAGAGGGATTTTCAGCCGGTTTATTGGGTTTCTTAATAGGAATAATTTTAGATTTTTTCCAGCTTATTGGGAAATAACAATATTTTAAACAAGCATTTATTATACCGGTTAAAAATATTATGCCTTCCTTAGGTAGAGCTTTTAAAGACATGTTATTCAATTTATCGATACCAGGCGACTTTTTGGTTTTCAAGCTTTTGATGATGTTTTTGATGAGATTGTTGGAAACAGTAATATTACTTGGGAGGTTAGCGTTGATAGAATTGAAAGTTGATATACTTTCATTAACTTCATTGATAGTTTGGTGGTCACTCAGATTTTGTGAAATAGTATGATTTAAATTAAACGTTTCGGCCAGGATTTCGCATTTTTCCGTCTGGTTCAAGTAGCTATTGTTATTGTGCTTTAGAGTAGGGACTATGTTTGTCTTCTTCTTTAATATTTTAGATACTTTCCAAAACGTGTTGCTACCTTTATCTAATGTAGATAACATGCTGTTCCATGAAGAGTTGCTTTGGTTTGATATATTTAAAGTGATAGATTTGTTTAACGTTTTGAATTGTAAATAATCTATAGGGTTTCGATTTCTTTTCCAGTCGCTTCTGTATCGGTTTCTGATTCGTATCATTTGTCTAATATGTGGTGATAATGATGGTTTGTAAGTTTGTGCTCGTCTTTTAGGTACACTGTGATTTATAGCTTCTGTAATAACGTCTGTAAAATTTTTAATCGAATTATCTATTTGCTCTTTGCAGTTTATTTAGTTTATAATATTGAGTTCTATATTGTTTCTTATAAAATGGGCATAATGGGACCAATTAGCTTTTTTATAATCAAGGTAGAAGTTTTCTGAGAAATTACACCTGGAGTTTAGAGTTATTTTAATCGGTAAGTGATCCGAACATAAATCGTTAACGGCACAGACTGGCGAAAAATTTGTTGTATTATTGGTTAAAAAGAGATCGAGTGTGGCAGGCTGTCTACTAGGGTTGCAAGGTATATATGTGTAATCGTTTGAATACAGTACTTGTAGATAGTTGGAGTCCAATCTCGCATAGAGTAAATTACCCCAGCAGTTAGATCGATGACAACCCCATTGACCATGACGACAATTAAAGTCCCCACCTAAGAGAAAATTAGAGTTAACGTTAGATAATTTTCGAAGGTCAGAAGAAAAACTGTGTTTTCGCGAGTTGTCTGGGCCGGCAGAACCGCCTGGGAAGTAGCAGGAGAAAATTTTAATGTAATCATCGTTAGTTGTATATATTTTCAAACCAATATTTTCGATTAATTCTGTGTTAATGATTGGAAGAATTTCATGTTTAATATTTTTACGAATTAAAATTGCAACTCCTCCTCCCCTGGAATTAACACGGTCATTCCTATAGCAATAAAATTGTTGATGTTTGATAGTAATTTTTTTATTAAGCCAAGTTTCTGAAAGAAGACAGACATGAATATTATGAGTTATCAAAAAGTGAAAAAGTTCATCTTTTTTATTTTGAATGCTACGAGCATTCCATGAAATAATATTTAAGTTTGAGTAGGAAGTCATCGATACAAAAATTTATACGCTAAATCGGTGACAACACTAAACTGGTCAGCCTTGGTTTTGCATTTTTGAAGATTTGTGATTAACTGTTTTGTTAGGTTCTGTAATTCCTCAAGTGAGAACAAATCATTGTTGTTGTTTGTATTTCTAGGTGGTACCCAATTAGTATTACTTGAAATTGTAGGTTGTTGCAAGGTATTGGGAAAATTTTCTCCATATGCTCTGTTGTTACGACTAAACGCGTTATTATTTGCAGGTATATTATTTCTTCTTATATGTCTCCTCTGTTGGATTTGTTCTTTAATCTGTAAGAAGTTTTCTCTGCTGGGGCATTCAGGCGAAAGTGCTCTGTGTGGCCCTTTACAGTTGGCACCTTTTATAATAAGTGAATTACATTCACTTGACTTGTGGCTTCCGGCACAATTTACTCAGAAAGTTTTTACCTTACAGCGGCTTGAACCGTGCCCAAACATTTGGCAGTTGTAGCATTGTGTCAATTTGTTAACTCTTGGGCGTTGAAATTCCCATCTTACTTTAATGTAGTCAATTATAGGGAATTTTTGTCTTAATTCTCTTATGGTTATAGTTTTTCGTTGAAAATATACAATGTATATTGATTGATGGTTGTATCCGTCAGAAGATTTCGTAATCATTTTGACGTCGAGACATACTAAACCATTATCATTAAAATGTTTTTTCAGCACGGCAGTTTCGTATTTCTCCAACCCGAGAAGTACTGCTTTGTATGGTTTGTCCTCCTTGGTACCATAAGTAAAGTATTCATGTTTTTCATTTAATTTTTCGCGTAGAATATCATATTCTTCCTTCTTATTACAAAAGATCTTCAATCCAATTGAAATTTTCCTAATTGAATAGTCACTAATTTTGTACGTTTTACAAATTTCTTGAATTTGTTGAATGGAACATTTTAATATTGTTATTGGTGGTATAACAGTTTTTGTTATATTTTCGATTGCAACGTCATTGTTGTCTTCATCAGTAATTGTTTGTAAAGGTTGGAAATAATTTTGTGATTCTGCTTTGGGTGCAGAATTTGTTTTTTTTATTTTTTTACCCATTATGTATTGCCCCTGAGAGGCAAGAGCATCTTCACCGCGAGAACGTTTAATTTTGTTGTTTTATAGTTAATACTTGTGTATATTCAATAGCGGTATTTTTTATATAGGAGTTAAATAAAAAAATAATAAAACTATGAAAGCGCAGCTCACAGAAAATACGTACGTCTATACACATCGAGTGATAAAACGAGACTGTGAAGATCAATTGTAAATCGAAAAAGATTAATTGAAATTCGTAAAACATCAATTGTAATTCGATAAGGATCAATTGTAATTCGTAAAAGATTAAATGTAATTAGTAACAGATCAATTATAATTCTTAAAATAAATTATAATTCGAAGATTCTACTTGTATTTTGAAGATTCCATTTGTGATTCGAAGATTCCAATTGTAATTCGAAAACGAACGAGTAAATCAACGATAAAATGTTTTTCAAGGCGTACACACAATTTCTTGTTGATTTGCACCATTAACAGATGTAATTCGTAAAAGATCAATTGTAATTGGAAGATTCTACTTGTAATTCGAAGATTCCATTTGTAAATCGAAGATTCTACTTGTAATTCGAAGATTCCAATTGTAATTCGAAGATTCCAATTGTAATTCGAAGATTCCAATTGAATTCGAAAAATATCAACTGAATTTCAATTTATTTCCCTTTATTTATATGGAAAAAAATAATATAAACGAATTACACAGAAAGAATTGAAAACGAATTTCAATCAACAAAAACGCGGATTCAATTAATTTTTTAATTGAAACTCCTCCGATAAAGAAAACTGTTATATCAATCATCAAATTGTAGGTGATTAATTGAAATTTTTTTTCAATCAATCACTTTTTCGATTTTGTTCACAAATTTTATAAATTTTTTATTTAAAGTCAATTAAAATAATGATTGATTTAACAAATGAATTTTGGGCATATGACAAAATTATAAAGAAGTTCATATTTTTTGTTTTCCAATATGTTTCCGACAATAAAAAAGTTAAACCCGAGTATAAAGTATATTTTTTGAATTAATGTATTCAAATAAATTGAAGCGAAAACAAGTGAGAGTGTTACATTCGGCTGTGCCGAATCTTTTATACCCTCCAGAATGTAAAAAAAATATTTAAAAAAATCTAGGGGGTTGGTGGGAGACGTTAGGGAGAACCTTCCCCTTGCGATTTTAAACTTCATCTGAGATAAGAATGTTGCATTTACTTTGCAAAAGTACAAAAAACCCTGCAAAAAATCTCTACAGACAGACAGACGGACGGACGGACATCGCTAGAATGTCTTAGAATCGAACACTGATCAATAAAATATATACTTTATGGGGTCCTAGACCGATATTTCGATGCGTTACACACTGAATTACAAAGTGAGTATACCACCATACTGTGGTTGGATGGTATAAAAACTGGTATGTTGAAAATTTGTAATTCGATAAATAATGAAAATAACTAAAATGTTGATTAAAACAATAATTGACTAATTTAAATTTTGTTGATCAATAGATTTAATTGAAATTTTTTAGCCAATAATTTTTTGTGTGTACAATTGGAGTATTCGAATTACAAATGGAATCTTTGAATTACAAATGGAATCTTCGAACAACAAGTAGAATCTTCGAATTACAATTGATTACATTAAGTGGAATTACATCTGTAAATGGTGTAGACCTAAATGTAACGTGGTACAAATTTGAGGCCAGCTGGATTAGTATAATCAAAAATAATGAAAACTAAAATAAAAAAGCCCTTCCAGAGCAATTATTAAAAAAAATAAAATTTTATTTGAAATTCAACCTTTTTTTACTTTTAGCCAACACTTAATGTAATGCATTATGTTGGTATTAGAAAATGGGTTATGAGGAGAAGGAATGAGGGAGTAGTGTTTGTGGACATTTAATTTGAATTATTTCAAATTATACACATACAAAAAAAACCTTTTTCAAATTACTATTAAAAGTCTCGTAATTTTACCAATATTTGACAGTTTTCCTTGTTTTTAACAAACAAATTTGGATCAACATTTTCATTTTTTTTTTTTTGAAATTTTACATTTTTTTTTGTAATTTTACAAATTTCCAAAAAAATTTTACAAAAAAAATCTGGTAAATTCACGAAAAACCAAAAAACTGTAAATTTACAATTTTATTGCTAAAAAGTTGGTAAGATATTGTAAAATTACTAGAAATTCTCGTAAAATAGGAATTAGCAAAAAATCTAGTAAAGTTATGAAATCTTCTTGTAAATTTTATCGTGTCCAAAAATTTGTAAATTTACAATTTTATTGCTGAAAACCTTGTAAAACTACGAAATTATTGGTTAAAAGCTTGTTAAATTACTAGGAATTCTTGTAAAATAGGAGGCAGCTAAAAAAAGTAAAAAAAAATTCTTGTAATTTTACAAGGTATTTTTTTTTTGAGTGTAGCTGACTGGGTAGACATCTGCTGGGATTTACTTCCACATAGGGCTAGTTTGACTGATGAGAAACGAATTTTCTCTGTAATTCGTTGTGCAAGACATTGGACAGTAGACAACGAAAGGATGTGATCTGCTGGAAAGGCGCCCATTTCAGCTGAACACTTACCGTGGTTATATCTATATAACAATGACGCACAACACTCCTTCCGACTATGCTGCAATGAGTCAATAGAGCTGGATACCCTACTGTCATTTATGATCATCAACGCACTTCTTCGCACCTGATCAGATAGACCTTGAAGCACCTGCCCAGATATGCGAGTTGTATTCCTTTTTCGGTCGGATATAGGCGGCATAAATAGTGAGATCAGACGGAGTGAAGAAATTCTTGCACCGTTTTAGGAAACCAAGACATTTGAATGCTTCTTTCGACACTTGAAAAACATGTTTGTTCCAACGAACATCACATTGGATTTTCATGCCTAGAACATCAAGAGTTTCTGATTCCTCAATAGCTATGCCACCCACGGATACAGATGATGCTGATTCCACAAGCCTTCTGAGGGTCAACAAATAACATTGGGCCTTACGAGCATTAAAATCGATCCTACTTGCAAGACCCCACTCGGAAATTGTCGTAAGATCGTGCTAACATGTCCCCTGTAGAACGACTCTACGAAACAGGAGTGAATCGGACTCCAGATAATTTACCAAGTTGTGATTGATCATGCTCTTCAAGACCTGCGAGAGCGTAAAGAAAATTGCTATTGGGCGTTAGTTTTCTGGGTTTGTTACCTCACCCTTTTTTGGGGTTGGCGGGACCTTTGCGGATTTCTCAAAATTCCACCCACAGTACGAGAATAATAAAATTTTGAATGATAAAATAATCAAAGAGAATAATAAAATTTAGAATGAAAAACTATTCAATGAAAGCGATATTATTGATTCTTTGACCGACAAAATAATTGATCTATCATTCTGAATGAAAATGAACCCAATTCAATTATATTCAGAAGAAAAAAAATGGTAAAGTAGAACTAAACTTGCATTATCGCTTGTTGGGTCATATTGACCCAAAGGATATTAAATGTGTGTAAATCGTGTTTTTAAATTTGGAGGGGGGAGGAAAAATTTAAATTTTATTATTTTCTTTTAAAACCATAATTTTCGTCCCGTTTTTTCACGTTGATATCTTATAACTAAAGGGAAAAATTTTGCGTTTGAATATCAAAATTGGGTCAAATTGACCCAAGGAGTGCAGAAGGGTTAAATTAACCCGTTTCGCCCTGCGATTAAAATTTCGAATTTTTAAAAATTTATAAAAAAAATATATATTTATTTAAAGCGCTAAATACGAATTTTAAAAAAAATAAAATTGCTTGAACGGGTCTCGCGACATTTCTGTTTGAAATTTGCAAAAAATATCGGTGTTTTCCTACGTTGAAAATTTTTTTTTCTAAAAAATTCTCAAAACTTTCTTTCCATAGACTTTTTCATATACCTTGAGACAAACATTTTTTAAAATTAATTTAAGCCAAATCGGATCATTTTAAACCATGGATCCTTCAATCAAAGTTTCGGTATTTTAGAAAATTTTCACTAAAAACTTTTGACTCAAAGATCACCATGGGTAAGAATTAGAGATGGGCGCATGACGACACTCACTCCCCACATACTCATGACTGGAATGTTCCAATAACGCATATTTACTTACGAGCTTTCTACTCACACTCACTCACCATCACAAGAGTAAATTTAAGAAAACTCACAGTCGCGTGCACTTACACAAGCTTCACACACGCTCATGTTGACGCACGCTCACAAAACTCTTATTTATACAAAAAAAAGCTAAAAAATCAAAATTGCAATAATTCAACAAAATTTTTAGTAAAATTTTAATTTGTACAAAATTTTATTGCTTTTTTGGAGAAAAATTTAAAGTTTAGTCAATTTTTTTTTGTTTATTTCAGGACGAAAGGAAATATGAAGAAAAAACAAACATCGACTCACGCACACTTACTCACGCAAAAATCTTATATTATGCACACTTACGCGAGCGATTTTTTTTACACTTACACTCACTCACAATCACGTAAATAAAATCGAGTTCTGTCATACTCACACGTATTCACTCCTTAAGCATATGAATCGCTTACCTAACTGCTCATTAGGGTGGATCGAATTTGGCTTTTTATCGAATTTCGTTCCGGCTCACCGACAGGTGTGTTGGAATAGACCTAAAAACAATGTGGCTAAATTTTCATGCAGATCGGTCATCTTCCGCTGCCGAAATGACGTTGAAAATCCGCGATTTCTTAAAAAATAGTATTTATTTAAAAAAATTGCCAAAATTACAAAAATGACTTAATCTTCTTTTTTATTTCAGTCGATCTTTTCAATTCGATCATATTTTCTTAGAAAAAAAATTCAGCTTCATAGGGCATTGTTAACCCCTCTAAAACGGTTGCTGAAAATGACCCATTCATTTTGCCCTAAACTCAAAACCACCAAATTTAAAAAAAAAAAAATTTTATTTTAAGTTGCACAATCTAAAGTTTTTATTGCATTTATTTCAAGTATATATAAGTTCGTTTGACAAATTTTTTTTTTGAAAAAATACGAGATTCTTAAACAGCGCGTGTAACGGTCTGTTGCAAGGACATTTTGGGAAAATTGCACTTTTTTTTAAAAACTCAACATTTTTAGTTAAAAACTTTTCATTTTACCACAGATTTATTATAAATTATAAAACTTAATATAGAAATGTTGGATTTTAAGAAATTCCTTAACCCTAAACAGCTTTGGGCCCTAAATGACCCATGATGAACATATTCATCTAGCAATAAACCGCTTTTGGCGGTCGACTTATCATTGGAAACATATTTTTTCAATTAAAAATGGGAGCGTGAGTAAAGATGGGAGCGTGAGTAAGGATGGGAGCATGAGTAGAGATGGGAGCGTGAGTGAATTCGACCAACTCACGCTTACGAAGAAAAAAAAATTTCTCACGCAAGAAATTTTTGAATTTTGCATACATTTTACGCAGGGTTACATGAGTGTCACATTTTAATCTCACTCAAACTGAATTTTGACGTGTTTCATTTTTCCGTCACCATAAAAAATCATGCAAACTCACGAAATTTTAGTCACGTTTAACAGTGCAATTTTAAAAATTATATTTTTAATGTAAATAAAACAAAAAAGTTCAAATAGCATTCAAATAGTATCCCGCTTAAATGCACCCACTCTTAAAGCATTTTTCGTACCCACCATTAACCATTTATTTATATCTGACACAAAAAGTAATTCACATTTATACAAGAATATTGCTGAATAATTTCAATAGACTATTTACTTGCTGTATTCTGGCATTTAAAGGGATAATGCTTTCAGGGTGGGTGCATTTAAATGGGAAATAATATTTAAACTTGTTTAAAAAAATATATGGATCACTTTTTTATTTTGCATTAAAAATATAATTTCTACAAATGCACACGTGACACAAATTTCACGTGATTCACTCGTATACGTGAGTGAAATTTCGAGAGTTTGCATGATTTTTTATGGTGACAGAAAAATAAAACACGTCAAAATATAGTTATGTTGAGTTTTCGTGAGCGTGATTACAGCGTGAACGAGTTTAATATGTTTCAATCACGTGATCCTGCGTAAAATGTATGCAAACTTAAAAAATTTCCTGCGCGAAAATGTTTTTTCTTCGTGAGCGTGAGTAGGTCAAATTCACTCACGCTCCCATCTTTACTCACGCTCCCATTTTTAATGGAAAAAATATGTTTCCAATGGTTAGCCCGCCAAAAGCGGTTTATTGCTAGATGCATTTGTTCATCATGGGTCATTTAGGGCCCAAAGCTGTTTAGGGTTAAAGAATTTCTTAAAATCCAACATTTCCATATTACGTTTTATAATTTATAATAAATCTAGTGTAAAATGAAAAGTTTTTAACTAAAAATGTTGAGTTTTTAAAAAAAAGTGCAATTTTCCCAAAATGTCCTGGAAACAGACCGTTACACGCGCTGTTTAAGAATCTCGTATTTTTTCAAAAAAAAATTTTGTCAAACGAACTTATATATACTTGAAATAAATGCAATAAAAACTTTAGATTGTGCAACTTAAAATCAAAAAAAAATCTTTTTTAAATTTGGTGGTTTTGAGTTAAGGGCAAAATAAATGGGTAATTTTCGGCAACCGTTTTAGAGGGGTTAACAATGTCCTATTAAGCTGAAATTTTTTTCTAATAAAATGTGATCGAATTGAAAAGATTGACTGAAATAAAAAAAAAGATTAAGTCATTTTTGTAATTTTGGCAATTTTTTGAAATATATACTATTTTTTAAGAAATCGCGGATTTTCAACGTCATTTCGGCAGCGGAAGATGACCACCGATCTGCATGAAAATTTAACCACATTGTTTTTAGGTCTATTTCAACACATCTGTCGGTGAGCCGGAACGAAATTCGCCCAAAAGCCAAATTCGATCCACCCTACTGCTCATGTGCCTATCTCTAGTTAGATTGTTTTGATTTGGTTCAGTTTGAGTTTAAATGAAAGCTTGTCCCAAGATCTATGAAACAGTCTTGAAAAGATTTTTTTTTATTTTTTAACGTAGGAACAACCCGTAATTTTTTGACAAAGTTGAAATTGCGATAACTCGAAAACCGCTCGAACGATAAATCCAGTGAACGACACCAGGGCTAAAGCCCCATAGTGACCTTTTTAAACTCTCAAAAATAAAACCTTGTCAAATTACTAGAAAAAGTCCCTTAATCCCATTTTACCAATGTTTGACAATTTTCCTTGTTTTCTTTTCAACAAAAAATTTTCGATCGAAATTTACATTTTTCTTTGTAATGTAACAATTTTTTTCGTAAATGTACAAATTTTTAAGGCAATTTTACAAAAAAAATCTAGTTATGTCACAAGAATTCCTTGTAAGTATTATCGCATCAAAAAAGTTGTAAATTTAAAATTTTATTTGTAAAAAACTTGTAAAATTACAAAAAAGCTCGTAATTTTTACTACAAATTTTAGTAAAATAGGAGGTAGCACAAAATCTAGTAAATTCACGAGAATTCCTTGTAGTTTTTATCGCGTCAAAAAAGTTCTAAACTTACAATTTTATTGGTAAAAATCTTTAAAATTGTTTTTAATTTTACAAGCTTTTTATATAGGAGCTCGTAAAATAGGAGGTAGCAGACAAATATTTTATGAGCCATTTTTGGTAATTTTCAATACTTTTTTTTTTGAGTAAAGTAATATAGAGCAATCCTTGCTTGTCTGACCCGTTTCTCAATATAACGCCTGAAATTTAACTTCCTATCGAAAAATACTCCAAGATATTTGACTCCATCTGAGTAGCGATTTTAGTGCCATCCAGAAATAGGATCGAAAGTAGAAATCTTATTTTTCCTTAATCAAAAGAGGTTCAGTTTTACTTGAATAATCTCCCAGACCGCAGTATTTCCCCTATTTAGATAGATCTTTTAAAAAACACTAAAGAATGACCTTTAGTTTTGTTGAAGATCTTAAACCTTTAAACGCACGTTTTAGTGGTGTTCAATAGCGATTTTGGGAAGATGACTAAAATTACCCCTAAAAATGGGAATCAGAGCGTTAATATGTTCTAATAATTATTCCAAACGCCTTTTAAAAAACCCTAAAATCTTCAGTGGGCCGTATAAAACAACTCCAGCTTAGTTTGCAAAGCCCTTTGGAGGTTTTGGTCTACTAATTATATAATTCAATTTTGTATCCCATTTAAGAAACAAACATTGGTCTAGTGTTGCACAGTCTAATTTGACAGTTATCAAATTTTGACAAAAAAAAATTTAATTAATTTTAGTGTATATTTTAAATGCATTCATGATAATCAAATACATGTTCTTTTTTTTATTAGATCCTTTGAAGAGTTGGCCATATTCCCAAATGGTACCGTTAATGAATCCTATCGTCCTTTAAGCATATCAATGTATCATTTACATTTACACCGTTGGTTGGAAGTCTTCCCACGTGAACAAATCTTAATCGTCAATGGTGATCGTTTGATAGATGATCCTGTATCGCAGTTGAAAAAGATCGAGTCTTTTTTGGGTAAGTTATATGTTAAATAAAAGCAAACAGTGTATTTTTTTATCGAAAATCGAAAAGATCATTGATATTCAAAAATTCCACTTGTAATTCGAAAAATCTTTTCGAAACTCTTAAATTCCAATTGCAATTCGAAAGTTTCATTTAAAATTCATAAAAGATTATTTGAAATTTGAAATTCGAAAATATGAGAATCAAAAACTTTTGCTAACGGAAAAATTTCTTAGAATCTCAGAATTTTACTTTATGAAAAATGTTTCCTTTAAAGGAAAACTGTCTCAGAATCTGATACTTTTTCTATTGAAAATATGTCTTAGAATGTAAAAATGTTTCGGAAGCTGAGTATATATCTATATATTCTGTGTATTCAAACACAAAAATGACCCACAAAATTATTTTTTTCTTTAAACTCAGAAAAAAATCTAATTAAAAATGGGAAAATTACCTAAATCCAAGGAAAATTGATAATGATTTAGCTCAATTGCCATGTATTCCTACTTTTTAGTCCATATTTTTCTTTAAACAAAGGGAAATTTTTTTCCATATTCTAGTTCAAATATGCGAAAAAATTTCCCATATTTTAGGTAAAAAAAAAAATCTTATGAGGACATTTTTCCTAAAAATTAGTTAATTTCATTTTTTTTTTTGGTTTATTTATAGAATAGCATTTGTATACTCGCAGAATTCTCATTATGTACATTTTTTATTTTAAATATAAAAAAAACAAGTGAGATTTTTAAATTCGGCTGTGCCGAATCTTTAAAACCCTCCAACATGTAAAAAAAATTAAAAAAAAAATGCAGATACGTTTTTGTTTTTTTGTGGGGGGCGGGGGTCATTAGGGGTCATTGGGGGGCACATAAACCCATGCGGTAAATGTTTAAAAATTCGTTTTTGTTTTTTTGTGGGGGGCGGGGGTCATTAGGGGTCATTGGGGGGCACATAAACCCATGCGGTAAATGTTTAAAAATTCATTTATTATGCTTTTTGAGCTTAAGTAATACAATTGTATTATTTAAAAACATTTTTAAAAACCACGCCCACAAAAGGGGGCGGGCAAAAAAAATATTTATATGCAGGAATTTTAACTATATCTGGCATCAAATTGTTTCATTTGCTTAACAAAAATACAAAAAAACCTGTGAAAATATGGCGTTTTTCAGAGGTTTGGTAAGTTCTTCAAGGAGGAACTTTTTCCCCCTGGTCCAATTTTGCCCATTTACGAACTTAAACTGCCTAGGACCAAAAGACATATTCCTGACAAACTTAACGAGTATATCTCTTTAATTTTGGACTGCATCGTGTCTTCTACAGACGGACGGACGGACGGACATACGGATATTCTAGAAAAGTCTTAGAATCGATCATAGATCATTAATATATATGGGCAAGGCCACGAAAAATGAAACCACATAGATTTTTTTTTTCTGTCACAAACCCCAAAATATTTTTTACATTTCAAATGTCAAATATGTATAGAATATGGCATCACTGTATGCCAGTCCAAAATTTGTGTCTGCTTTGACATTTTACATTCTTTTCATAAGTGGCACGTGCAAGGCGTAGTTGGAAAATATGTCAATGTCGGCGAAAAAGGTAAATTTTGTTGGTATTTTTATGTGCTTTAGACAGATGATTACTTTTTTTGGATAGAATATAAATCAAACTATTGATAAGCAAGCAAATTTGTGTACAAATCTTGGCTTTTGGACCAATTAGGGCTTAGAGTAATCAGCCGCAAATAAATGGTGACGTTACTGACAAATTTTTATAAAATGTTTTTTTATGCATTAACTAATTAGCAGGGCAAGGGGGTTCATGTAAATACATGTTTGTTGTCGTTAGCCTAAGAACAACTTAAAGTATTTATCTTTGCGAATCATCGAATTTCCTTAAAAATGGCATCGATTTGTTAGTGCATATTTTTACATATTTTGATGAAAATGCATGTTTTTGCATATTTTGCTTAAACTACATATTTTCTTGCATATTTTTTAATGTTCATTTAAAAAAAATGATTTTTTTGTTATTTTTTGCTATTTTTGTGAATATTGTTACCTTTTTTTCATAAAAATAATTTCATTGTCAGTGCATTTTGATAAAAAATAAACAAAAAAAAATTTTTTGTCAAAAAAATTTAGCAAAAAGTTGCGCAGTGTACAATCCGAGAAAAATATTAATACAATTTTCATGGCGTAATTTTGGTCAAGGATAAAACTGATTTTTTTTCTTATTTTTTGTGCATCGTTTTGGGAACAAGCTTTTTCAAACTAGAAAAATCCGAATTCGGGACGCGCTATTTGTAAATATTTACACTAGGTAGGAGCAAATTTAGATTTTTCGAATTTCGAAAACGTCGAGGTCGGGAAGGCTGCCTTTAAGGGACGATATTAAAAAAAATATTGGACATGTACACCAAAAAAAATTTTTCGTATTGTTTAATTTGGGGTTTAATGAATTTTAAAATTAATTTAAAACAAAATATTTTCGAAGAAAAAAAATTTTTACAGACAAAATCTATTTACCACAAAAAAAATTACCACAAAACTTCTTTCTCAGTAATGTCCGAACAAATACTAATATTTTGAGCAAAAAAAATTAAAAAAATTTATTTTTTCACTTTGTTCGGAAGTTTCCAATTTTCAAGTCAAAAAGGAACCCAAAGCCATTGTTCTACAGGTCCAATATTTTTGTGTGTTAATATCAACCCTCAAAGGCAACTTTCCCGACCCCAGCGTTTTCAAAACTCGAGAAAAAGCTTATTTTGATTCACTTTAATTTACACGTACATATAAATATTTTTCACAATGGGACTGAACTTTATGTTTTAAAATTTTTTTATGAACAGATGTTAAAATAAATAAATTTTTAAATGCATATTTAATTAATTTTTACTGCATATTTTTTAATTTTTGATACATATTTTTAGCGCTAAAAACGCGATTTTTATTGCATGAACTTCCTTGCCCTGCTAATTAGAAAAGAGGTTGGATGAGCTGATTTTTTTTTTTAGTATTTTTGAAGTACTTTCATAATCAATGCTTAAATGGAGCATTATTTGCATATAGCAGGGAATTTTTGCAAAATAAAATTGTGTGACGTTACTGACGGATTTTTTTATTTTTGTTTTTTTTTTTACTTTTAATTCGGTATTTAATTGCATCTTAAACTCCTCTACTACACAGAAAAAATTTAAAAGGAATTTCAATCAACAAAAACGCAGATTCAATCAATTTTTTTATTGAAATTCCTCCAATTAAAAATATTGTTATACCAATCATCAAATTGTAGGTGATTGATTGAAAATTTTTTCAATCAAATATTTTTTTAGATTTTGATCAAAAGATTGGTCAATTTTTTATTTATAGTCAATCAAAATAATGATTGATTTAACAAATGAGATGTAAGCTTATGACAAAATTATCAAAAAATTCATATTTTTTGCTTCCCGAGTAAAAAAGATTATATATAATTTTACTTATTTTTATATAAACATATATTACTTATTTGATAAATTTATACGTAAATTGTTTTGCTATCATATAAGATTATATATATTTGCACTTCGTATTTTTTTCTTATATAAAATTATATAAAAGAAAATGTTAAGTTATACATAAGTAATAACATATGATTAAAGTTAGTTTATATAATTACATATGAAATATAAAATTCTGTCTGTTTTTTTATATAATTTAATATAACAAAATATTTGAACACATTTTATATAAAACTTTATGCAACTTTTTTCTGAATCATATGTAATCTTATATGAGTAAAATTAAAAAAAAAATCTAAGTCCTTTATATATAATTTGATATAACTTTTGAAAATTTTTCTAAGTCCAGAATTTTTTTTTTTTTAAGTTCCAAACCTAAACCTTAAACATTTGTTTTAAAAATTTTATATGTTATTATATATAATGCAAAATTTATGAAAAAAAATCTAAGTTCTTTATATATAATTTAATATAATCTTTTTTTGGATTTTTTTTTTGGATTTTTTTTTATTTAATTATATATAATTGCATAAATTTTTCTAAAAAAGGGGCCAATTTTCGCATCAAATCATATGAAATTATATTAAAATCACATCAAATTATATCAAATTTAATGCAACTTTATATGGTTTTATCGACTCATTTTTCGCATCAAATTCTATATGAATATATATGATGTCTTTATATAATTAAATATAAACATATATAATCTTTTTTACTCGGGTTTCCAATATGTCGCCAACAATAAAAAAAAGTAAAACCCGATTATTTCGTATATTTTTGAATTAATCTATTCAAATAAATTAAAGCAAAAAAAAATCTGGTATGTTGAAAATTTGAAATTCGACAGTTAAAGAAATTTACAAAAATTTTAATCAAAACAAACATCTTGATTGACTTATTTGAATTTTGTTGATCAATAGATTTAATTGAAAATTGTTAGCCAATAATTTTTTGTGTGTATGATTTTTTTTCCCGTGTAGGGTCGCTCTATGCTTAAATGAAGCATTTTTTGCATATAGCAGGGTATTTTTGCAAAATAAGATTGTGTGACGTTACTGACGGATTTTTTTATTTTTGTTTTTTTTTACTTTTTTGCTTAATAACTTGGTATTTAATTGCATCTTAAAACTCCTCTACTATGATTTTTTCGCCGTGTAGGGTCCCTCTATTAACCCAAGAAAAAAAAAAGACCCGAAATTCGTAACGAAATTCGTACGTGTGACGTTACTGACATTTTGCGTAACGTTACTGACACTGCTTTTATGTCATTTAATTGATTAAAACATAAAATATTAAGCCCACCTTTTGGATAAAAATCATCTTTCATCCTTCCTTTTTTAAAATACTGGGCAATAATAAACATGAACTCTTTCAATTCGCTCATTTTTACACAAACGTTCAGTTACCTCCAAACACACTTCCAAAATCCGGTGACGTTACTGACAGCTTAAAATGGTCATAACTTCACAACAAAACGAGATACAGCAAAATTATCTGCGTATGAAACAACAGTTATGACGAGAACTTTCATATGCCGCTCTCAAATTGGAAGAAATAATTATATTTTATAAAGATATTGACCAAAATATGTAAACGAGCGTGACGTTACTGACGGTGGCCTTGCCCATATACTTTATGGGGTCCGCGATGCGTTACAAACAGAATGACAAAGTGAGTATACCCCCGTACTGTAGTTGGAGGGTATAAAAAAGTAATAAATTGCATTATTCTTTAAAGTTAAATTACAACAAACACTTTGTTTGTTCCCAGACTATGGGAAAACACGCCAAAGCCAAGGCCTTTATTGCGATTAAAATATTATTTTCTCTTTAACACATGTGTAGAAAAAAAATTAAAAATTAAATTTATTAATTGTTATACAAGGTCAAACTCTTTTTTTTCATATACTACAAATAATAAACAAAATGTGAACTACAAGCAATCATAAAAAAAAAAATATATCAACAAATCAATTTCAAGTTATGAAAAATTTACTAAACTTGTGGAAAACTTCCTCAAATTTAAGCAGATAAATATGATGAACTAATTGGTAGTAAATTACGTCCTAACTGTATCTTGAACTAAATTTAGTTTTAAGAAATATGCCTTAAATATAAGGATTTTTTTTCAGTTATTTAGGAAAATTTTCTTAAGCGGTAAGAGTTTCTTCCATGTATTAGGGAATTCCATTTAAAGAAAATTGTGGCCTATTTAACAGTACATGAACTAAAAATTTTTCCTAGCATTTAAGAAAATTTCCCAACTTTCAGTTAAATTTAACTAAATTGTGGGAAAATTTATAAACTATTTTGAAGAAATTTTTTCCAAAGTTTAAGTTAATTCTTTCAGTTTTGGAAACTACACTCAAAATAATTCTACAGTAAAAGTTTAGTAAGTGATTTTTTACCCAAATCTACTAATAAGTTACTAATTTTAGTATCTTCAAAGTACTAAAATTAGTAATTTTTTCTGTTTTTGAATAATATTAGTAAAAAAATTTAGTTTTGGTTACCAATTCCTGCACTAGGTCCTTTTGTACTAAAATATTAATTCGTTAGTTAAATTTTTAGTATTGAATACCCACACTGAAATTTTTTTACCAATTTTAAAGCATGTTGAACTTAATTTAAGAAAAGAAGGGGATTCGAGGGCTCCAAAGAATTTTTTTTTATTTGGGAAATTTTGATGTTTTTGAAAAGAACATATTTTGGTGAATTTTAATTAACACTTTGATGAAACAAAAATTATTATTTAAAAAAACGTATTTTTAAGTATTTTTGACGGCCTTTAAAATGTCATTTGTGGTTTTTTTTAAAAAATAAATTGACCCAAAAATTCAAGGTCAAAATAATAAATAGTAATGGGCATATTAGGGTCGCACTTTTAGATTTTTTTCACTAAGCCTATTAGAAAGCTTGGCATTTTTTTTTTAATTTCGGTTTTTTAAAAAAGAATGGTATGTATGATACTTTATGAGAAATCAATTTTTTAACGAGTACTATTTTAAGCCTGAGCGCCATGGACTTGCCTTAAAATTCACTTATTTAAGGCTTGTACAACCCACCCTCAACTCAATCATACTTACCATTAAAAAAAAAAACGAAATTAACAAAAAGGTCAAGCTTTCTAATGGGCTTAGTGAAAAAAATTTAAAAGTGCGACCCAAATAAGAAAATTACAATTTAATATTTCGACCCTGAGTTTTAAGGTCAAATTTATTTCTTTCAAAAAACACCAATGCCATTTTAAAGGCCGTCAAAAATACTTTAAAAGCCGTTTTTTTAATTATAATTTTTGTTTCATCAAAATGTTAATTAAAATTCACCAAATTATGTTCTTTTCAAAAACATCAAAACTTCCCAAACCTGTAACTCTGCCTGAATTTCATCAACAAATTTTATATTTGTTAAATAGACTACCTATTATTAACTTAATATTTTGCCAAAGTTATACTTAAATCGGAGAATATATGTTTTTTGGTGTGGACCGTTTTGCCGCCTATATGTTGGGCATTTACCTGGTCCAGTGGTTCAAAAGTTATAAGCAAACAAATTAATTTCGGCAAGGGTTTTTTTGCAAATTTACGAGATAAAAACACAATAACTTTCAAGAGACAATTCTAAGGCTGCTAAGGATTGGCGTATATATTTGCCTTTCCCCTGGTCTAATTAGTATTGAATTTTAGCAAAATCGGCCGAGTTCGAAAGTTATTAGCAAAACCTTGATTTTCAGATTGGTTTCACCTTGAATTCAAGTGTTGAAAAACCGTTTAACAAGTTTTAAAAACATTGATAAGTCACAAAAATAGTTAACAACGTATTTTTGTCACTCAAAAATATTTTTACACTAAAAAAAATTACACTAGAAAAAAAAAATTACACTAAAAAAATTTTAAATTCAAAAAAAAAATTTGTTTTTTTACAAAAATGAATGAAAAAAAGTTTTTTAACCAAAATGGAATATTTCTAATCAAAATTGTTAATTTTTTTCACGTAAGAAAATTTTTCCTTCACTTAAAAGAGCATTTTGGAGGGTATTCATATATTCGGCAAAGTCGAATTTAACTTTTCTACTTGTTCTATATCAATGGTTCTCAAACGCCCCTAGGGGCCCGCAGAAGCCTTCCTAGGGGGTCGCGAAAAGTTTAGTAAACATCATGCTAAAATTATTAAAATTAAAAATTCTAAAAAACAGTAAGGCATAATTTTTTGGTAATTACGAGTTATCAAAATATGCAAATATACGGCTACGTTAGGATCTGCCAATTTATGCCTATTTTTAGCTTTTCAGCTTATCAGTTGGGTTCAAAAAACTTTGGAAAAGCCAGAATTAAATGTACCCCCTTTTTCCTTTCATCATTCCACACTTACACCGAAAAATACAGGTCCGTATGGGTCTTATGTAGCAAAAAACACAATTTTACCATAATTCGTATTATTTTTCCGTCAAAGTCCACCAGTTTTAAATCCGACAACTTTAGAATATGCGCCGTTTTAAGCTTCATAGCTCATGAATGCTTCAAAATTATGTTAAATGTTTTAAAAGCACAATTTTCAAATCTGACTACTTCAGGATATGATCGCCAGGACTACATGCTATCAGCATCCTTGCTTAATTGGGGAATTTGAAAACTGATAAAATGTTAAAAAACTGTCTTGAAAAAAATCGGTCCATGTTTAGATACATATAGCCCACATGAGTTCAATTCTTGTCGGCTGCGATCTGTAAATAATTTTCACATATAGAGTTTTAGTGACTATTAACTAAATAAATTTGACATTAAAAGTTTTTCTGAAGATTATTATAACTGGATAATATGAAACTAGTAAGAAACAAACCAGGATGTCTAAATTTTTAGAAAAATTAAAATTTTTCTTTCACACTTTTCTCAATTCAAAACCATATATAACAAATCAAAAAATTATAATACATAATTATAATTAGAGCCTGAGCTCGACTGTCTTTACAGAAAACAATAATTTAAAAATAACGACTATAAGTCGCCCTAAGTGGCAATCAGTATCTTTGGAAAAATGGCAACACCTAACATTTGTGTCTAAAATATAGACCATGTCTGGCAATATTTGCAAAAATAAGTACTTAGATCAGAATTGATGAAGGAGAGGAAGAAGAATAATGATTACTAAAAATAAAAATTTGTTTACACATTACAATAACAAGTCTTCTGTGAGAAAAAACAACAGCAACAACTACACTCGAATTGAAAAAATCAGATTTAGTTGATACTTGCTTAAGGCCCATTTAGATTAGCACACTTTTTGAAAAGATTATCAAGATGAAAAAGTCTTTTCATTTTAAACCGCTTGTCAAAAAGTATAAAAAAACTCTCTTGAATGTCTTTTGTGTGTTTAGACGTATACGCGTAAATTAAATTGTAGAAAAAAAAACAGCTGTTCATTACAAACACACACCCAAACAACATTTTGCAATTGCAAAATTTACAAATCAACAATACAATTGTGGTAAAATATTTTCTTCAATTTGCGTTCCTTAACCAAAAGATGCATAAATCTAAATCTCCATTGATTCCGACATCTCTGATTCCAACATCTCCACCGACTCCATATTCCTTGTTTGGCAGGAAGTTTGGTTAAAGTCTAGTTGGCAGACATTTCTCTGATCCAAAAAAAAAAAATATCACAGGTAGAACTTTTAGTGCTGTGTCCAAAAAAGAAAAAAAATTGTCGGCGGCCCATGGTTTCCGAGTTATGGGCCTCCAAAGTTCGGATATCGAATTTGATATATCTTCATCAAAATTGGTCCGATTAGACCAAGATTGGTTTCATTCGAAAGCTTAATCAAATACCTTTATTTTGAAATTTAAAAAAAATTTGGTTCCATTAACCCATTGTGGCACAAAACCAAATTTTAGATTTTTAAACCAAAGTTTTTAGAGAAAATGCGTTATATTTCAAAATTGTGTGTTATTAAGGCATGTATTTATACGACGAGATTTAAAGCTTAGATATTAAGCTTTCATTTGAGCTTTTAATGGACCTTTTAACCCTTATAGAACCGGAGTTATTGACCATTGACCCCGCTTATATATTAATAAAAAAAAAACTTTATTTAGCGAAGCCGCTTAATTAATATATGAAAATTAAAATCCCTAAGCCCGTCCGAAGGCCGGCAACCCAGAAAACCTTTTAAGGCAAAAAAAAAAAATAAACTACACAGAGGTCTGGTATATATATTCAAATATGTTTTCTAATGTTTAAACGTAAATAACTCCGGTTCTATAAGGGTTAAAAGGTCAAATGAAAGCTCAAATCAAAGCTTAATATCTAAGCTATAAGCCTAGTTATAAAAATAAATACCTTAATAGGGCATAATTTTAAAATTTTACCCCATTTCTTCAAAAACTTGGGGTGAAAAATCTAAAATTTAGAGTTGTTTCACAATGGGTTAATGAATCCAAATTTTTTAAAATGTCAAATTAAAGGTATTTGAATAAGCTTTCGAATGAAACCAATCTTGGTCTGATTGGACCATTATTGATGAAGATATATTAAATTCGATATCCGAACTTTGGAGACCCATAACTCTGGAACCACGGGCCGCCGACAATTTTGTTTCTTTGTTGAACTCACCTAAATCATCCCTATTTCAAAAAATAGAAAAAAATAAATCGGACCAATGTCTGCCAATTAGACTTGTTCCGAAAATTTAGCCCATATAAAATTTTATTTATTTTTACCACCACTTCACAACAGCTGTTGTTATTATTTGTATTTTTGTTTACATAAAAAACATCCCTGATCTAATGAAAATAGTAATTTTTTGAAATTTTTCAAAACACAAAAATTACATCCGTATGTCAACATTTTCCTCTCCGTATTGACAAAAAGTCTGTCCGTATTTGTATGTTGAGTGTTTAGACGATGAAAAAAATTCTCTCCGCATGAATTTTTGACAGGTCGTTTTACAAGTCTGCCAATCTAAATGGCCCTTTAACAGCCTACATGGCGTATCGGTCTAGAGCAGCGGTTACCAACCTATGGTACGCGTACCACTAGGGGGTACGCGAAACTGTCCGCAGGGGTACGCACAATTTTAGTAATTTGGACATTCGTTTTAGATTAACCTTTCAATGTTGGTTCCGCATCTGGCATCCAAAGTTTTCCATAGCGTCAGGTTTTTAAGAAAGTTGAGGACAAAGTTCACAAAAAACGTATTTTTATGCAATTAAGAGAGCATTATTTTAGATATTTTTAGGTGATATTTTGAAATCTGACCACTTGTTTTCGACTAACCTTCCGATGCTGATTCCGAATATGGTTCCAAAATGTTTGTATGATGTCAGGTTTTTGAGAAAACTTATGTCAAAGTTCTAAAAAAACGTGTTTTTGGGCATTTTTGAGACGGGTTGTGATAGAGTGGACATTTTGTTAAGCTCAAAATGCCCTTTCATTGCATATACGAGGGTATTTCATTCAAAAAGTCACGGAAATATTGATCTGCCCTCGTATTAAAAAAAACATTTAAAAAAATTAAAAACATTATATTTTCGATCTTGTGATGGGTTTTTGGAACTTTTTTTGAGAGTTCAAAAAACGTCCGTTGTTTTAGTTTTTGGTGAAAAATCGACTGGTGAAATCAGATTTGCAATATTTTCAGCCGTTTTTTCTCTGCAGAAAAATCAGCTCAAAATCCGCGTTTTCTGATGCATTGGACCACCCCAAGGAACGAACATTTGTCCAAAAAATACCACCATTGTTTTGATCTCCCCTAAATCCTTCAAAAAAATTATAATACCCGCAGATCAAAAATTTAAAAATTAACTCTTATATTTCCTAGCAGAAATTTTGCTGAACTGGCAGCAGCTTTTGGAAAGGAAACTCGAGTCAAGGAGCTAATCCAAACCTGCTGAATTCATGCATGATTCTCTAAGGCGATGTCACATTTTAGAGCGCTAGTTGGATACACCGAAAAAGCGCTCTTAAGATGCTCTGAATTCACATCTCTTTAAAGCGCTGAAAAAATCGCTATAAAGATGCAGTGAATTCATGTATCTTTTTAGAGCTGATTTATGATGAAGCACATTTGACTATAAAGATGAAGCACATTTGACTATTTCCCAAATACAAATTACAAAATCTGAAATACAACTTACTATTTCTAAATACAATTGGAAACCCTTAAATACAATTGACTAATTCTGAAAATCAGTTGTCTCCCTGCAAGCATTTGGAAGAAATATCGCCTACGAGATCCAATTACTTAAAAAAAATTCCAATTATATTTCGAAAATTTCAAATTATATTTTAGAAACTTCCATTTATATTTCAGATATTACCATTTATAATTAAAAAAATTTGAATTACATTTCCAAAAATTTCAATTATATTTGAAATTTTTGAAATATAATTGGAGATTCTAAAATATGATTGGACATTTTTTGTAATATAATTTGTATTTTCTGAAACTAAAGTGAAAATAGTGTACTCAATTCTTTTTTCATTCAAAATGTGAGGTGTTATGATTGAAGGACTCTTTGCATCGCTGATTATTGCGCAATAATGATGCAGTGAAATCATGTGTCTTTGTCCAAAACTCATGGTTTTTTATTCAAAAAGTGTTAAATATATGAAAAAGGAAGGCATAATTAAATAGTAAAAATTAATACAATTTTATATTTTGAGTTTGATATAAAAAATCTTAACAGAAAATTTCCCTTAATTTACTGCATTCTCAAGAGCGCTCTTTGGATGCCCTTCGGTATGCTATAAAAAGATGCTGTGTCGCCAAAATCTCGATTTATTTTTGCTGGGTTATATGTGAAGTTTTTTAACGAAAACAAAAAACTCGTTAGGGGGTACGCGGCTGATAAAATTTAAAATTAGGGGTACGCGAGCCAAAAAGGTTGGTAACCGCTGGTCTAGAGTGATTGTACGTTACAAGCAGTTAATAGCAAAGTATTACAGATGATGATGAGTGCAATTCTTGTCGGCTGCGATCTGTAAATAATTTTCACATATAGAGTTTTATTGACTATTAACTAAATAAATTTGACATTAAAAGTTTTTCTGAAGATTATTATAACTGGATAATATGAAACTAGTAAGAAACAAACCAGGATGTCTAAATTTTTAGAAAAATTAAAATTTTTCTTTCACACTTTTCTCAATTCAAAACCATATAGTCCCCTTTAAATTTGGCAAAAACTACTCTTAAAACCGTATTATTATAATTATGCTTTCGAAATTTAGCAGGTAAAAGTATTTACAAAGAATCATTCCAAAATTTAAAGAAATCGGAACAGTTCACTTGTAGTCCCCAAACAAACAACCCTTCCTATGTTCGTAAAAATATCTCAAAACTCATGAAAAGGAAATATTGGTCAAAAATGTTGGTCGTGTTTATTAAACGTGTACTTAAGTAACTTTATCAAATCTGATCATAATTGGTCCATTTTTATACTGCAATTACTTAGTTCCCATATAAAAATTTCGCTCGATATTCAGTAAAATCTGTCTATTGGCAGTAAAAAAGACTACTTCCCTCAATTTTTGCTTCTGTGTGTTTTCTACACTAATTAAAGATCTCAAAAACTAGAGATCTAATGAGTCCATGTTCGGACTTGAGAAACATTTTCGGGAAAACTTGGTGTAGAGTACAATATGGTCGGTCTTGACCGATTTAAATTTTCTCACTTGTTTTTTATGTGGGGGGTCGCGAGAAATTTGAAACATGGAAAAGGGGTCACGAAGCAAAAGTTAGTGAGAAGCTCTGTTCTATATCAAAATTTACAGGTTGCCAGCATTTTTCGGCACAAATTTCGGCTAAGTTTAAGCGACACGTCTTCACACACAGAAAACAAATTTGCTAATTTCCAACTGAAATTCAGTTGTTGCAACAAAAATTCGGTTGATGCATTTGTATTAAGGTTAAAACAACTAAATATCGGTAGTTACAACTAAATTTTGTTAAAACAACTGTCTTTTAATTGAAACAACTAAAAAATGCGTATGCCACAGCGAAATTTAGTAGCAGCAACCGAATTTTGAGTTGATACAACTGAAAAATTCAGTTGGAAATTTATTTTTCTCTGTGCAATTTTTTTTTAATATTTTTTTTTTTTCAATAATTTTATTTTTTTCCCAAAAAAAACTTTAAAAACTTTAAAATTTTTTTTTACAATTTTTTTTTTTTAAAACTCGATTTTTAATTATGCTAAAAGATAAAAAGAATCCCAGATTTAACCAAAGCAATTTTTCTTCATATTTCGAATTTATGCAAAAAAATGCACATGTATGAGCGCCAGACTTCTTTAAGGCTTGTACAACCCATCCTCCAGTACATACGTTTTTGGGGAGAGACATACAGGCAGATATTGCTAGAATATATTCAAATCAATCGGGTTTTTCGAATAACTACCCGAGTAACAATTTATATGAAGCAATATATAATGATATATAACACAATATATATTAATACGCAATTTGATCCGAATAATGGTGGATGTTTTTGCAAAAAGAAAGATCAATGTGTATAAAATATGATTCGATTTCATCCGAGTTTTGACCAGACATTGCCATATTTCAGTGGATCCAATTAGATCTAATTGCATAAAAACATATAAAATCTTGGTGTTTTTTGGTTTGGGTGAGATACACCACAGGTCAACGATACATTCACCAAACATATGTTTTGGTACGGTTTGAACCAGATAGGTGATATACATAACCCTAACAAGGAAATGTTTAGGAACATTTTAAAAGTTTCTTATACTTTGCCTAAAAAACTAAGAACATTTTTGGTTAATTGGAAACATTTATAGTTATATATGGAACAGAATAAGATATATGGGGCATTCCATGTCAAATCGGACACTTTGAAATTTTTTTTTTTTAGCTTTTCCCAATTTGTTTACAGTTTTTAGTACCCTTCGAAATCTCCTTCGTGGTAAATTTTCATATTTTTTTGAAAATGTTTGTACCCTTAAATTTTTTTGAAATTTTTGTTTGTAAAACCTCTATCAATTCTACAAATTTTTTTGCCCAGGAGGATCGTGGGATAACGATTATTACTATTTTTTAAAATTTTTTGAAAAAATTTTATT